>CM069454.1:10234040-10263453 GCA_035610835.1 Ophiura sarsii | reverse complement strand
GCTTCTCTGCATAACAACCAAAATAACATAAACACGCATAAGAACACAGATGAGGAGTGTCACATCAAGCAAATGCTTCAGAGTACAAATATGTCTTCAAGTTTTTCTTAAAAATATGTACAGAGTTTGACAGTTTAACATATTCAGGCAAGCTATTCCATAGTTTTGGTGCTGCGACTTGAAAACTTCGCTGTCCCCACTGATGTTTAGCCAGTGTTTCCTGAAGAGGATCTTGTGTTGAAGAGCGTAGCCCGCGATGCCCTGGCACATATGGTTGAACAAGTTCTGTTAAATAATAAATAAGGAGCTGCATCATGTAAGATCTTGAAAATAATAAGGCATATCTTGTATTTCAGTCTCTGTTCAATTGGAAGCCAGTGTAGGTCCGCTAATACAGGAGTTATATGATCTGTTCTCTTAGTATATTTCATAATCCGGGCGGCTATATTCTGCAATCGTTGAAGGCGAGAGAGTTGTGATATTGTAATTCCATATAGAAGTGAGTTATTGGAGTCAAGTCTGGATGTCACAAATGCATGAATGATGGTTTCAGCTGCATCCCTTGTTAGATGTTGACGGATTCTGCCAATATTTCGTATTGAGCAAAAAGCAACCTTTGATACTGCTGTCACATGGCAGTCCATTGTTAGATTTGAATCAAACATGACCCCAAATTGCGTACATTAGCAGCTGGCACAACATAAGATTCACCGACTCTAACATGTTGAATATTGACATTTGCGATTTGTTGTTTAGATCCGAGGATCATGAATTCTGCCTTTGAGTCGTTTAACTTCAGAAAATTGGTATTCATTCATGTTCTGATATCATCGATGCAGCTTTCAATTCTGTGAAGCGCAGAGTCAACATCTGCTTGCACAGGTTTTACAGACAAATTAATCTGCGTATCATCTGCGTAGCGGTGATAATTCAGTTAATGCCGACGACTGATATCTCCCAATGGCAAAGTATAGATAGAAAATAGTCCGGGTCCGACACACGAACCTTGTGGTACTCCATACTTTAGTTGAGCAAAATCTGAAATGTCATTGTTGATGCAGATAGTTTGTGATCTACCTGAGGTATGATATAAACCAATCCAACGCGACACCGTTAATACCAATTCGATGTTGAAGTCGTTGAAACAACACAGCATGGTCTACGGTATCGAACGCTATTGAACCATGGACCAGATGTTAAGCACACAAGCGGCTATGAAACCATGGACCCCGATTTTTAATATCTGCTTTCAAATTTGAATTACGATACAAAATTACCTGATTGGTCGGTTCACGGTTACCATGGCAACCGTATAAATATTCCAGATCCATGGTTTCATGCGCACTATACCGATACATCATCTACCCAAGTATGGTGTATATGCAACATTTCGTTTTCTAGTTACGTTTGCTCCCGTGTTTAGCCAATCAGAGGCCTTGCATAGTAACCATGGCAACCAGATCAAAATAACACGCATTTTCTGAAACGTCTTGACATATGCTTTAATTTGATATATCACTTAGTGGTAGGTTCACGGTAACATTGAGAAAATGTGTTTCCAAACTTGGGTCAAATCAACCTAGACCCCCACCCCCCCTAAGCTCATCAAAGTTCTAAGAAATATGTTTAGTTAACCAATATGTCAACAATTCCTTTTTAGATTGAAGGTTATTCCAACTCATTCTCGTTTACTAATATAATTGTGTATTCTCTCCAGTGATATAAACTTCCCTTTACTGTAGGCCTACATGACTTTGATATTTTCTAATAACATTGATAGAAATAAGTGTGATAACATATACATCAAGAATCATTTCAACCCTTGTCAATAGTCTATTTCCCTTCCTCACACAGCGACGTAACCTTACAGGTGCAGCATTCATGCATGCGTATGTATCGTCTGTCTTTTCTACATGTGTGTGTATATATATGGGATGACAGCAATGTTTATCAACCAAAGCAACGGTAGAAGGGACTGAACTGTCGATACATGCTTGAGGGAACAGCATAACCACAACACTGTCCATTACGCCTTATTGCCCTTAATAATGCTTTGGCGCGAGATTTAAAGGCACAGGTTCTAAACAAAACAGGATGCGCGCAGTGGCGTACCAACCGGGGGAAGGGGGGGCCGGGACGCTAAAATCTCATAAGGAAAAAAAATAATACCTAGGCCGAAAAGACTAAGGATTGGGCATTATTTGTTGACTGTTTTTTTTTTGTACTGCGAAATTTTGCGACCGTGCGAAATTGTGGGACCGTGCGAAATTTGTGACCGTGCGAAATTTTTTGACCTTGCGAAATTTTTTGACACCCCCCCCCCCCCCCCCCCCCACTTACGTGAAATTCACGAGGTGACTGACTGCGAAAAAATCCCCCCCCCCCCCACACTTACGTGAAATTCACGAGGTGACTGACTGGGAAAAAATTACTCCTGCCCCCCCCCCCGGCTCACATGCCGCGGTACGCGCCTGGATGCGCGCGCACACCGCTGAGCAAAGAACATTGACAACTGCCGACCAAATGCCAGGCATGACCTCACATGTCATCCCATCTATACCGTTATACACCACCACCTTTCAAGGGAATATGCGTTTATTCAATACCGATCACTGAATGATGCAGTGACGTTCTTGTCAAAGTGAAAGGCTAATGAAATATGATTCCCAGTTTCCCGTTTCATATTTTTAAAAGAGTGGGTAGGTGTCTATTTCATTATTCATTATTCATTATTTCACTCAATTTCATTGTTGCATCTGAAAGGGGTGTTAACTACTAACTACCTATTGATTTGTATATCTTACACCTTAATTAACACTTTAACACTTTGAAAAACAATTAAGGAAGCATTTGTAGATGTGTTATTGAAAATGTCAACAAATCTGTCTGAAATATTGCAACGTCAATTACGTCTGAAATCTGAGTAGGTAATGCAAACAATTTCATTATCAACCATATACCATGACACCACTGCCATACAAAATCCCTTAAAATCAACAGGAAGATATGCCTGGTATTTTGAGCCACTAAAAGTTTTCATTTTTATTCAAGTTTGTCAGAAAATGTAATTTTGCACAAAATAATGAAAGTTTTGGTAAAACTGAAAAGTTGGGTCGGTAGGGAAACGGGAAACTGGGAATCATATTTCATTAGCCAAATGAGACAATGTGTTAAAACTTAATATTGATATAGGAGTTTACTTTTTTATTTTTCACTTCAAATTGCCTATAGCTGTTGTCATTTACAATGTGTAGATTTCATTAACCCTAACTCTACTACACCACACGGCAACAGATTTGTTTTCCGACCCCAAAAATTCACCAGAAAGGTCACCTCCCCCCCCCCCCCCCCCCCCCCCCCCCCCCCCCCGTTGACTTTAAGCTGTAACACAGTGGATATAGAGGGGACTATACCATAAGAACACAAAAAGTGTTGTTGCCCTCAGCGGCCAACCCTAAAATCGCAAACATGAGGGTCAGCTTCTTCCCCCCCCCCCCCCCCATTGATTTTAGATTTTAAAAAATTGTCCTTAAAGTGTCTAAATGTTACTATTTCTTGCTTGAAATGAATACGTTAGCTTTAATAAATGTTTTTAGACTATTAGCACACTAGGAACATTAGTTAAGACCTTACACTTTTGTCTTGACATAAACCATATATATTTTCAGCCAAAAAAATCATAAGAAAAGATAACCGACAGACCGACCCAATGTTAATTTGTTTGCACTTGAGGGCAACACAACAATAAATACTGTTGGCCTTAAGAACGATGATGTAAAAACAGCAATATCAGAATATCAGTTAGCAAACAACAATATGTCATTGTCAAGTCTACGGTGTATGAAATTATCACAGCCTTGATAATCGAGTATTGCAGTTGCACATCTATTTATAACCGACTTACACTGCGATGAACTGGAATTGGAACAGACTACCGTATCAATGTATCAATAATTAAAAAGTTTAAGTAAGGTTAACAAAATAATAATATTTTGACTGTCTCGTTTTATTTTATTGACTGTTTTGTATGTGGTTTATTTCAAATAAGTGACTGCAAAGTAATCATAAGTATAGTACCGTACTTGCAATGGCTAATTATATAATTTCTGTACAATTACAATGGTTAATGTAATTAAAAGCATTTAGAACATTGTATGTTATATGCATTTTACAAGTTAGTTCTAATTCTAATAAATGTAATTGTTGTACTATATAATCACAATTTGTTTTAAGAAATTAACATTACTTGATATTGCCGCCTGCACTGGCTGACTGGCCCAGGCCATCGTCGCGGATTTTTTACGTTCGGCTGCACGCGAACAGTAGGTTGGCTTTTACTATTACGCAAGTCCCTCCCTACGGTTGGGAACCATATCACAGATTCCCTACTTGGAACAGGTCGATGGATTTCTTCGTTCCTGAACCAAAAAAATGTCCTACACACCACACCCCTTTTAGTCGCTTTCTCATTCTCATCGCGCGTTTCAGGTTGCATGGTTTCTTTTTCGCTTCTACAATTTTAAACCAAATTATTTGACAAACAATTTAATAATGGATAGCTTCATGTGTTTTGGATACACAAATGCTAGAATATGTATTTAACTGCCAAGTTATGTATAATGTATGGTTCACAAATTAATGTAATTGCAAAATTGGTTTGATCCAATTAATGAATGCGTTCTGTAAGTACTGTAATTATATATCAATCATGTCAGTATTATTTCATGTAATTAAAAAATTGGTCACTTATAAATCAGAGGTTTGGATTCTGATATTTAGTAAATTTGAGGTGGTCCCTTCCAGGTTGGCAGCTTATAGCCGAGGGTTAGGGGTTCGAATAGCTAATAGCATTCTCCACAATCATCCCATAGAGTTCATGTGAAAAATTGATCTGTGCATATCATAGTTCATGGATATTTCACTAAATTTGATATTTTATAAATCTGAGGTGATCCCCTCCAAGTTGGCAGCTTATCCGAGGGTTAGGGGTTCGAATAGCTAATAGCGTTCTCCACAATTATCCCATAGAGTTTATGTGAAAAATTGATCTGTGAATATCATAGTTCATGGATATTTCACTAAATTTGATATTTTTATAAATTTGAGGTGATCCCCTCATGGTTGGCAGCTTAGCCGGGGGTTTTGGGTTCGAACAGCTAATAGCGTTCTCCACAATCACTTATACAGTTTATGTGAAAATTGATCTAGGCACTTGATAGTGCATAATTACGATATAATTATTATTGTGGCCGTTGAATAGTGAATAAATAGATTTGACCTGTTGTTTGCTCGGAGGCAATATGACAAACTCTTACCTTTGTGACCTTGCGTTTTCTCTTGTTAAAGTGTCCGGGGGAAATGATGTATTAACTAACAAAATGGGATTTGTGATGAATTTAATCTTGAATACTATTCTATATTTAACTCAGTTTCTAGTGTGAAATTACACTTAAAAGTGTCAACAATTCAAATTCCTGTCCCTCTTGGAGCTATAAGAATGGTTATTTTGAGTGAATGTTTCAAATAATGACCATTTCCACTTAATTTGAAGAATGACTTTTACATCAAAGAGCTGCGTCATTTATGATAAAGTAACACATTATTAACCTGCATCTCACAGATTACTATTTCGCTCAACTGAATATCATACACAATATCTGTCGTCTGACGATTGCTTATCGGCATGAAACTCATGAGTAACAACTCCTTTACCAGAAGGTTCTTACTATGAATTACCATACAAAATAGGTTATATAGGTCCATTCATCTACCTCGGTGCAGTGATTTCAAAGCATATTTTGTTGATTGTATTTTATAACAGCGCATGTGATTGTATTGTGCTGGTAAGAAAAGACCAGCACTCAAACACTTGGCAAATATGTGGCCAATCACTTAGAATACACTCTCACATCACTGCAAAGAGTTAGACGAATGGTCAATGTTTTATACATATACCATACCCTCTGCCAGAAGAACCATTTTGTGCATTATTTGGTATATTCTGCAACTTGGTTGTAAACATAAAACTATCACACCATACAGATACATTTTAGGTTATACACTTCTTCTTTTTTTAATTATTCAAACAGTAAGGATCATTAGTTTTTCAATTAGGACATATCCTATTCAAGTGACAAACAGTAAGCTTATTGTTTGCAATGTCATATTACTTTCTTTACCATTAGATTCTGAATGACACTAAACAAGTTTGACTCTTCAAGTTTAATCAGCCCAACCTCCTCACAGACAAATTCAATTAAACGTACCAAAGTACCAAATTGACATCTACTAACGAACCATGGCCAGAGGTGTCTTCAGACCCATACTGCGTCCGTCCATCTTGATCATCATAGTTCTGGTTGTTCTGGGGTTTCACAACAGCATGGCACAGGAACAACATGTAGCTGCAGCCCAAACAGCGATGAAACCCCTGTGGGAGACTGCGGTCAACAATTCTACTCAACCATGCCGCTTTGAAAGAAGAAATACCAGTCAAGGTACAGATTTCTTGCGTGGAAGTGTGCATCAAACCTGCAGTATTCAAGTCAGTGTGTCACTGGGATCTAATATTCGTATAGAAATACCTAGCAGTATGGTTTCAAATGAATCATTTTTCTTTTATATTGAGAGACAAGGGGACTTAGAAGTCTGTACAAATAAGTATGTTGTATTTAAGGAACATCTTAGAGTGTGTAGTAGTATTCTAGTTCATGATAGTCTGAAATTAAATCTACAAGGTAATGTTAGTATCTTGGTTGATGGCATATCAGCCTTAGATTCGAAGCCTACGTGCCCAGAATTCAATGATGATATCTTAGCTAGCCCAAAAGTAAATCAGACACCGGATTGTATACATGTTAAGGGGTATACAAGTCAAATTACTTGTGAGTTACACGATGGTAATATCTGTCACCTAATATTTCCATCTCATTGTAATGCTACGCTTGGAGACAGAGAAGTAACCCTTCTGTGTTATGATAATAGTGTTCTGAAAACACACGAATCATTAATAATCTACCCAGTTGCTATAACCAATTTAGATCTAAGCAATAACAACATAGTCAAAATGGAAGACAATCCATTTCAGGGGTCCAAATATTTACAAGAACTATACTTACAGAAAAACAACTTGGCCAGCTTCCATGACAATGTCTTTTGTGGATTGTATATGTTAGTATTCCTACATATATATGGAAATAACTTGGTACAATTTGATGATGACTTATTTCAGGACTTGGTAATGTTAAAGAACTTGTATCTGAATGAAAATAAATTGACCACATTGCCAAGTGGCTTGTTTGAGAGATTACAAAACTTGAATAAACTGTACTTGTATGGAAACCAATTAGTCACCTTAAATGAAAGTTTATTTCATGAATTGAGAGAACTGACATATCTGTCTCTGGGTGACAATAAATTGACCACATTGCCAGGTGGCTTGTTTGAGGGATTACAAAACTTGAATGAACTGTGGTTGGATGGAAACCAATTAGTCACCTTAAATAAAAGTTTATTTCATGAATTGAGAGAGCTGACATATCTGTCTCTATATTACAATAAATTGACCACATTTTCAGGTGGCTTGTTTGAGGGATTACAAAACTTGAATACACTGTACTTGTATGGAAACCAATTAGTCACCTTAAATGAAAGTTTATTTAATCAAATGAGAGAGCTAACCACCCTGGCTCTTGTTGACAATAAATTGACCACATTACCAGGTGGCTTGTTTGAGGGATTACAAAACTTGAATGAACTGTCGTTGGATGGAAACCAATTAGTCACCTTAAATGAAAGTTTATTTCATGAATTGAGTGAACTGACATATCTGTCTCTGGGTGACAATAAATTGACCACATTGCCAGGTGGCTTGTTTGAGGGATTACAAAACTTGAATGAACTGTGGTTGGATGAAAACCAATTAGTCACCTTAAATGAAAGTTTATTTCATGAATTGAGAGAGCTGACATATCTGTCTCTATATTACAATAAATTGACCACATTGTCAGGTGGCTTGTTTGAGGGATTACAAAACTTGAATACACTGTACTTGTATGGAAACCAATTAGTCACCTTAAATGAAAGTTTATTTAATCAAATGAGAGAGCTAACCTCCCTGGCTATGGGTGACAATAAATTGACCACATTACCAGGTGGCTTGTTTGAGGGATTACAAAACTTGAATAAACTGTACTTGTATGGAAACCAATTAGTCACCTTAAATGAAAGTTTATTTCATGAATTGAGACAGCTGACATATCTGTCTCTATATCACAATAAATTGACCACATTGTCAGGTGGCTTGTTTGCGGGATTACAAAACTTGGATGAACTGCTCTTGGATAGAAATCAATTAGTCACCTTAAATGAAAGTTTATTTCATGAATTGAGAGAGCTGACATATCTGTCTCTATATTACAATAAATTGACCACATTGTCAGGTGGCTTGTTTGAGGGATTACAAAACTTGAATACACTGTACTTGTATGGAAACCAATTAGTCACCTTAAATGAAAGTTTATTTAATCAAATGAGAGAGCTGACATATCTGTATCTGAATTACAATAAATTGATCACATTACCAGATGGCTTGTTTGAGGGATTACGAAACTTGAATGAACTGTACTTGTATGAAAATCAATTAGTCACCTTAAATGAAAGTTTATTTCATGAATTGAGAGAGCTGACATATCTGTCTCTATATTACAATAAATTGACCACATTGTCAGGTGGCTTGTTTGAGGGATTACAAAACTTGAATAAACTGTACTTGTATGGAAACCAATTAGTCACCTTAAATGAAAGTTTATTTAATCAAATGAGACAGCTGACATATCTGTATCTGCATGACAATAAATTGATCACATTACCAGATGGCTTGTTTGAGGGATTACAAAACTTGAATGAGCTGTGGTTGCAAGGAAACCAATTGGTCACCTTAAATGAAAGTTTATTTCATCAATTGAGACAGCTGGCATATCTGTCTCTGAATTACAATATATTGACCACATTACCAGTCAGCCTGTTTGAGGGATTACAAAACTTGAATGACCTGTACTTGTATGGAAACGAATTAGTCACCTTAAATGAAAGTTTATTTAATCAAATGAGAGAACTATCCTCCCTGACTCTGGGTGACAATAAATTGACCACATTACCAGATGGCTTGTTTGAGGGATTACAAAACTTGAATGTACTGTGGTTGAATGGAAACCAATTGGTCACCTTAAATGAAAGTGTATTTCATCAATTGAGACAGCTGACATACCTGTCTCTGAGTGACAATAGATTGACCACATTGCCAGTCAGCCTGTTTGAGGGATTACAAAACTTGAATGAACTGTACTTGTATGGAAACTCATTAGGCACACTGGATTCTCACTTGTTCAATATGTTTCATAATCTGAAAATCCTTTTTATCAGCAGCAACAGGTTGGTGACATTGCCTAATGGCATATTTGATAGGTTGAGTAATCTGGAACATCTTCTTTTATCCAATAACCAATTGGTTTGGTTAGGCACGAACATCTTACATGGATTATTCAAATTGCAGTCTCTACATTTGAGCAATAACACACTTAACGTTGTTGATTTGGACATGTTCAAGGATACAATTAATATTACTTTCATTGATTTATCTATGAACCAATTGACACATTGTCCAAATATCAAACACTTGACTCAATTCATTTTCTTTGATATTAGAAACAATCCACTCACAACCATAACTCATGATACTTTTAGTGCCCTCACTTCAAATTCAAAATTAGTTGTGAGTCAACATGAGATATGTGAGTGTTATGTGCCTGCTGGTGTTAAGTGTGATGCATCAGATAAAAGATCACCATATCTCACATGTGATAGGATGTTATCAGAACATGCATTAGTTGTCTTGATGTGGCTTATTGGAATAAATGCACTTGGTGGAAATATATTTGTTTTAGTTTGGAGAAAGATACATACCAAATATTATACAGTACAGGATATACTCCTTAGCAATCTGGCCATTTCTGATTCACTTATGGGTATATACATGGTCATTATTGCAAGCGCCGATATCTATTATGGGCAATATTTCCCAATGCAATCTGAGACCTGGAGATCTAGCATAACATGTAGACTCGCAGGATCAATATCGATAGCATCGACACAATTATCAATTTTCTTTCTTTCTCTGATTAGCATTGATAGGTTTATTGGTATTAAGTTCCCATATTCTGATAACAAATTTGGCAATAGATCAATAATTATAATTGCCATACTAATATGGGTTTGTTCACTGGCATTAGGTATTGTCCCATCCATTTTATCTGGATGGAACTTCAAATTCTATGATAATGCCCATGTGTGTGTTGGTTTGCCGTTAGCTTTAACCAAAACATACACAACTAATTTCAGTTTCACACGTATCGAAATAGAGAATACAAATCTTTTTTACAGCAATGACACATCTTCTACTGAATTCACTGGTCTTATTAATGGCTTGTACTTTTCAACAGCACTATTCCTAGGACTCAACAGCTTATGTTATCTGGTAATACTTGCATGTTACATAGAGATATTCAGGGCTGTTAATAAGTCAGCAAAACAATCAGGGCGCACTCCTGATATGGATGAACAGATAAGACTCATCCGTAATGTAACCGCTATTGTTGTTACAGATTTCGCATGCGTATTTCCAATTATTGTTCTTGGAATCTTAGTTCAAATAAGGGTCATTGAATTGCCCCCTTCAGTCTATGCATGGTCAGTGACCGTTGTCTTACCAATAAATTCAGCAATTAATCCATATTTGTACACGATTGCAGACATTATCTCAATTAATCGTAAGAAAAAAGCAGACAAAAAGATTCAACAACCATTAGCTCTCCAGAAAATGAAACCATAGCAATTCATACAATGACATGATAATTTCAACTGTAACATTTTGGAAAATAGCTCATCTAATATCTATTTCTGTTTCATACGAAACACATAGAAAAAAAGAGTCATACATCCAATACAATTTGTAGGGAGTACAATGTATTATGCATTATTATATTGGTTTTGCGCAGCAAACCAATATACTGTTATCCTCATTTTCTTTATATTGGTTTTGCGCAGCAAACCAATATACTGTTATCCTCATTTTCTTTCTTTCTTTCTTCTTTCTTTCTTTCTTTCTTTCTTCCAACGCATGCTACTTCTCCTACAGTTTACATGTCACAATCGCCACAATTGGTCAAATGGTTCCTTATGACCATGTGCATATAGGGTCTCCTGCGATTAAAATTCACATGTCATATGGGGTCACTAGGGGTCATTGAACTTTACAGGCATAAAAGTTAAGACATTGTCCGATTTGGACCAAACTTTGACATCTTGTTTGGTTTGATGAGCCAAGAAAATAAGTCAATCATTTGAATTAGGTCAAAGGTCAACAAGGGGTCACTAGAGGTCAAAATGTGAATATCCTTAAAAACGCTACTCCTCCTACAGTTTACATGTTACAATCGCCACAATTAGTCAAATGATTCCTTATTACCATGTGCATATAGGGTCTCCTGCTATTAAAATTCACATGTCATATGGGGTCACTAGGGGTCATTGAACTTTACAGGCATAAAAGTTAAGACATTGTCCGATTTGGACCAAACTTTGACATCCTGTTTGGTTTGATGAGCCAAGAAAATAAGTCAATCATTTGAATTAGGTCAAAGGTCAACAAGGGGTCACTAGAGGTCAAAATGTGAATATCCTTAAAAACGCTACTCCTCCTACAGTTTACATGTTACAATCGCCACAATTAGTCAAATGATTCCTTATGACCATGTGCATATAGGGTCTCCTGCTATTAAAATTCACATGTCATATGGGGTCACTAGGGGTCATTGAACTTTACAGGCATAAAAGTTAAGACATTGTTCGATTTGGACTAAACTTTGACATCTTGTTTGGTTTGATGAGCCAAGAAAATAAGTCAATCATTTGAATTAGGTCAAAGGTCAATTTGGAAAGGCGCCTTATAAATGTTGTTTATTATTAACAAGGGGTCACTAGAGGTCAAAATGTGAATATCCTTAAAACGCTACTCCTCCTACAGTTTACATGTTACAATCGCCACAATTAGTCAAATGATTCCTTATGACCATGTGCATATAGGGTCTCCTGCTATTAAAATTCACATGTCATATGGGGTCACTAGGGGTCATTGAACTTTACAGGCATAAAAGTTAAGACATTGTCAGATTTGGACCAAACTTTGACATCTTGTTTGGTTTGATGAGCCAAGAAAATAAGTCAATCATTTAAATTAGGTCAAAGGTCAACAAGGGGTCACTAGAGGTCAAAATGTGAATATCCTTAAAAACGCTACTCCTCCTACAGTTTACATGTTACAATCGCCACAATTAGTAAAATGATTCCTTATGACCATGTGCATATAGGGTCTCCTGCTATTAAAATTCACATGTCATATGGGGTCACTAGGGGTCATTGAACTTTACAGGCATAAAAGTTAAGACATTGTCCGATTTTGACTGAACTTTGACATCTTGTTTGGTTTGATGAGCCAAGAAAATAAGTCAACCATTTGAATTAGTTCAAAGGTCAACAAGGGGTCACTAGAGGTCAAAATGTGAATATCCTTAAAAACGCTACTCCTCCTACAGTTTACATGTTACAATCGCCACAATTAGTCAAATGATTCCTTATGACCATGTGCACATAGGGTCTCCTGCTATTAAAATTCACATGTCATATGGGGTCACTAGGGGTCATTGAACTTTACAGGCGTAAAAGTTAAGACATTGTCCGATTTGGACCGGACTTGTTTTATCTTGTTTGGTTTGATGAGCCAAGAAAATATGTCCATCAGTACAATTAGGTCAAAGGTCAACAAGGGGTCACTAGAGGTCAAAATGTGAATATTCAGTTATTTCACGTATACAGCTATTAAAATTAACATGTCATATGGGGTCACAAGGGGTCAATGACCGCTTGTCAGATTTTCAATGTACATCTGGTGACTAACTAACAATCACTATATCCACGGACAGTCTGACGATTATGAACAACAACTGCAACTACCGTATACAGTCTCGTGGCTAATAAACACTCATTACACCTATCTCCAGTGTAGAGGTTAATAAATAAATAGTCAGGAACAACTGGATTTATTTTAAAATTGTATACAATAACACGTTTGTAATCTAAGTCTTTTTATGTTCTATGATTGGTCACGCATTGTATTTTATGTAAGTTATTAACAAGTTTAATTGAAAATAAAACAATTTTTTAATTAAAAAATGCTTCTAGGGTCACTAAGGGTCATTGACCTATTGTAATTAATTAACAAAACCAATATTCGTGCTTCTCGAAGCACAAGTCCTGTCTAGTTCTTTCTTCTTTCTTCTTTCTTCTTTCTTTCTTCCAACGCATGCTACTTCTCCTACAGTTTACATGTCACAATCGCCACAATTGGTCAAATGGTTCCTTATGACCATGTGCATATAGGGTCTCCTGCGATTAAAATTCACATGTCATATGGGGTCACTAGGGGTCATTGAACTTTACAGGCATAAAAGTTAAGACATTGTCCGATTTGGACCAAACTTTGACATCTTGTTTGATTTGATGAGCCAAGAAAATAAGTCAATCATTTGAATTAGGTCAAAGGTCAACAAGGGGTCACTAGAGGTCAAAACGTGAATATCCTTAAAAACGCTACTTCTCCTACAGTTTACATGTTACAATCACCATACTTGGTCAAATGATTCCTTATGACCATGTGCATATAGGGTCTCCTGCGATTAAAATTCACATGTCATATGGGGTCACTAGGGGTCATTGAACTTTACAGGCATAAAAATTAAGACATTGTCCGATTTGGACCAAACTTTGACATCTTGTTTGGTTTAATGAGCCAAGAAAATAAGTCAATCATTTGAATTAGGTCAAAGGTCAACAAGGGGTCACTAGAGGTCAAAATATGAATATCCTTAAAAACGCTACTCCTCCTACAGTTTACATGTTACAATCGCCATAATTAGTCAAATGATTCCTTATGACCATGTGCATATAGGGTCTCCTGCTATTAAAATTCACATGTCATATGGGGTCACTAGGGGTCATTGAACTTTACAGGCATAAAAGTTAAGACATTGTCCGATTTGGACTAAACTTTGACATCTTGTTTGGTTTGATGAGCCAAGAAAATAAGTCAATCATTTGAATTAGGTCAAAGGTCAACAAGGGGTCACTAGAGGTCAAAATGTGAATATCCTTAAAAACGCTACTCCTCCTACAGTTTACATGTTACAATCGCCACAATTAGTCAAATGATTCCTTATGACCATGTGCATATAGGGTCTCCTGCTATTAAAATTCACATGTCATATGGGGTCACTAGGGGTCATTGAACTTTACAGGCATAAAAGTTAAGACATTGTCCGATTTTGACTGAACTTTGACATCTTGTTTGGTTTGATGATGTTACAATCGCCACAATTAGTCAAATGATTCCTTATGACCATGTGCACATAGGGTCTCCTGCTATTAAAATTCACATGTCATATGGGGTCACTAGGGGTCATTGAACTTTACAGGCGTAAAAGTTAAGACATTGTCCGATTTGGACCGGACTTGTTTTATCTTGTTTGGTTTGATGAGCCAAGAAAATATGTCCATCAGTACAATTAGGTCAAAGGTCAACAAGGGGTCACTAGAGGTCAAAATGTGAATATTCAGTTATTTCACGTAAACAGCTATTAAAATTAACATGTCATACTCATATGGGGTCACAAGGGGTCAATGACCGCTTGTCAGATTTTCAATGTACATCTGGTGACTAACTAACAATCACTATATCCACGGACAGTCTGACGATTATGAACAACAACTGCAACTACCGTATACAGTCTCGTGGCTAATAAACACTCATTACACCTATCTACAGTGTAGAGGTTAATAAATAAATAGTCAGGAACAACTGGATTTATTTTAAAATTGTATACAATAACACGTTTGTAATCTAAGTCTTTTTATGTTCTATGATTGGTCACGCATTGTATTTTATGTAAGTTATTAACAAGTTTAATTGAAAATAAAACAATTTCTTAATTAAAAAATGCTTCTAGGGTCACTAAGGGTCATTGACCTATTGTAATTAATTAACAAAACCAATATTCGTGCTTCTCGAAGCACAAGTCCTGTCTAGTTTGGTATATTCTGCTTCTTGTTTGTAAACATTTCAAATAAATTTCTAAACCTGGCCACTGATCTGATATATTATTACCCTTATACAGCAAGCACAATTATGTTAAAATAAATTACTCACTTATTTTCAATGAGTGTCATTATGATGGGAGGGAAGAGTAGTTTTTCATTGGGTCTGGTAGCACTGTCCTTGCTGTACCTGTAGAGTATAAGTCATACATGGAAAGAAAATACAGCTAATAATTTCATTACTTAAAAGTTTAATGATACAGTGTTTTCCTTACAATATTATTTGCTGTTTTTGGACACCCTGAGATGAATAACTACTATTTTTACTCTTATTATCCCATAGAGTTTATGTAAAAAATTGATTTGTGAATATCATAGTTCATGGATATTTCACTAAATTTGATATTTTATAAATTTGAGGTGATCCCCTCCAGGTTGGCAGCTTAGCCGAGGGTTTGGGGTTCGAACAGCTAACTACTATTTTTACTCTTATTATTTAAATTGCAAATACATTATCATAATATCTATATAAGTGCACAGGGCATGCTTACTGAATGCCTTTATGTTGAAATGGAAAATATTTGACCATGGGTAATTTCAACTAATCTTAGACAAAACTGTTCATTAAAATCTTAATTCAACAAAATACTCATTCACAAAAGAGCAATAAGCATTAGGGATGATTTATTAAAAGTCATACAGAATGGCAGCACATAGTCTCTCATGGAAACATTTTATGGGAAAATTGTTAATTATGAACAAAATCCACCTGATTTCATTATGATTATTGGAAGTGGAAAGATTCCTATACAAAACTACTCATGCATGGCAACCATGTAGTATGAAGCTCCACTTCCATAACACACCAATGTAATTGCATAACATATGTGCCTGCACAAATTATGCTTTTGATGTGAATGCTTTTTGACTTCATTGCATTTTGCTGTTTAGTGGATTAAACAGCCTATTCATTAAAGTTATTTTAAGGTATCTATAGTTACTTTCAATTTTGCTACAATGGATTTCATTCAGTATCCACTTACGTATGGACAGTATACCTCTGTGCAGTGATGTCAGAGAATATTTCAATAATCCATGCATTTATGTGTGAATTTATGATTACCTTTCATTGACTTGTCAAATACTAATATACACTGTAATGGCACTGTACAGAGGATGAGTGGAGTAGTATACATGTAGCTAGTTTACCTACATCTGGTAGAGGCACAAATCCCTGAATTACCATAGTAGTTTCAGGTAATACTGACTAATATGTCAGTGCATTTGAATCATGCCTATGATAATCAGTTGTGACTACTAGGATACACTCTAATGTCACTGTACAGAGTATGGGTGAGTATAACTAACCTACCTAAATCTGGGAGAGGCACAAATCACTGAATTATCATGGTAGTTCCAGGACAACCCACTGTCTTTCCCCATTAACAGATTATGATCGAGTTTTAAAGGCACCGGTCCTAAACAAAACAGGATGCGTGCGCACACCGCTGGGCAAAGAACAATGGCAACTGCCAACCAAATGCCAGTCATGACGTACTTGAAGATTATTCCAACCCATTCTCTAATTTATTTGTGTATTCTCTCCAGTGATAGAAAAAACGTCCCTTCACTGTACATGACTTTGATATTTTCCAATAACATTCAATGAAGCATTTATGTGTGAGTGCTAGGATTAGAGAATAATATATGGTTCGTCGATGTTTTGCTATAGAAGGCTCCCATATAATGCATAGGCTGTACCATATTTTTATCGTCGTGAATGGCCGCCATCGACGAACCATATATTATTCTCATTCTTATATTTAACAACAATTTTTTCAACAATTTATTCGTCGGGGATCGTTTTAGATTGATTTGAATTAGTACACAGTAGTGACAAACCAACTGATTACTGTGCTATACATCCCCACAAACAAAATCGAAGAACCCACAATAAAAAATTGTTTACTTTGGCGCAAGAATCTCAAGAACATGTAATTTGGTGGCCTTAGTGATCAGGTAGCCCTTAGTGATCAGATTTATTCGCGGTATACGATGGAATTTTTACTTGAAATCACTGCAAATAATTATTTAATCGTCATTCTTATATATTGTTTAAAATGGCAACCCATAATATCCATCAATTTCATTGGTTTTGTTGGATACGTGCTAAAGTAGTTCCTATTTCTGGCCTGTGTGCGAACGCAAAAAGACGGGGGGACTTTTGAATGTTTTAATTTAATAAATACACGTAAACATGTTTCCTTACTTTTACGGCGATTGACGCCCCAGCTCGTGGCCCTTTTCGGTAAGTTTTGTCATCTTTTCACTTCTCTATATGGCTAAATTCAGCCTCACTGAGCTCTACAAAAAAATGGTAAATTCAGGGGCGGGTGGATGGCGATCATCACGCCAGCAGCAAATGCTTGCCGCTAGCGCGCGTCGGACCTTCCCATCAAATTTCTGATCACTTCATCTGGTAAATCATCACACTCCGGTTCTGGTTCTGGTTCTGGTTCTCCTTTCACATGTTTTACATCTAGGTCTCCAATTTCAAAAGTTGCTGTGGTTTCTTCCATATTCACTTTATTGCAAGTAATTACGAATGTAGCCTAGGCCTATACCGTACGAATATTTATAGCAGACGAAAATAGGCTTTTAGGTACCCTTTTTATTTGTCCTTCTTTCTTTTACATGTCTTATTACTATTAGCGTTTATTCATTAAATGGACCTCGATCTTTTATTTACATTTAATTACATGAATATAACCTAATAAGCTTACTTTCGATTTACAATAATTGACGAGGATGTTTACAATTATTGACGAGGCGATGTTTTTTAAATGTAGTTCCGGCATCATCAAAGGTGTGAATTAAGCCCCGCCCAGATCCATAGATTAGCGGTCCGATAATCTATAGCGCGTATCCAACAAAACTAACCACAGAACCAATGAAATTGATGGATATTATGGGTTGACATTTTAAACCACGCCCAGTATATAAGAATTACCTTTCATTGACTTGTCAAATACTAATAATGTCAGTGCATTGAATCATGCCTATGATAATCAGCTGTGTTCACTGGGATACACTCTAATGTCACTGTGCATAGGATGAGTGGAGTATAGCTAACTTAATACCTAAATCTGGGAGAGGCACAAATCACTGAATTATCATGGTAGTTCCAGGACTATCCACTGTCTTTCCCCATTAAGATTACGATCGACCTTTAAAAAACAAAAACAAAACTAACTAGATATGACTCCGGTCTAAGACCAGGGGACCTTGATTTTTGTCTTGTTCCTGACCGTTTGAGGGTATACACCACCAATGCACTATGGGATAGCACGTCCGGTAAAAGTTTATCACAGCAATAGTTCCTTTTTGCGGTACAAATTGCGAGATGTTGACATACTTTTTTCAATTATATCTATTAGTTTTGGGTATTACACATTTTTATGAGTGTGCACAGTACATATTTCCAAAAAAATCGCACTAGTTTGAACATTTTAAAGTTTTAAACGACTGAAATCGGCGGAAGGTCCGTCCTGGGTTTTGGGGCGTAAATAAAGGGCCGAAATCGCTACATCAAATTCATCGCATAATATTGAAAAATCTAGTCCGACACTTTGCCATTTCCTTTTGATATGTTTTGCGGACATCCCTTAGGAATAATCTCTGTAAATGTCATATAAGGATGTATGGGATAACTCCAGTTAGAGCCGATTCTTTGACCCCTACTTTGCACGTAGCGTCTATGGGGAGTGCATTGGTGGTGTATACCCTTGAAGCTGCGGGCTCCAACTGGGCATGTAGGTACCAAAAGACGTTGGGCATCATCAAAATTATCAATGAAATCTCATATATTACATGATGATCAACACGCGGGGCAATGTCTAGTTAGGCCTACATTGTTTAATCCTTTCAAAAATCGTTTTTAATCATCTAAATGTTGTCGTTTTCTTAGGAGGTTTTCAACAAGAAACACCTTGAAAAGGCCAGGACATTTCATATGATGAATCATACACGAGTTCGAATTAAAACTCATGAGGCTTTTATTGTTTTAAAAGAGTCAAAATGATCATTAGGTTGAGTCGCGGCTTTCTTTGACACGGTTAAGTTCTCAAACACAACCCCACTTCCAATGCAAATTGGATTAAACATGTTAAAAAAGCCGGGGCTAGGGGGGGGGGGGGGGGGGGGGGGGGGGGGGGTCGATAAGGAGTCTATTAAAGTTATTTCTAGTGATCTATGTGTTTTTGAATGATGATAAATAGTAGGCCAGGAGCACTGAGAGGGGTCCTTTGGGTTTCACTCATGTCAAAAGACGCTTCAAAGCTAGTGGATTAAATGAAACTGCATGTCGGGCGTAATTGTCGGGTCATATTATATGCGTTTCAGCCATCTGAATGTTAGGCCTACTCGCCTATAATGATCTTAAATTCAAGTAATTGTGAAATGAAAAGATTTTAAAATCGATAATAATGCTTAATTTTTCACTATCTACAGGGTAAACAATACGAGCGGACCTATATAGACTTTTCAGTAATCTAGTCAAAGGCCCTCGGGGAGAAATTTTCTTTAAAAAGCGCGTACACGCGCACCTTCGCACCGTTAGAACATGCAATTTTGAAATTTCACGTTTTGACCATGTTTCTTGTGGAGGCCGTATCTTCAAAACGGAAGCATGAAATGTAATATAACTCGGGAATTTAGCTCAGGATTTCACTGGCAACAATCTGAAATATGTCTCGTTTGCTGTAGACAAAGTGTGTGCTCTTAAAGGGTATACACCACCAATGCACTATGGGATAGCACGTCCGGTAAAAGTTTATCACAGCAATAGTTCCTTTTTGCGGTACAAATTGCGAGATGTTGACATACTTTTTTCAATTATATCTATTAGTTTTGGGTATTACACATTTTTATGAGTGTGCACAGTACATATTTCCAAAAAAATCGCACTAGTTTGAACATTTTAAAGTTTTAAACGACTGAAATCGGCGGAAGGTCCGTCCTGGGTTTTGGGGCGTAAATAAAGGGCCGAAATCGCTACATCAAATTCATCGCATAATATTGAAAAATCTAGTCCGACACTTTGCCATTTCCTTTTGATATGTTTTGCGGACATCCCTTAGGAATAATCTCTGTAAATGTCATATAAGGATGTATGGGATAACTCCAGTTAGAGCCGATTCTTTGACCCCTACTTTGCACGTAGCGTCTATGGGGAGTGCATTGGTGGTGTATACCCTTGACCCCAAGGTCATGATTTAATTGAAAAACCAAACTATTATATATGCATACGGTCAAAAGGTATATGTTGATTTAATCTGACGATCCTAGGTCATTTCAATCAAATGCAAGGGCGTTTTATGTGAAAATCACCTTTTAACACCTAGTGATCCCTGTATGACGTTTGACCCCAAACTGTGAAGACCCTATATGAAGGTCAGGTAGGCGGTTGTACTGACCGAGCCTGGTGATTGTAGCATGTACACTGTAAGAGAAGAAGCATTTTAAGTTATAGAAGTGAAAATTAACATTTTGACCCTAGTGACCCCAAATATTTTTTTGATTTAAAACGCCGAACAATTTTATATGCGTACGGTCAGAGGGAATATGTTGACCAATTTTGACGATCCTATGTCATTTCACTAAATTGCAAGGGCGTTTTAAGTGTAAATCACGTTTTGACCCCTTATGACCCCTGTGTGACCTTTGACCCCGAACTGTGAAGACCCTATATGTAAGTCAGGTAGGGGGTCCTACTGACCAAATCTGGTGATTATAGCATGTAAACTGTAGGAGGAGAAGCATTTTAAGTAATACAAGTGAAAATTAACATTTTGACCCCTAGTGACCACCTTTTTGACCTTTGACCTGGTCAATATGATTGACTTATTTTCTTGGCTCATCAAATCAAACAAGATGCAACAAACCTGGTCCAAATCGGAGCATGTCTTAACTTTTACCCCTGTAAAGTTCAATGACCCCTAGTGACCCCTTCTTGACCTTTGACCTAGTCAATATGATTAACTTATTTTCTTGGCCCATCAATTCAAACAAGTTGCAACAAACCCGGTCCAAATCGGAGCATGTCTTAACTTTTACCCCAGTAAAGTTCAATGACCCCTAGTGACCCCTTCTTGACCTTTGACCTGGTCAATATGATTGACTGATTTTCTTAGCTCATCAATCCAAACAAGATGCACAAAACCCGGTCCAAATCCGAGCATGTCTTAACTTTTACCCCTGTAAAGTTCAATAACCCCTAGTGACCTCTTCCTGACCTTTGACCTGGGCAATATGATTGACTTATTTTTTTGGCTTATCAATCCAAACAAGATGCAACAAATCCGGTCCAAATCGGAGCACGTCTTAACTTTTCCCCTTGTTAAGTTCAATTACCCCAAGTGACCCCTTCTTGACCTTTGACCTGGTCAATATGATTAACTTATTTTCTTGGCTCATCAATCCAAACAAGATGCAACAAAAACGGTCCAAATCGGAGCATGTCTTAACTTTTACCTTTGTAAAGTTCAATGACCCCTAGTGACCCCTTCTTGAACTTTGACCTGGTCAATATTATTGACTTATCTTCTTGGCTCATCAATCCAAACAAGATGCAACAAACCCGGTTTAAATCGGAGCATGTCTTAACTGTTACCCTTGTAAAGTTAAATGACCCCTAGTGACCCCTTCTTGACCTTTGACCTGGTCAATATGATTGACTTTTTTTCTTGGCTCATCAATCCAAACAAGATGCAACAAACCCGGTCCAAATCGGAGCATGTCTTAATATTTACCTTTGTAAAGTTCAATGACCCCTAGTGACCCCTTCTTGACCTTTGACATGGTCAATATGATTAATTTATTTTCTTGGCCCATCAATTCAAACAAGATGCAACAAACCCGGTCCAAATCGGAGCATGTCTTAACTTTTACCCCAGTAAAGTTCAATGACCCCTAGTGACCCCTTCTTGACCTTTGACCTGGTCAATATGATTGACTTATTTTCTAAGCTCATCAATCCAAACAAGATGCAATAAACTCGGTCCAAATCCGAGCATGTCTTAACTTTTACCTCTGTAAAGTTCAATGACCCCTAGTGACCCCTTTTTGACCTTTGACCTGGTCAATATGATTAACTTATTTTCTTGGCTTATTAATCCAAACAAGATGCAACAAACCCGGTTCAAATCAGAGCATGTCCTAACTTTTACCCTTGTAAAGTTCAATGACCCCTAGTGACCCCATATGACATGTCATTTTTAATCGCTTAAGACCCTATATGAGCATGGACCTAAGGAATCTTTTGACCAATTATGAAGGTCATGAGTCATTTCCTCTGAGACAAGAAGCATTTTAAGTGATCGAATTGAAAATTTACATTTTGACCCCTAGTGACCCCAAATGATTTTTAATTTTAAAAACCAAACTATTATACATGCGTACGGTTATAAGGAATATGTGGACCAATTTTGATGATCCTAGGTCATTTCACTAAATTGGAAATGTGTTTTAAGTGAAAAACACGTTTTGACCCTTAGTGACCCCTGTGTGACCCTTGACCCCAAACTGTGAAGACCCTATATGTAGGTCAGGTAGGGGGTCCTACTGACCAAATCTGGTGATTGTAGCATGTAAACTGTAGGAGAAGAAGCATTTTGTAGAAATATTGCAAGAAGAAGAAGAAGCACTAGATATGACTCCGGTCTAAGACCAGAGGGACCTTGATTTTTGTCTTGTTCCTGACCGTATGACCCCAAGGTCATGATTTAATTGAAAACCGAACTATTATATATGCATACGGTCAAAAGGTATATGTTGATTGATTCTGACGATCCGAGGTCATTTCAATAAAATGCAAGAGCGTTTTATGTGAAAATCACGTTTTAACCCCTAGTGACCCCTGTGTGACCTTTGACCCCAAACTGTGAAGACCCTATATGAAGGTCTGGTAGGCGGTTGTACTGACCGAGACTGGTGATTGTAGCATGTACACTGTAGGAGAAGAAGCATTTTAAGTTATAGAAGTGAAAATTAACATTTTGACCCCTAGTGACCCCAACTATTTTTTGATTTTAACTATTTTATATGCGTACGGTCATAGGGAATATGTTGACCAATTTTGACGATCCTATGTCATTTCACTAAATTGCAAGGGCGTATTAAGGGGAAATCACGTTTTGACCCCTTATGACCCCTGTGTGACCTTTGACCCCGAACTGTGAAGACCCTATATGTAAGTCAGGTAGGGGGTCCAACTGACCAAATCTGGTGATTATAGCATGTAAACTGTAGGAGGAGAAGCATTTTAAGTAATATAAGTGAAAATTAACATTTTGACCCCTAGTGACCCCTTCTTGACCTTTGACCTGGTCAATATGATTGACTTATTTTCTTGGCTCATCAAACTAAACAAGATGCAACAAACCCGGTCCAAATGTCTTAACTTTTACCTCTGTAAAGTTCAATGACCCCTTACGACCCCTGTGTGACCTTTGACCCCAAACTGAGAAGACCCTATATGTAAGTCAGGTAGGGGGTTCTACTGATCAAAACTGGTGATTATAGCATGTAAACTGTATGAGGAGAAGCATTTTAAGTAATAGAAGTGAAATTTTACATTTTGACCCCTAGTGACCCCAAATATTTTTTGATTTTAAAAACCCAACTGTTGTATATGCGTACGGTCATAAGGAATATGTTGACCAATTTTGACGATCCTAGGTCATTTCACTAAATTGGAACGGCGTTTTAAGTGAAAAATCACGTTTTGACCCCTTATGACCGGTGTGAACTTTGACCCCAAACTATGAATACCCTATATGTAAGTCAGGTAGGGGGTCCTACTGACTAAATCTGGTGATTATAGCATGTAAACTGTATGAGGGGAAGCATTTTAAGTAATAGAAGTGAAAATTAACATTTTGACCCCTAGTGACCCCAAATATTTTTTGATTTTAAAAACCGACTTATTGTACATGCGTACCGTCAAAAGAAATATGTTGACCAATTCTAACGATCCTAGGTCATTTCACTAAATTGCAACGGCGTTTTAGGTGAAAATCACGTTTTGACCCCTTATGACGCCTGTGTGACCTTTGACCCCAAACTGTGAAGACCCTATATGTGAGTCAGAAAGGGGGTCCTACTGACCAAATCTGGTGATTATAGCATGTAAACTGTAGGAGGAGAAGTATTTTAAGTAACAGAAGTGAAAATTAACATTTTGACCCCTAGTGACCCCTTCTTGACCTTTGACCTGGTCAATATGATTAACTTATTTTCTTGGCTCATCAAACCAAACAAGATGCAACAAATCTAGTCCAAATCGGAGCATGTGTTAACTTTTACCCCTGTAAAGTTCAATGACCCCTATTGACCCCTGTGTGACCTTTGACCCCAAATTGAGAAGACCCTATATGTAGGTCAGGTTGGGGGTTCTACTGACCAAATCTGGTGATTGTAGCATGTAAACTGTATGAAAAGAAGCATTTTAAGTAATAGAAGTGAAAATTAACATTTTGACCCCTAGTGACCCCAAATATTTTTGATTTTAAAAACCGAACTATAGTATATGCGTACGGTCATAAGGAATATGTTGACCAATTTTGACGATCCTAGGTCATTTAACTAAATTGAAACGGCGTTTTAAGTGAAAAACACGTTTTGACCCCTTATGACCCCTGTGTGACCTTTGACCCCAAACTGTGAAGACCCTATATGTAGGTCAGGTAGAGGGTCCTACTGACCAAATCTGGTGATTGTAGCATATAAACTGTAGGAGAAGAAGCATTTTGTAGAAATATTGCCAGAAGAAGAAGAAGCACTAGATATGACTCCGGTCGAAGACCAGGGGACCTTGATTTTTGTCTTGTTCCTGACATTTGCCCGAGGTCATGATTTACTTTTCTTATTGTCTAATGAAAAGAGATCAGATGCATCAAGTATGTTCGAAATCGGAGCACGTCTTGGATTATTGATCCCTAGTGACCCCCATATGACATGTCAATTTTAATCGCTGGACACCCAATAATGTCGCTGTGTGACCTTTGACCCCAAACTGTGAAGACCCTATATGTAAGTCAGGTAGGGGGTCATACTGACCAAATCTGGTGATTATAGCATGTAAACTGTAGGAGGAGAAGCATTTTAAGTAATAGAAGTGAAAATTAACATTTTGACCCGTAGTGACCCCTTTTTGACCTTTGACCTGGTCAATATGATTGACTTATTTTCTTGGCTCATCAAATCAAACAAGATGCAACAAACCCGGTCCAAATCGGAACATGTCTTAACTTTTACCTCTGTAAAGTTCAATGACCCCTAGTGACTCTTTCTTGACCTTTGACCTGGTCAATATGATTGACTTATTTTCTTGGCTCATCAATCCAAACAAGATGCAACAAACCCGGTCCAAATCCGAGCATGTTTTAACTTTTACCTTTGTAAAGTTCAATGACCCCTAGTGACCCCTTTTTGACCTTTGACCTGGTCAATATGATTAACTTATTTTCTTGGCTTATTAATCCAAACAAGATGCAACAAACCCGGTTCAAATCAGAGCATGTCCTAACTTTTACCCTTTGTTAAGTTCAATGACCCCTAGTGACCCCATATGACATGTCATTTTTAATCGCTTAAGACCCTATATGAGCATGGACCTAAGGAATCTTTTGACCAATTATGAAGGTCATGAGTCATTTCCTCTGAGACAAGAAGTATTTTAAGTGATCGAATTGAAAATTTACATTTTGACCCCTAGTGACCCCAAATGATTTTTAATTTTAAAAACCAAACTATTATACATGATGCGTACGGTTATAAGGAATATGTGGACCAATTTTGATGATCCTAGGTCATTTCACTAAATTGGAAATGTGTTTTAAGTGAAAAACACGTTTTGACCCCTAGTGACCCCTGTGTGACCCTTGACCCCAAACTGTGAAGACCCTATATGTAGGTCAGGTAGGGGGTCCTACTGACCAAATCTGGTGATTGTAGCATGTAAACTGTAGGAGAAGAAGCATTTTGTAGAAATATTGCAAGAAGAAGAAGAAGCAGAAGAAGAAGCAGAAGCAGATGAAAGAAACGGCAGAGATAGAGAACCTTGATTTTTAAAAAATCAAGGTAAGAAGCAGATGATGAAAGAAACGGCAGAGATAGAGTACCTGGATTTTTGAAAAAATCAAGGTAACAATCACAATATTAATATATTAAATAGATGTTGAAAAATGTTGTCAAAACTAATTGGACAGTGGTAGGACACTAATTCTCAATAGTTTTAAATGTTGGGTGAAATAAAAGTATGTATGCATAATTAATATCTGCATATTTCTAAAACAAATTTGTTTTAGATCCATGTAATTAGTGTAGTTTTGCAATGTAATTTAAGGCACTGATAGGATAATACAACAATTAAAAGAGCACAAATTGAGTTGAAATATTATGTGGATACATTATTTTTAAATATTTCTTTGACATTTTTTGTGGGTTTGTGATGTAATTGTAATGTTAGATTAAGCAATCTATATGTATAGGGCTAAAAAGGAAGTTCCCAAGTAATAAATGTGCTCATAACTCTAAAACTATAGCTCCAACTTAAGAATATCAAATTATTATATTATGGAGTAATTTATTCTCTTTGATTACAGCTATTGCACAGAAAATGGTTTACTAGCAAATTACATGTGCAGCTATATAATAAGAGAGGGCAGATGGTCATGGTGGAATCTAAATGGTTGTATGGTCAAATATTTTTAATTTGAATTTTATAAACGATGTACCTCAGTCTGTACAGTGATGTCACAGAATATTCCAGTAATCCATGCAGCATTTATGTGTAAGTGCTGTGATTGCCTTTCATGACATATCAGCAAAATGTGTATATGGCCAGTGTACCTCTGTACAGTGATGTCAGAGAATATACCAGTATACTCAATGCAGCATTTATGTGTGAGTGCTAGGATTGCCTTTCATTGTATATCAGCAAAATTTGTATATGGACAGTTTACCTCTGTAAATTGTGGTCAGAGACACTTTCCACGCGGCAGGTGTCTATTGATGACATTCCAAAATTTCACAAAATGTTTCAAAAATGTCAACATCATTGAATTTCATTACCATAGTTGGAATTACCATGAGAAATGCATTGAAATAAGTACAAACATGCCTGGTATTGGTGCAGTACTTTTTGAGATGGACTTTAAAAGTTGGGAAACGTTTCTGAAAAATCTGATCTGAATATGGTCAATCTAATAGCCGAGTGGAAAGTGTAAGTATATAAATAAGGTCAAATATCAAATAATTAGGTATTTCTGTAACTTCTGTGGCTTTGTGATGAAGTATAATATATAGAGAGCATGTGTGATCTAGTGGATAGCACACAGGACTCACAATACAAAGTTATGAGTTCTAGCCCCGCTACGTCCAATATGTTTGTATCCTTGGGCAAGGTACTTAGTCTCAATTGCCTCGTGGTTCGGAAGTCACGTAGAAATGGTGGTCCCGTGCATCGGAAGAGCTATCCCCACGTTAAAAAGGTCGCAGACTCCTTCGTAAAGAGTAGGGGATCATCCGGGGTCTGTATATGTACACACCCCCACACACATAATATGTATTCCTATACATACCTCCACTAGGCGTGGAGCACCAATGGAGTAAACAAATAGCCAAAGAAAGAATGATGGAAGCAACTAAGCTGCTTCCATTGTTCCGTCCAAGGACACCCGATGATGATGATAATATATAGTGGCTTATAAAGTGTGTATGGAGACTATTTTAATATAGCTGTATATATCTATAAAAACAAATCTGTATTCTGTAAATTCTGTGAACTCATAATGTTGTATGATGTCATGTAGATTATAAAGTAAATAATATGTGCGGTGCAGCTATATAATAAAAAGAGGGCAGATAGATGGTCATGGTTTAAGATATGATTGGTCAAATATTTTCAATTTGAATTTTAAACACGATGTACTTCTGTACAGTGATGTCACAGAATATTCAAGCAATCCATGCATCATTAATGTGTAAGTAATGGGATTGCCTTTCATTGCATATTAGCAAAATGTGTATATGGCCAGTGTACCTCTGCACATGTGATGTCAGAGAATATACCAGTATACTCCATGCAGCATTTATGTGTCAGAGCTGGGATTGCCTTTCATGGCATATCAGCAAAATGTGCATATGGCCAGTGTACCTCTGTATAGTGATGTCAGAATATTCCAGTAATCAACGCAACATCTATGTGTCAGAGCTGGGATTGCCTTTCATGGCATATCAGCAAAATGTGCATATGGCCAGTGTACCTCAGTACAGTGATGTCAGAAAATAGTCCATTAATCCATGCAGCATTTATGTGTGAGTGCTAGGATTGCCTTTCATTGCATATCAGCAAAATGTGTATATGGACAGTTTACCTCTGTAAAGTGAGGTCAGGGAATATTGTGTTAACACTTTCCACGCGGCAGGTGTCTATTGATGACATTCCAAAATGTCACAAAATGTTTTAAAAATGTCAACATCATTGAATTTCATTATCATATTTGGAATCACCATGAGAAATGCATTGAAATAAGTACAAACATGCCTGGTATTGGTTCAGTAATTTTTGAGATGGACTTTAAAAGTTGGGAAAGGTTTCTGAAAAATGTGTTGTGAATATGGTAAAGTGTAAAGTATTTTAATGTTATAAATAAGGTCAAATATCAAATAATTAGGTATTTCTGTAACTTCTGTGGCATTGTGATCAAGTATAATATATAGTGCCTTATAAAGTGTGTATGGATAATATTTTAATATAGCTATATATCTATAAAAATAAATCTGTATTCAGTAAATTCTGTGAACTCATAATGTTGTATGATGTCAGGTAGATTATAAAGTAAATTATATGCGCAGCTATATAATAAAAAGAGGGCAGATAGTCATGGTTGAATCTAAAGATATGTATGGTCAAATATGTTCAATTTGAACTTTATACACGATGTACCTCTGTACAGTGATGTCACAGAATATTCCAGTAATCCATGCAGCATTTATGTGTAAGTGATTGCCTTTCAGGGCATCAGCAAAATGTGAATATGGACGGTGTACCCCTGTACAGTGATGTCAGAGAATATTCCAGTACACAATGCATCATTAATGTGCGAGTACTGGGATTGCCTTTCATTGCATATCAGTAAAATTAGTA
>CM069454.1:10092387-10233940 GCA_035610835.1 Ophiura sarsii | reverse complement strand
GTCTAAAGTATGATTGTTTAAGAATGAGAATAAAGGTATTGGTATAGACCGTACCCGTGTTATATTGTCTGACATAAATGCGTTCGATAGTATTATTTTTTGCGTAGAACACTTAACACGGGTACGGTCTAAAAACAATACCTTTATTCTCTAATTCTGATATTGCTGTTTTTGCTAGTTTTTACATCATCGTTCTTAAGGCCAAAAGTTTTTATTGTTGTGTTGCCCTCAAGTGCCAACAAATTAACATTGGGTCGGTACTTTCGGGTGCTCGGCAGCTCATATTTTGTGTAGTGTTTAATAAGTCTTTGATCAGAAATGCTAGCAATATAGGATTGCAGCAAGTATGTCTGCCAAATTCTGTCCCACTGAAACACAAAGAATGTAATGTAGTACATGCAGAGCATCACACACACTGAGTCCCGATAAATGATGCCGACTCTCCTCACCTTAAAGATACATCATGTGACTACTCAAATAAGAATGAAGAAAAAAGAGAAATCATGAAAATACAGGATAAAACGCAACAAATAAAATTGTATAGAAGGTTAGTGACTGGGCCCAGAGCATGCCATTTTCAAGATAAACCTCGTGTTACACATAACATCCCTAACTCTACTACACCACACGGCAACGACACGGCAAAAATGTTTTTAATATCCATCGTTCAGGTTTTTGGGCTACAAAACGGACCCAGGCTATACATACAGCGTGTCCTAAAAAACTGGGTTCAAAAGTTTGCGAGCTTATAACAAAATAAGTAGGAATCATGAATAGTTTATATTTAAAGGGGCGTGTACATCTCAAGTGTTTGTCCTGGACAAAAATCACATGACTCGCTTCGCTCCCAAGTCCATGCGTGCCCGGCAAAAAGCCCATGATGCAATACTAAGTCGTAAAAGATGTGCACATAAATCGACAAAATGCTGTACGAACGAAATATAATATATCTAGAATTGTTTCAAAAAGTAGTGTTATTCGTTACATTTAAATCAGAATTACATTCTTTAACAGTAAATAAACAACTTTTGAGCGAGAAACTATCTTAAAACTGCAAAGATTAAAAAATATAAAGCATTTTAAACATCAAATTTAGAGAAGAGTGGTATGTTGAACGATATTACTTTTGTTTGTTAATATGTTCACATAGCGCATAGTTGACTCAGCGGTAGAGCATTGGACTAGTAAACCGGAGGTCGTGGGTTCGAATCCTATCACGGCTTGACATTTTATTTTAATCGTTTATATACAATTTTTTTTATTAGTTTTCGATATTATTTATCATTTCGTATAATTATTCATTATTGTTCCATTATAGTTTATTTTGGAATGTGGAATTATTTACGATTTAATTTTAGTTTTCCACTGACTGTTTAGTGTGCATGGCATCATGAAAGGTGACATGTACCGCGGTATACCACCGCACTGTCCTACTCCTATGCAACAGGCTAATACAATAGAAACTCGTTGTGGTCATACAAGTGTCTTAAGCTCGCCTCCTTTCGCGTTACACACGGATTTTGGCTTTCGCGACATGATTTTAACTTTACACATTTATATTTGCTTGTATACCCCCTGAGCTAGTAAAAGTATACATTTTCTGAAGGGAAATTGCATGAGGAAACCAAATATGCCATTTTAAATTATAGTACGACCAAGAACTAAAATGGTATGATCGGAAATGTTCGGACAAATATCAGAGTTTTTTTATTTTTAATTTGAGATCCATATATTTTTTATGCCTACCCCTATCATTATTTACTTTACATATTTGAATTCCTCATGAAATTACCCATTAGATGATATATAATTGTCAAAGTTACTACGTCGGTATGGTAATTATACCGGCTAGTGAATATCTCCAATTTTTATTTTATATATTTTTAGAATTTTCAGAAATATTTGTTTAAGGATGAACCCTTCCCTGATATAAACTGCATTTCTGAATTCCTCTAGTTACAAGCTTTCAAAAAATGTATACTTTTGCTATCATAGGTTGAAAACTTTTTCTGTTATAGTCATATTTATAAATCCGGTAAATTGAGGCTGATTATTCATGTTGACTGTGTAGCGAATAGGAAGAAAGCTGATGATCATGGTCTTATCCATAATTAATTAGTTGTTACAAATAGTTGACAAGTCTGTTGAACCACATACTTAAAGACTACTAAATATCCTTTAAAATGGGACCAGAATGGTCTTTGTAACATTAGGGGATGACTAGTTATTGTAAAAAGAACAACGATTATCGCCATTTTTGGATTATCCCCATTGAGTTTGTACAGGCGGCACCCCTTCCAGCGGCACCCCTTCCAGCACCACCCCTGGTCTCCAAACATCAAACAGCTGTATCTCCCCTTCTGTATTAGCTATACCAATGCCATTTTGCAGGCAGATAGCTTGTTATTAGGGCTTTAAAATGATACCAAATTTGTTGAGATAGCTTTTGTGGTTTTGAAAATATCTGAGGAAAATGACAGCATAAAACTAAAAAATGTAACGGCACCACCCTATTGGGAGGCGAGTTCATAACGCGTGACCTTGTGTGTTATTATCGATTGAGCTAAACTTGTAAAGTAAATGCCAGCCGTTATGTAATACAAACCAATGTGCCTGTATTATTATTATTGAAATAATGTTTATACACCACCATTTGTAGTTTCTGAGAAATATTTTTAAAACTAGCTAGGACGGTTCACGGATTTCGCGGCTCGAAATGGATGTTTGAATTTGATCTCAATATAATATAATCCAAGCTGCTATAGGCAAAAGTTATATACAGATGACCGTGCAGCTATTTCGTGAAAAGCTATACAGCCGATGATCCGGCAGCAACCCTTACCCTAATCCTAACCCCAACCCTAACTCTAACTCTTACCCTAACCCTAAGGCCAACAAAAGGTAGGGTCGGTAGGTCGGATTTGTTAAAAGATCTTGGGGGTGGGGGGGGGGGGGGGGGGGTTATACGGATATTGTATTTGGGAATTTAAATTCTGCATGGATACTGTGAATTAAAGTCCAAACATTCTCGGCCACCTTCACACTGCTGATTTCGATCACCAATATTGTCGAATTGGTTGCAACACTGCAAACTCGGTCAAATAGAATGTTTGTACCAAGTTTGCAACGCGCAGATACCGTGTAGGTCGCCGCCATTGTTACAGAAAGCGAAAGAACGTTGTGTTGAAGTTTTGTTACAAATATATAGGCCTACGTGAGAGTATTACTAAACCTATTTTTCCCGTACTAACTACCCCCAACTTTTTATACTATGTTGAAATTAATAGTCATGCCGTTGACCAACATTTTGGGAACAAATATTAACCGTAACTAGATTTCTTCATATTTTCTTACAGTATAAAAAATGACATAACTTGCACGTGCGAACAATTTTCATTTTCACGCGGGTGCCAAATTCACGCAATAAACATCATGTTACACGAGATTGCGCATTGGGGGATGGTGTTATAAAGACCAGATTGAATATGTCATACGATATCAGGAATAAAACGGTCCGTTTGGCCGTTCAAATTGCTAAAAATGTTGTTTTAAAAAAATAATCGAAAATAAAAAAGAATACGGTCGGCACCATGGTACATGGTCGGTCAGACGTGGACAAACAAACAATTTATTTTTCTTGGCCTAACCCTACCTTACCCTAACCCTAACCCTAACTAACCCTAACCCTAACCCTAACCCTAACCCTAACCCTAACCCTAACCCTAACCCTAACCCTAACCCTAACCCTACCCTTACTCTTACCCTTACCCTTACCCTTACCCTTACCCGTACCCTAACCATAACCCTACCTAACCATTACCCTTACCCTAACCATAGGTTGTATAGTCTGGTGAAGCAATTGGCTACCCGATGATAGGTCGTATAGTCACTTCCATAATAAACAGTGGTAGATTTGTCAAGCAATTGAAGCAACGGTGTGTAGTTAGTCAACTATCAAAGTTGCGATTTTGTCTCAAAACAGAATGAACATATAAAATGGCGATACATTCTTAGTTTTACTCAAACCCTGGTATTTGAAATTTGGGCATCGATGGGTATATATCATTTTGTGACAGCCTGTGTATGAATAAATGCACCAAATTGGAAACAGACAATTTTACGCATTTGACTTAAATGTTCTCTGAACACTTTGGAATACGTTTCATTTATGTAATGTTAGCATAACACTGAAGTTTTGACAATTTCTTTTGCAAAAACCCACATGAATGGAATCTGAAGAATGAGCACGTGTTTACCATAATGTGTATTATTTTGAGTTATACAATCAAACCTTTTATAGCTCATGGGGCCTCAGAAATTGTTAATGTTAAAAACTTATTTTACAACTTATTGAGCCACTTTTTCGCGCACCCGCTACGCCGGTCGCCTCTATCATGTCTATAATGTTGAGTTTAGACATAAAACTAGTCGGCATACCCACCTGTGATCTTTTCCAGGGGACGCCCTCAATCCTGGCAAAATTTGAAGCAGATTTTCTTGCAGATTTACTTTTCTGATCATAAATCATAAATATATTCCAAGGTACAGAGTGATACGATTCCTAATAACCTCAAAAACGTAGTTTTAGAGTGAATTTAGAGTGAATTTTTTTTTTTAAAGATTGTACCGCTCGGTAGAATCTATTTTCAAACCATGATTTTGAAGTAATTAGGAATCGTATCGATCTGTAACTTAGAAGATCTTTATGATTTATGATCAAAAATGCAAATCTGCAAGAAATCTGCTTTCATAGTAAAATCAATGATAGAGGGCGCTACTTGGGAAAGATCACATAATATGCCTTTAAGTCTCACAGTGTGTCACAATACAAATAAAATATCTGTTTCACCTGTGGTATGATGTGGTCAAGACGAGAGAGAGATTTTGGACTGCGAAAACGGAAAATTACCCTCAAAATGTATACAGTCATGTTTTTGCTGTTTTTCTCCGTATTGTATCGATAGATGATTAAAGACTAAGAGCACAATTATAACACAGAAAATGGAATTATTGTTGGATTATATCTAAATATAATATGGAACGATCATATTGCAAGAGTTAAAGGTATTGTACTTGCAGATAGCAACTAGCAAATAATATGAACTCCAATGTATTACTATGCTTTTAGCATACTGGAATATTTCTGATCGGTTATATTCATTGTAAAATGTATGCCACAGTGATGCCTCTTATGTTAAATCTTTAGAATGATTGTCACTTTATGAGTTTCTTTGTGTGCAACCTTCAGAATAGCCAATCAGATAGTCAACCGTTCAGAAAATCAATTCGTGAATAGACTTGAATCCCCTTCAGTTAGTCCTGTAATTGATATATCTCAGTTCAAAAACAAACTACTTTTGCAGTATTTCTTATAGGGGAGGGTAAAGCTTAATGGTTGTCTTGACCTGGATCTGGATAATCAAAATGCAATTTAATATCAAATTAGCCATTCCTATTGTTTGCAGTCTGTGAAAGAGATATCTGAAATTTAGACCGGTTATATTTGACCTTATTTCACAGAAATTCACACTAAATGGAAAATTGGTTTTCACTGAACACCCAGTACTGATATCAATGTACAATGCACTTGTAGCTGAGATTCAAAGCTACAATTGCGGAATATTGCGTAACACTTTCCACGCGGCTATTGGTTTTACCATATAAAAACAGATGTTCAGGAATCTTTCCCAATCTATCTCAAGGATTACTGAACCAATACGAGGCATGTTTGTACTTATTTCAATGCATTTCACATGGTGATTCCAAGTATGGTTATGAAATTTAACAATTTTGACAACAGTTTCAGACATTTTAGAATGTCGTCTGCAGACGCCTGCCACGTGGAAAGTGTTAAAACTGGCTTATATAATAGAAAAGGTAGTTGGCAAATAAGGAACAATAGCGTAATCCTACAATCTTTCCTGATCTTTGTACCATTGAAATTGACAAAAGAGAACTGTAGTCAATCTCGGAAGAAAAAAAATTACCTTTGCTTTTGACATGTTTGACATTACTGAAAACTGACGTCATGAAAATAGTGTTCACTATTGCAAACTATATGTAGCGGGATATACATGTACATTGTACCAAACACCATTGTAAATTATCAGGTGATGTATGTATTAGACCAATAATATGGACAACATCTAATTCATTTGTTCTTGTGGAAAATTAACACAAACGAATAGGCCTATCCTCGCATATAATTTTATTTGTTCAAAATGTGTATCTGTTTTCTCATTTAAGAAACCATCAAATTGTGAATAAAAGGTTCGAAAAGGTCATCGACCCGGGCAGTGACTTGTATCTGTTTTATTTACAGTCAAGGTTTAAATAAAATAAAATTCCGAACAGCTCGTATCATTTTATTTTAGTTATATCGAAATAACCATAATGAGCACTATATCTGTATAGTTGCATTCAATTAGATTATAGTCGATTTGACACTCAAGTCAAGTCTAACATTTTTTATTTATTTTATGCTCATGTGATCCTAAAAGAAATTAAGCTTGGTTGCAAAAATTGTCAATTTAGGCAAATCTGATAATTTTCACGAATTCAAAATAGTTCCATTAAAACGTTACGCCAGCTTTTTATAATTACGCTCTCGCAGCAATGAGCATGATGAGTTCAGCACGGTATTAAATCCACGCCAAACTACTGTCGCCGTGAAAGCCGTTAACCGCGTAATGTATAGTTTTGAAGATACAACTCTCTTTTCTGAATTTTGAAGCAAATTACAAATATCGGTGGTGTAGGAAATAGGAAAATCGATTCAAGGACATAAGCCGATTGGCTTCTTATTTACATAACAATTGGCCTTTGCAGATCATGTTCATAGACTAGCTAGGGGCCATTCAATGTACGGAGTAGTAAACACAATTATATTTACAGGACATTCTTTATCGCAGTGAAATTGCAAAAGAAAAAAAGTATCATTCAACATTCAATAAATATAGCGATAAGCAATTAATAAGCAAGTCAATTTCTAAAAACAAACAGTGTAATAACAAAACAGAAAAACATACCCCATCCCCATCCGCAGGATTCGTAAATAAATTTCACCATTACGTTTGGTCGATTAAAATTCGCGGCAAATCTATTGCACCATGGGTATTATTACTTGGAAACACGGAGACTCATACATAGGGAGTCATGTGACTTTTGTCCAGGACAAACACTTGAGATGTACACGCCCCTTTAAGGATATCAAACAAAATATACCTGACCTTAATTGGGCGAATTGGGAGACCAATACAATGTAAACTTTTTGAAATACAAAGATTTGAATAGAGCTTGATCAGAAACCATTTGTCCCGATTTAAGGAGTAAACCACCCGTGCGTTGCATGAAACTGTGCGCTATGTGCAGTATTCCTGGCATGGGGGTTATTTTCCGAAAGAACTTAACAATAACTCGGACTATAACAAAGAACTTTTTTTAAATGTTTATGTAAATAATGAACTTGTATTATTGCAATATGATCAAGATAATTTTGTTAACTGCCCAAGTCTTTGTAAAGAATGAATGCAAAGGCAAAACTTGGATGAAGTCACAACAATACGCAATTGCAACACATCGAGGTGTTCCTTAAAAAGTGGGACAAATGGGTTTTGACAACGCTCTATTAAAAATTTGTATTTCAAAAAGTTTATTATGGATTATTTACAGAGTTTGACCAATAAAGGTCAAGTATATTTTGTTTAATAGACTTCAATATAAACTATCCATGTTTTCTACTTTTTTAGTTATCAACTCGCAAACTTTTGAACCCAGTTTTTTGGGACACGCTGTATAACGAGGCGAATATACTGAGCCGAGTGTGACTGACTGCCGTGGTGTAGTGGTTTAAATCTGGGCTCTGGTGCTGGAGGTCCGTGGTTCAAATCCGGGGGGGTTGACCTTTCTGGTGAATTTTGGGGGTCGGAAAACAAATCTGTTGCCGTGTGGTGTAGTAGGGTTAGGGTTAATGAAATCTACAAATTGTAAATGACAACAGATAGGCAATTTGAAGTGAAAAATAAAAAAGTAAACTCCTTATATCAATATTAACACATTGTCTCATTTCTTTGACAAGAACGTCACTGCATCATTCAGTGATTGGTATTGAATAAACGCATACGCCCTTGAAAGGTGGTGTTGTATAACGGTATAGATGGGGTGACATGTGAGGTCGTGCCTGGCATTTGGTCGGCAGTTGCCATTGTTCTTTGCTCAGTGGTGTGCGCGCGCATCCTGTTTTGTTTAGAACCCGTGCCTTTAAATCTCGCGCCAAAGCATTATTAAGGGCAATAAGGCATAATGGACAGTGTTGTGGTCATGCTGTTCCCTCAAGCATGTATCGACAGTTCAGTCCCTTCTACCGTTGCTTTGGTTGATAAACATTGCTGTCATCCCATATAAAGGGGTCAAAAAAAAGTAAGTCCCCCCCTAAAATTAGATTACTTTTGGTAACATAACTTCACACACAATTAGACGTTTTGAAATATTGAAACGATTATGAAAAGAGAAAACGCTTGGCTACCAATAGAAAGTTTTTCATTTTCGATATCATGTTTACTTTTCCCAAAACAGTCACATTTCTGCAAAATGATGTTTTCAAAAAAAGTGGCACTTACTTGTATTGGATTTTGGCAAATTTCATGTTAACGGAAACATCATTTTGGGGATATTTGACTTTTTTGGGAAAAGTAAACATGGTATTGAAAAGGGGAAACTTTGTACGGATAGCTGACCGTTTTTTCTTTTCAGAAAAGTTACAATTTCTTAAAACGTCGAATTGTGTGGGGGTGTTACGCAAACAAAATTGTATAGGATTTTGAAAATTGCCACTGTTTCTGAGAACATCGTTTTGGGAAAATGAGACAATTTTGGGAAAAGTAAACATGATATTGAACAGAAGAAACTTTCTGTGAGAAGCCAAGCATTTTCTCTTTTCACAAGTCTTTAAATTTCTCAAAACAATTAATCCTGTACGGAGTTATGCACACAAACCTGGTCTAATTTGCGTACAAAAAAATCACGAAAGAGAGTGTTTAAATTTAGTGGTATGGGACCAAGTGCCACTTTTTCTAAAAACATCATTTTGGGGAAATGTGACTGTTTTGGGAAAAGTAAACATGATATCGAAAATGGAAAACTTTCTATTGGTAAACAAGCGTTTTCTCTTTTCATAATCGTTTCAATTTTTCAAAACGTCTAATTGTGTGTGAAGTTATGTAAACAAAAGTAATCTAATTTTAGGGGGGGACTTACTTTTTTTGACCCCTTTATATACACACACATGTAGAAAAGACAGACGATACATACGCATGCATGAATGCTGCACCTGTAAGGTTACGTCGCTGTGTGAGGAAGGGAAATAGACTATAGACAAGGGTTGAAATGATTCTTGATGTATATGTTATCACACTTATTTCTATCAATGTTATTAGAAAATATCAAAGTCATGTACGGTAAAGGGAAGTTTATCACTGGAGGGAATACACAATTACATTAGTAAACGAGAATGAGTTGGAATAACCTTCAATCTAAAAAAGAATTGTTGACATATTGGTTAACTAAACATATTTCTTAGAACTTTGTTGAGCTTAGGGGGGGGGGGGGTCTAGGTTGATTTGACCCAAGTTTGGAAACACATTTTCTCAATGTTATCATTAACCTACCGCTTAGTGTTATATATCAAATTAAAGCTTATGTCAAGACGTTTCAGAAAATGCGTGTTATTTTGATCTGGTTGCCATGGTTACTATGCAAGGCCTCTGATTGGCTTAACACGGGAGCAAACGTACGAAATGTTGCATATACAACATACTTGGGTAGACGATGTATCGGTATAGTGCGCATGAAACCATGGATCCGGATTTTTTTTATACGGTTGCCATGGTAACCGTGAACCGACCAATCAGGTAATTTTGTATCGTAATTCAAATTTGATAGCAGATATTAAAAATCGGGGTCCATGGTTTCATAGCCCCTTGTGTGCTTAACATCTGGTCCAAATCCCATGGTTCAATAGCGTTCGATACCGTAGACCATGCTGTGTTGTTTCAACGACTTCAACATCGAATTGGTATTAACGGTGTCGTGTTGGTTTATATCATACCTCTCAGGTAGATCACAAACTATCTGCATCAACAATGACATTTCAGATTTTGCTCAACTAAAGTATGGAGTACCACAAGGTTCGTGTGTCGGACCCGGACTATTTTCTATCTATAGATGAGGTGACATTTGTTGACATTTAGGACGCCCGGCAAGAGTTCCTATAGTTTACATAGGCCAGATCAGGTTTTCTAACTCGATTGTGGTGTCACAGCAAATTGTTATCAAAACTGTCTTTAAACTTGCTTAGGAATGCTATAAGCTATCGAATTTCACAAACAAACTAAAACTAAATGAGTTTTACAATTCATTAGAAAGAAATTTCATGTTGTCTTCATTAACTTTACTGTATATTCTGTCTGGAGGGAAACAACAGAGGGTGTCCCATTTGTAAATACATGACATCATAGATCACCTCATCTATACTTTGCCATTGGGAGATATCAGTCGTCGGCATCAACTGAATTATCACCGCTACGCAGATGATACGCAGATGTATTTGTCTGTAAAACCTGTGCAAGCAGATGTTGGCTCTGCGCTTCACAGAATTGAAAGCTGCATGGATGATATCAGAACATGAATGAATATCAATTTTCTGAAGTTAAACGACTCAAAGGCAGAATTCATGATCCTCGGATCTAAACAACAAATCGCAAAGGTCAATATTCAACATGTTAGAGTCGGTGAATCTTATGTTGTGACAGCTGCTAATGTACGCAACTTGGGGGTCATGTTTGATTCAAATCTAACAATGGACTGCCATGTGACAGCAGTATCAAAGGCTGCTTTCTGCTCAATACGAAATATTGGAAGAATCCGTCAACATCTAACAAGGGATGCAGCTGAAACCATCATTCATGCATTTGTGACATCCAGACTTGACTCCAATAACTCACTTCTATATGGAATTACAATATCACAACTCTCTCGCCTTCAACGATTGCAGAATATAGCCGCCCGGATTATGACATAGACTAAGAGAACAGATCATATAACTCCTGTATTAACGGATCTACACTGGCTTCCAATTGAACAGAGACTGAAATACAAGAAATGCCTTATTATTTTCAAGATCTTACATGATGCAGCTCCTTATTATTTAACAGAACTTTTTCAACCATATGTGCCAGGGCATCGCGGGCTACGCTCTTCAAATCAAGGTCCTCTTCAGGAAACACTGGCTAAACATCAGTGGGAACAGCGAAGTTTTCAAGTCGCAGCACCAAAACTATGGAATAGCTTGCCTGAATATGTGAAACTGTCAAACTCTGTAGGGCCTACATATTTGTACTCTGAAGCATTTGCTTGATGTGACTCTCCTCATCAGTGTTCTTATGCGTGTTTATGTTATTTTGGTTGTTATGCAGAGAAGCGTCATGAGCGTCGCTTGTTATGCAGAGAAGCGCCATGAGCGTCGCCTGCGGCGGATACAGGCGCTTTATAAATTACCATTATTATTAGTGTTATTATTATTAATTACTTAATGTTTAACCCTAACCCCCGAGGCACCTTTTTCCAAAGAATTTTGTTTCGCGGCCAAAGAGCGAGGTGAAAAAGGGCCCCCACGCCCTTGGGGCTCGAACCCCGGACCTCTGGGTTCAGAGGCAGACGATCTACCGCTAGCCTACGGGGGTCAACAATACATGGCTCAGTATACTTCACCATGTATACCCTGGGGCCATTATTTCATCGAAAAACTGTCGAGCCGGGTGACGCAAGCACACCGCATTGTAGTAATTCGTACTACTCAAAAGTGTTAGGGTTAATGAGACCAAAATTAGAAAAAAAATTGAAAAATGGACCCTACGCCCCGGGGCTCGAACCCTTGACCTCTGCGTTCAAACCCTTGAGTTGATATTACACTTTGGAAGCCTACACGAGTTAATATTGTTTACAATCTTATTTATACATAATAATACTGTAATATATTTTTATTTTGATATTATTCATTGATTTCCATTTTCAGTATTTAAATCGTGCTATTATATCTAACCATAACAATACGAGAAAAAGAAATCTGTTTCCTTTGTCCAAAATCTCTCACTGGCTTTGACCACATAATGACAAAAGGCCAATTCCACCGTTACGGATGTTACAGATACATGCAACTTGCAACTTTTAATAGAATAGCACATCTGTTTGCTGTTAAGATAACACTTTATTTCTTAGTATGCTAGTACTAAATACTCTAATGTTCAATATAATGAAGCAATTTTGTTTTAGCTTTCTTAGTTAATAAGCAACAAAAATTAGAAACGGGCGTTACGGACGTTACCTTGAAAGGAAGTGCCTTTTGGACTATGTACATATCCTTAAATCTCTGTTCAGTTCCCTGTTTTATTTTTTTCTGTCAACTATATTGAGCAAGCCCTGACTCCATTCTATGTTAACATGAAAAGCAAGTTTGAAATTAATACTCCCGTATCGTCCAACGCTGTTCATTTAGTGTTACGGACGTTACATTTTGAAGCGTTACGGACGTTACAGGTATTGAAATCAATAATAAAACAAGATTTAAGATATCAAAATGGGACATTTTGTCCCTAATTTGTCATAAAATCCATGTGTTTTTCTTGTGTTACTTTGATGTTAGTTGGTTAAAGTTGTAAAATAATGGAAGGGGTAGTCTGAAAACATCTATTTATGTTTATGGCCATGATGGCATATTTACTACAGAGTATGCTATTTTTTTCATTCACACAAAGCTTGTTTGTGTTTTAGCCTGGTATCTATATTAAAGGTTATTAACACTACCCACTCTAACCATGCTAACACTATTTGATATGGTCAAATACAAAAACCCTTTAAAGTATATCTCTACCACACTGAGAATGGAAAAAATGCAATTTTTCTTATGAAAAACACTTGTTTTTCGTCACTTTAGAGTTTAAAAAGTGGGGTGACGGGGATGAGACGCAACCTGAAATCTAATATCCAGAATTCATGAGATACTAAGATATATTACTAACACAACAATCAGTTGTTGAAAGATATCAACGTATTGAATGACCCTTGTATTTTGTGATGTTTATAATAAACAATAATTGCTTGCTTACCTGTTAGATGAGGGCCCCATTACACTGATGCCAAGATGGTAGTAGTCAAAATACAAATAGTTCTATCTTGGAGAGCTTTAAAAGTTTATTTCATCGATATAAGCAGCGTAGAGAAACACCTTAAAAGTATACACTTTTAGCATTTAACATTAAGCATGTTTTGTTCTATCTTGAAGAGTGTTCAGGTAGAATCTTCAATGTCCATTTAAATACCACCGGGGGTAAACGGCACCAACTGACTACTACTGAAGTAAAATATCATAGACTGACTACGGCTTAAATGAGCAGCATTTCAGTAGCTTTATAACTATACAACAGACATGTAATTAATCCTAATATAAAACTCAGTGTGTATAGTGTATAGGTAGACTCTTCAATGTCCATATCATAAAATATACAATGAAATATCCTATCCGATGTAATATGAAGCAGATAGACGGACTGTATACATGTGTAATCTCTCGCGTCAACAGCAAATATAAACCATGCTTTTTAAATCTATATTCTATAAGAACTCTTTCGCGGTGTAACTATAATCATGATAATTACCTGGTTGTGGTATGGCATGATGGACCAATGACTGAGCAACAAATATCTATGATTTGACACCTGCGTGGAAAAGCCTGAAAGAAAAATCTACCTGACGCATGATAATCCAAGATACTAAAGAGATAATATTGAAATAGTGTAATTTTTTTGTAGCATACCTACACTGCAAATGTGGTTGGTCAAAAATTGACCAACATGTTGACCAACGTTTAGTCTTATATGAACAATCTAATTTGTTGGTCAAACTTTTGACCAACTGCTTTCATAAAAGTTTTAACCAACAAATGGTTAGAAAGTAACCAACACTGTTGGGCTAAATGTTTCACCAATTGTTGGGCAAAGATAATGATTAAACAGTTGGGTAATATTGACCAACTGTTGGTTTTTTGTAAAACATTTGTTGGTCAATGTAATGAAATTATTTAACCATATGTTGGGCACTCTTTTACTTAATGCCAACAGTTGGTCAAAATATTGCGTCTGGTTAGGGTTAGAATTTCCCGGGGGGAGCACTGACATTGGAAAAGGGTATAGGTATGTGCCGCCCTGAAGACCCCCTTTTTCACCCTCTTCTGTTGTAAGTCACAATCATAATACTACATGATATGATTCCATCAAGAACGAGTTCAAGTATTCTGTGAATAATTTAGGCTAATTGCATACCTACAAAAAAACCGGTACATTTCCTAATGTATTGACAGTAAGCTTACTATAACATTGGTAAGCTTACCGTCATGACCGTAGAAAATGAACATTTTTCAAGCCTGCAATTAGAAAATTATTCACGGAATTCTTGAACTCGTTCTTGATGAAATTATATCATGTATATAGCATAATAATTGTGACTTACCTTTGAAAGTGTCTATTATTTACGGAGGAGGGCCCCAAGACCCCAGCAGACGCGATACCGACATGACTTCCACGTTTGCCGTTCTGATGATTAATGATGAATTCGCAAGCAAACGGTGTGGGAATGATGCCCAACTGTTGGGCAGTTCTAGTTTGCAGTGCGCATGATCAGTCGTCTTTGCCCAACAATTTTGATTTATTAAAAGTTCAAAAGTTTTGACCAGAGTGTTGCGAGTTTTAGTCAAAATAAATGGGCAAAACAAAGGTTTACCCAACTGATGTGATGATATCGGTTTTGTTGGGTAAATCTTGACCAACAAATTAGATAAATGCTTTGCCCAACCGAATGTGTCAAAGATAATGACCAACACATTTGCAGTGTATGGCTGGTTGCGGTATACGTATGATGTTACCAATAATACCGAAGGGAGAGGTTAATGCCCCCAAGTCACCACCTTTTCCGCCCCGGAGTTGCCCCTCCAGTCAGCTCAAGCCCCACCTCATTGTGTCCCCCAAAGAATCGGTAATGTTGACTTTTAATGTCAAAATTAACTAAAATTAGCTTGAAATTGGTCTGAAATGTCTATATTTAGAACAAATCAAGCTGATTCCAGGCAATTTTTACAATAAAAGCCAAAATGTCCATTTTGCACAAACACATTTTTGTCTCACCCCCTGCCCCCCACCCCTCCTATTTTAATTGACGGAGATTGTTCAGGTGTTTAAATTCCATATAAAGATTGCTTTAATCTAATTATTTTAAATTGCATCGGGCCCTTCACCCCTCTCTCCTTGTTTTCATTTTTCCCCTTTAATTTCTTTTATATTAGCGCGTATTATAATTTGTGTTAGGAAAGTGCAGGTTTACGGTTTGGAAACTTTGTCTGTAGTGGAGTAGATAATTATAAGATGACGTAGTGGTGTAGATATTAGATGAATTCGGGCCCAGTAAATATTACAATACGACACTCCATCTGAATAATATACGGTAGCTATCTCCCGAGCTATCTCTAATAGCTAGCATTCTTTAAGATGTCATAACTATCCCATGATTGATCGCCAATTCAACAACTCCCCCATACCTTAAGTACAGTAGCAAAGCGTTGTTGATTTGAGTTAAACAACGCTGCTATGGGCAACCATCGCGCCGATCGATACGCACCACGCGGATTATGTTTTCACACAATACGCGGTCGCAGTCGCAATGTGTGGTTTTTTTTGAATGACCATGCCAACTGTTTTCATCGAGTTTTGAAACTTACAGGAACTTAATTATAGGTTAGTTTGGTCATTTCAGTTTTTTGAAAATTGAATGAAATTGTTAATAATAAAGTAGGCCTGCATTAAAATATGTTCTTATTGGCATTGTCTATTTATGAAATGGCGTTCAAATCTCTAGTCGTTGTTGAACGGGATTAAATCATGTTTCAGCGTTGTGCATCACCAATCGACAACGGTGTTCGCGCGTCTGCGTGGTTTATTTCACGAGGGCAACGCCCGAGTAAAATAAACACGCAGCACGCGCAGAACGCAAATCCCTTAATATCTAGAGGATCAGAAATCTTAATTAAAACTATTTGTGTATCTACTCCTAACATCCAGTGGCGGATCCAGGATTAAAATTTACGGGGGGCTGACCAAGTTTTTTTTTAATTGGTAGGCCTACCCCAAAAAAATCGTAAAAGGTCCCTAATTCTTTTTTGCCGTCAACTCGTGAAATTCTGCTAAGGGGGTGGGTGTGGGGGTAGCGATGTGGTCTTCCCAAAACCAGCCAAAAATATCGCATGGTACAAGTCGAAAATGTACCTACGGAACCTACCTATGCCTCTGAAAAAGGTGAAGTGGTACACAAAAAAGGACTATTGTAACATTTTACGGGGGCGCCCGCCTACTCCGCCCCTGTATCCGCCACTGACACCCCTGGTTATCTGGTCCTTACACCTTGCACAAGTATACAGGGTATCCTTGAATAATTTATACCGCCGTGTTTGAAAAATAATAAAAATATATTAATAACATTGTAGTCCAAGTCTAATGCCTGCGATATAATGGGGAACATGTTTCCTACGTACTCTGTTGATTTCATCAAAGTATATTTATCCGTTCCGATATTGCATGACATAGAAAATCGGGGAAAACCTGTTTTTCACTTTCAGCGTGTTTCAATTGATACACCAAACTTCAAAATGGCTGCTTAAAAAAGTATGATAGACATCACTCAAGGAGAACAATTCTTCGCCCCATTCAAATATTGATCATGAAACATCACCAACAGTTATTTGATATCTATTAATTTTATTGTAGAAATCAAAAAGAGGACAAATAAAAATGATCTGTATAGAACCAGGGTTGCCAGTGTGTTTTTCCGTGTTTATGATAACATATTTTATTACTCCATAACTTCAGTTTTTCTAAGAAAATATCATGGTTTACAGTTTCAAATGCCTGTTTAAAATCTAACATACATAATTCAGTGAATTATCATGATATTGATTGCAAAGGTGTATACAATGCATTTCAAATGTAAGTTGGATTGTACCATTTTTTCACAGGGGTACCATTAACATTGTCAAAAATCAGATAAAAATTAATGTTTTTTTAGGTGTGTCAATATAATAATAATAATGACAGCTTATAATGCGCCAACATTCAACAAAACTGTTGCTCCAGGCGCATCGACACAAACATTGCAAAACAAGAATAGTACAAAAAATGCAAATGAAGGAGAACCGTCATCACTTCAACAAAAACAATTTCTTTTCATCAGACACAGTGTGATGTTGATTTAAAGTGGCAGCCTATTTATAAAGAATCTAGAACAAGTTGGATGCATTCTATGAATAGGGGTAAATATGAAAATGTGGGTGTATTTTCTAACTCAGGGGGTTTCATTTTAGCCCAAAATACAATTCATGATTCACACATGAAACGTTTACCGGTATAGTATTTATACTTGACTTTTTACTTCTTAAAATCGTTTTAATCAAGTCACTCCATAACCCTAACCCCGGTTTAGGATTTTTGACCGGGATCACAATTTTCGAGGAAAAAACACCAACTAAATCTCCGGGAACCTGCCGGGATTCGATCCGGGGACCCTCCGTTCTCAAGCCCCACCTTCCAACCACTAAGCCACGGCCCTCAGCTACACATTCGTGCAGTATACTGCACTCATTATATAGGCTCGGTTGAATACGTCATCGAAAACCGACGGCGCATGCGTTTGGAGAGGGACTTTGGATTAGCATTTTTTAGCACTCAGGGGGGTTAGGGTTAATAGAACACAAAAAAAAAGACTTTTTTTTTTTTACCATAACCCTAACCCCGGTTTAGGATTTTTGACCGGGATCACAATTTTCGAGGAAAAAACACCAACTAAATCTCCGGAACCTGCCGGGATTCGATCCGGGGACCCTCCGTTCTCAAGCCCCACCTTCCAACCACTAAGCCACGGCCCTCAGCTACACATTCGTGCAGTATACTGCACTCATTATATAGGCTCGGTTGAATACGTCATCGAAAACCGACGGCGCATGCGTTTGGAGAGGGACTTTGGATTAGCATTTTTTAGCACTCAGGGGGGTTAGGGTTAATAGAACACACAAAAAAAGACTTTTTTTTTTTTACCATAACCCTAACCCCGGTTTAGGATTTTTGACCGGGATCACAATTTTCGAGGAAAAAACACCAACTAAATCTCCGGGAACCTGCCGGGATTCGATCCGGGGACCCTCCGTTCTCAAGCCCCACCTTCCAACCACTAAGCCACGGCCCTCAGCTACACATTCGTGCAGTATACTGCACTCATTATATAGGCTCGGTTGATTACGTCATCGAAATTGACGGCGCATGCGTTTGGAGAGGGACTTTGGATTAGCATTTTTTAACACTCAGGGGGTTAGGGTTAATATAACAAGTAGGCCCACAATACATACCCTTGCAATAATGGGCTATTGAAATGTATACACAGGGAACATTTTGGGCCACTTTTCAAGTGAAATGATCAACACAGACCAGTATCATATGGCAACATTATTTCAGATATTTGTCCATTATTTTGCTGATCTACACTCTAACAGCCCGGGAGGAATGAGAAAATGTGTTCTTTTAATGTGCTTTTTGCACTGAATGTTATCAATCGCAGTGCCAAAGTTGAGCGATGACGTGTACCGATGCGCACTCAAGACACTTGTATGTGATTTCGCTCTGTTCACTCACACACTTGCCGTCACTGCATCACTACGATACATATTATAGTGATCAAATTATGACTATAGGCAAATGCTGACAAACTGGGCAGTCTGCTAGTGCCCATATACGATTTGATGCAGCCATGATAAATGTTACGCAAAATCTTCGGTATGGAGCTTGCGTCGCAACATGAAACAGCACTTGGACCACAAATCCGTGTCTGTACTGGGAAACTATGCGATCCCATGTTGCAGGCTTTGTGCTAATACTTTGAAAAGATGGTGTTTGTGCATTGTATTGCTGTGTATGTGTTTTTTGTAAATTGGGCTTAAAATATACCAAGGCAATCCTCTTATTGGACCTTTGGCGTCTTATCTGGTAACACTGAACAGATGCTTAGAGCTGACTGACTGGCTGGAAAATGGACATTTTTGAAGTCCATTTCGTAAAAATATCCTGTTGGTGCTGAAACACACATGCAATGAGTGACCCAATTGCCATCTTCAAAAGGTAATTATAGTGTACTTATAGGAAAGAAGAATGATTATTTTCCATTCTGCGGTTACAGCTTGAAATCCGCAAGCTCCTGAAAATTACTTCTTAAAAAAAAAGTTTAATTTAATTTTTGTAAATTGGAAGAAAAAAAAGTTGTTTTAGTTTTCTTTCCAATGACAAATCCAATTTTTGTACACATTTTCAAATTGTTGCATTTTTTTTCTTCAGATGTAGTGAAGGACCTGTGAATTTCAAGCTGTACAGGGTGTCTCCAAAAAAATACAACGCACCTTTAGACGATTGTAACTTTCTGAATAAGTGTCAGAATAGAACAACTTAAACGACAAAAAATAGGGAAAATAGTTTGCTATACTTTAAAGAAAACCGGATGTGATTTGGTTCAGTAATTTCAGAGAAATGAGCAATTACGTAACATTAGTCTGGGAACACTTCCATCCAAGTTTGCTCATATTGAGTGATTTAGACAGCACATACATGAAATCAATACTTCTTTACAAAATGACATGGATTAACGTGTTTTTATGGTTCTAGATTTTCTTGTACACAAAATAATATGCCAGATGAGACCAAAGTTTAACACAAAATATAAAATAAAAGTTATCTAGATTATTTTCATCACATTTTATACTTAAGAACAGTAAAATTTAAATTTGGTACGATATTATGTTCAATCTTTTTATAACAATTGGAAACAAAATTATATTATTTTTAGTAAATATGAACGTTGTCGTTATTAAACCAAATTAAAAACTAATAACATCGCGCATACAACTTATCACGCTTCTAGTCTTCACATTTTTAACTTGAAGGCTGAAATCATGTATATTATAACATTATCGCCAATGTTGCGCATAATGGTAAAATTATTAATATCGCAATTGAAAACAAAATAAATGTTTTGTTTACAATAAAAGAGTATGGTCATATCTCTCTCCTTACAATGAGTTGTATTTTTTTTTGGTTTTCTGGGTGTTATGAGGGTTATGATTTTTCAGTATTCTTAGATCACAAAGTGAACTTTTTATCATAGTATTAAACAGTGCTGGCTAATTGAACATTAATGAGTAAGTAACCATCCGCGCTAGTGAAAATCTGTCAAAATATGCAAACTTGGATGGAAGCGTTCCGTGACTACTCTTACATAATCACAGATATCTCCGTAATTACTTAACAAAATTAAACGCTGTTTTCTTCCAATTGTAGACAACTAATTTGGCCTCATTTTACTGTTTGAAATGTAAAATTCAGATACTTAATCAGGAAGTTATGATGGCCCAATGGTGCGTTGTAATTTGTTTTTGAGACACCCTGTATAAGGTAAAGGTAAAGGCGGTCGATCCTGTAATTCCAGGAGCAGAGTGCCCATCTCTCTTTCAAAGCGATAGAGCTAGACTCACTCCTTTTTTTATAATATTGCTGTGTGGGCTCGCTACCCCTCCTCCACCGCGAGTCTATTACCTTCCCAGCACTGAAGAATGCCGGTACCCATTTAAATACACCTGGGTAGAGAGGAGTAATTGCGGTAAAGTGCCTTACTCAAGAGCACAACATGTTGACCACAGCGAGACTCGAACCCACAACCTTTAGATTAAGAGTCCGGTGCTCTACCCACTGCGCCACACATGCCCTGTATAATCACATTATAAAGGTGATAATCATTCTTTCTTCCATTACAGGCACACTAAAATTACCTTCTGAAGTCAGTGCGTGGGGTGTTTGTGCACAATTCAATGTTTTATTGTTCAAGCTTAACAAGGTGGCTTCAGGAACGTTTTCAGGACCAAGTTTTACTATTCAAGCTTAACAAGATTTTTTCAGAAATGTTTTTTTGGACCTTTTTAAATGTAACAATAGGCAGTTTTTATCATGCTACATGCGAAATATTTTATTGTTTAAAAATCAAGCTTTTAGTAAAGATGGCTTTAGAAACGATTTCTGGACATTATGAGTGTTAAAATGAACATAGGTTGCGCGCTACACGGGAATTAGTTTCACTGTTTAATAATTATTCATGGGTAACAAGAATATTAAAAATAATTCGCCTAGAGCGCTAAAATAAAAATGTTCCTGAAGCTATCTTGTTATACTTGAATAAAAAAACATTCAAATTAAGGTGCGCGCGAAAATGGTCCTGAAAACGTTCCTGAAGCCACCTTGTTAAAGAATGGATTTTGTTTAGGTTGACAAACTTTTGGACACGCCATCTCTTCGATTTTGCCTAAAGTTTGGGATGTGAAAAACATTTGGTGGTTATGTAAAGATATGGTATTAAATATTTCAGCAACCCTCTGTTGCCATGGTAACGAACCTATCTTGTTTTTGCTCATTTTAGGGGAAAATCCTCCTAATTATACTGATTTCAGTAATGAAATGTCAAAGTATGGCAGAACCATTATACACCAAGGTGCTAGATTGTTTGCCCAAACTGACTTCATAAATGAGTTGCCCTATCTCTAGTCAAACAACCAACCGTTTAAAATAAGTCATGTGTTGCCAAATTGATATCCTGTTGCCATTTTCAAACATCACATTTTGTGGAAGTTCAAAAAGTCAGATTTACTAGCTGACTTGAGGTTGCTACAGTTCCCCTCGAGGTGATTTGTTTTTCTTTGTGCTTTGTGTTTTTATAACAAAGAATAATCAAGGTTGCTTGGTCTTTGACCAGAGCGAAATCTAGTTCCTCATCTTTCTGGCAAACCCATCTACAAAATGCTTCTTCTCCTACATCTTACATGCTACAATCACCAGGCTTGGGCAGTTGGACCCCCTACCTGACCTCATATAAAGTCCTCACAGTTTGGGGACAAAATTCACACAGAGGTCACTAGGGGTCAAAACGTGATTGCCACTTAAAACGCCCTTGCAATTTAGTGAAATGACCTAGGATCGTTAGAAAGAGTGAACATATTCCTTATGAGCGTACTCATATATGAAAGTTCAGATTTTAACATTTAAAAATATTTCGGTTTTTCATCTGAACGAGTCCTGATGCGCACTACCTTGTCTAGGTTTGTAGCCATTGTTTCCAAAACTGCAGCAATATACAGAGCAAACAAAGTTGAGGGGCGTCACTAACATTTCCTCCAATGGACACCTTTCCAAACATGTCCTCATGGAACAACTCGATCATTGTCTATCTGGGCATTCGTATACTTTGAGCACCTCCCACAGAGTTTTTTCCGGTCCACCGTATCAAACGCTTTGGAGAAATCAACAAAGACTACTATACAATGGTTGCTGCTGTTCTACAGCCTTCTTCTGAAGTTGCCTCAAAAGTGAAAATCATGTCATCGGTTGCTCTATCCGCCCTAAAGCCACACTGCTTCTCAGGAAGTACCTCCTCTGCGATAATCTTAAGCCGGTTGAGGATTATTTTTGCCATGATTTTGCCAGTTATGGACAGTCACTTTTGTCACCCTTGTTCTTGTAAATGGTAACAGTCATTGCGTCTTTAAAGTTCTGAGGAAAACATTCGCTTTGCCAGCAATTAAGCATTGAATTGAATAGGTCTAATAATTCATTCTTTAGTACATCTGATGGTATGCCATCTTGCCCTGGTGTTTTACCACTTCTGGTGTCATTCCAGCCTTATCAAGTTCTTCCATAGTGATATGTTCCCATAGCTCCTCTTTTGTTGCTATAGTAGTGAGCCCTTGACAAGCTTTGTGGTCAGCTGCACCTTGTTGGTTTAGTAGAGTACAAAAGTGTTCCCTCCAACGCTCAGTGATATCATTCAAATTGATGCACAGCTTGCTCCCGTTTGCAGTTTTCACTGGGGCCACTGTATTACTTCTTGCATGGTCCATAGATAGTTTTTAGACCTGAGAAGAGCCCATGCGTGTCATTTCTGCTCGACATTGCTTCAAGCTCAGCTGGGTTTTTTATTCAACCATTTGTCCTTCAAAGCTCCGATCTCCTTTTGAACTTTAGAATTGATGTTTTTCCGTTACTTAAATGATCCAACAATGCTCGAATTCTGTCATCTTGTTCTTGGAACCAGTCCTCAAACTGACAATAGCGTTAATAGCGCTTATAATAGCAAGGGTTCTAATAGCGCAATTATGTCATTCAAAGACATTCATAATAGCAAAAAACGCACTGCTAATATGAGAATCTGCTATTTGCGCAATTACCAAGGGAACTTGTGATTTGTATTCAGTTTTGTCATTAAAATGAATTGAGTTTGCTATTAGCGCAATTATGCGTTTATGAAAAAGGGCTTAAGGTCTCGAGCTATTTAGTTTTTTCGTTAGCACACCAAGCTCGCTATTAGCGCAATTATGCGTTTATCAAAAAATATTCAGTTTAGTCTTTCAAATGCATGCAAAGGGTGCTACTAGCTCAATTATGCGTTTATGAAAAAGGGCTTAAGGGTCTCAAACTATTCAGTTTCTTCGTTAGCACACCATGCTCGCTATTAGAGCAATTATGCGTTTATGAAAAAGGGTTTTATGGTCTCGAGCTATTGGGTTTCTTTGTAATAGCACACCATGCTCGCTATTAGCGCAATTATGCGTTTATCAAAATATATTCTGTTTAGTTGTCGAATGCATTTGAAAGGGTGCTACATGTACTAGCGCAATTATGCGTTTATGAAAAAGGGCTTTAGGGTCTCGAACTATTGAGTTTCCTAGTTAGCACACCATGCTCGCTATTAGCGCAATTATGCGTTTATCAAAAAAGATTCAGTTTAGTCTTTCAAATGCATGATTGTGCGTTTATGAAAAAGGGCTTAAGGGTCTCAAGTTATTCAGTTTCTTCGTTAGTACACCATGCTCGCTATTAGAGCAATTATGCGTTTATGAAAAAGGGTTTTATGGTCTCGAGCTATTGGGTTTCTTTGTAATAGCACACCATGCTCGCTATTAGCGCAATTATGCGTTTATCAAAATATATTCTGTTTAGTTGTCGAATGCATTTGAAAGGGTGCTACATGTACTAGCGCAATTATGCGTTTATGAAAAAGGGCTTTAGGGTCTCGAACTATTGAGTTTCCTAGTTAGCACACCATGCTCGCTATTAGCGCAATTATGCGTTTATCAAAAAAGATTCAGTTTAGTCTTTCAAATGCATGATTATGCGTTTATGAAAAAGGGCTTAAGGGTCTCAAGTTATTCAGTTTCTTCGTTAGTACACCATGCTCGCTATTAGAGCAATTATGCGTTTATGAAAAAGGGTTTTATGGTCTCGAGCTATTGGGTTTCTTTGTAATAGCACACCATGCTCGCTATTAGCGCAATTATGCGTTTATCAAAATATATTCTGTTTAGTTGTCGAATGCATTTGAAAGGGTGCTACATGTACTAGCGCAATTATGCGTTTATGAAAAAGGGCTTTAGGGTCTCGAACTATTGAGTTTCCTAGTTAGCACACCATGCTCGCTATTAGCGCAATTATGCGTTTATCAAAAAAGATTCAGTTTAGTCTTTCAAATGCATGATTATGCGTTTATGAAAAAGGGCTTAAGGGTCTCAAGTTATTCAGTTTCTTCGTTAGTACACCATGCTCGCTATTAGCGCAATTATGCGTTTATGAAAAAGGGCTTCATGGTCTCGAGCTATTGGGTTTCTTTGTAGTAGCACACCATGCTTGCTATTAGCGCAATTATGCGTTTATCAAACAAAATTCTGTTTAGTCTTTCGAATGCATGCAAAGGTTGCTATTAGCGCAATTATGCGTTTATGAAAAAGGGCTCCACCCAGCTAACTATATTACGTTGTTGGAACGTCGTGGCAAGGTTTCACTTTCGTTCTTGGAACGTTATGATTAAAAGTTCAAAGAACGTTGTGAACGTGACCCAACGTTAGGAGAACGTTTATTTGTCGACACATTTTTACGTTGTATGAACGTTAGTCATGAACGTTTTCACAACGTTATCACAACGTCCTAAACGTTTAAAACACTTTCTTGAAATTCTGTTAGTTATACCATTACGTCCAAATGACGTTTTTATACTGTCTTTATTACGTTATCGGAACGTCGTGACAACGTTCATGGAACGTTGCGATCCAACGTTAGAAGAACGTTTATTTGTCGACACATTTTTACGTTGTTTGAACGTTAGTAATGAACGTTTTCACAACGTTTACGTCCAATGACGTTTTTATAACCTATTTATTACGTTGTTGGAACGTCGTGACAACGTTTCACTTTCGTTCTTGGAACGTTATGATTAAACGTTCAAAGAACGTTTATTTGTCGACACATTTTTATGTTGTATGAACGTTAGTCTTGAACGTTTTCACAACGTTATCCCAAACGTGTAAAAAACTTTCATCAAATTCGGTTAGTTACACCATGGCAACCAGGGAATGGTAGTGGTATTATAGAGGGATGGGGCGGGCATTGACCTTTTCATGTGTACTATGTTCTTGCTCAATGTATATGGCATTAGTGAACAATGACTTGCCTTTAGCTATACATATGAGAACTTACGTATACAGATCAAAATACTTTCTATGGTGTTAAAAGCTGTTAAATGTATGTATCGACTTAATTTTTTTTTTTAAATAGGTTTAAATAAATAAAAGTTGCAAATTAGCTCATTACCATAATTTAAAGGTTACAAACGAGCACCGGTGCTAATTTTTGTACCATTGAAATTATGCTAATGAGCTATTTCCACAATTTACTCGACTCATGTAAGGCCAGGTAAAATATGCAAATTAGCGATTACAGCCCAGGTAACATAATTTGGTTGTGTAAACGTTATATGAACGTTATATGAACGTCGTGATGAAGCCAGATTCTTTTCAAGCTTAAAAGACATAAATAAATATATATTCCACATAAATTATACAGGTATTTTGTCATGAGTTCAAGTTCTATACTCTTTTTCCATGTGCAATACCGGGGCAATACCCACGAGGAACGAATTCGATTCAAACTTTAACGGATTTACACGCTTAGAAAAGAGCATATTGCGCTTGAGTTAAAACGGCATAAGAACACTGTGTAGAGACGAACTAGTAGACCGTGCACTACAATCCGAAAAAGAAGTAATAATAATAACAAACTATATTGTACACATAGCAAAGCACTGCGGTAACCAAGAAGACACAATAGAAAGTTTAGAAAACGACATCAAACAAAAGAGAGAAATAATAAGGGAACTAAGACGGGAACTAACGGAAAAGCATAAAAATTCCTAAGTTCACAAGGAAACCAGAAAGTCAGTAAAGCAGTCTTTAAAATTGAAATTGAAACATTTCATGCTCTTTGTTGAAATGGTCCATCCAATTAATGTCAATGGTAATACCACCTGTTATAACTTGCTTGTATCGTTGGATAAATGAATGAAAAGATTCAATTATATTCAATAATCGATACATTCTAACTTATGATTAAATGTTGCAATGGTATTGTTACTTTTGAATTACTGCACAATAATGTTTTTGGCATTCTTACAAGTTCGTAATCATAGTTGTAATTAATGCAAATTGGACCAAGCCGATTTTGCTTCCTCATGTTTGCTGAAGCATATCTCCCGTTCTAAATAACCAATTGGAACGCAATAAAATGCAAATGAAAGCTTATTTACTCAGCTTTCATAATACATCAAGATTAGACCCGTGTGTTCCTGTCCTTTTAAGATATCTTATGTGCCAAGAGTGTTAACATTTTTGGGTCACCCTGTATACGCCTAGATTAGTACATCAAATTTGTAATGCCAAATTGTTTTGTATTAAAATTTTGATTCGTAATAAACCTTTTTAAATAAAATGTAATTCATTATTTAATTAGTCCATGGAAACGTGAGCAAAATGTTTTCTGAACGTTGCAGTTAAGTTCTAGTTTGGTTGCACTTAGGTTGTGGTTAGGTTGTCATTAAAACGTTTCTACAACGTTATTACAACGTTGCGGTTTGGGTGTGATTTGGTTGTTTTAGGTTGGTCAATGGAAACGTGAGCAAAAAGTTCTCTGAACGTTGCAGTTAAGTTCTAGTTTGGTTGCACTTAGGTTGCGGTTAGGTTGTCATTAAAACGTTTCTACAACGTTATTATAACGTTGCGGTTTGGGTGTGATTTGGTTGTTTTAGGTTGGTCCATGGAAACGTGAGCAAAACGTTCTCTGAACGTTGCACAGTTAAGTTCTAGTTTGGTTGCAGTTAGGTTGTGGTTAGGTTGTCATTAAAACGTTTCTACAACGTTATTATAACGTTGCGGTTTGGATGTGATTTGGTTGTTTTAGGTTGGTCCGTTGAAACGTGAGCAAAACGTTCTCTGAACGTTGCAGTTAAGTTCTAGTTTGGTTGCACTTAGGTTGTGGTTAGGTTGTCATTAAAACGTTTCTACAACGTTATATATAACGTTGCGGTTTGGGTGTGATTTGGTACTTAAAACAAACAACCCGCAACGTTATAATAACGCTGTAAGAACGTATTTAATGACAACCTAACCAGAACCTTAGTGCAACCAAACTAGAACTTAAACTACAACGTTCAGGGAACATCTTTTTCACGTTTAAAGGATTAAACTAAAACAACCAACTATTTGAGTGTTACAACGTTGTTAAAACATTATGTAAACGTTTCCGATGATCAACATGCAACGTTCAGAGAACGTTATAATCACGTTTCCAAGAACCAACCTAAAACAAACAAACCGCAACGTCATATAATAATAACGTTGTAAGAACGTATATAATGACAACCTAACCACAACCTAAGTGCATCCAAACTAGAACTTAACTTTAACGTTCAGAGAACGTTTTGCTCACGTTTCAACGGACCAACTTAAAACAACCAAATCACAACCAAACCGTAACGTTATAAAAACGTTGTTAAAACGTTTTAAATGACGCAACCTAACTGCAACCTAGGTGCAACGTTGCGGAAACGTTCTGTGTTTGCTGGGCATGATGTCATCCTTGACCAATAAATAAGCAATAAAATGTCGTATTTGCAGCATATGCGCATACCTTCGAGTTGGTGCGTCACTCGTCACCACAGTGCTTATTCAAAATACACCTTTACATCGACAGTTCAAATAGTATACTTGTCAAGCACCTGTATATTTTATTTAATAAATGAAGATTTGTGGTTGCGTTATTACTATTTGAACGATCTCGGCCTTGTCATTATCTGGATCATATCCCAGGTGGTTTTTTTGATGCATTTTCCCCTCATGAATAGCACTGGTTGTACTGGGTTTTCTCAAATTAAAATGATCAGTGTCCTACTTCCGGTGTAGAGTGACTTGCGTTTTCTAACAAAAACAGAAAACAGAAATTGACTTGCCCTTTGCGACGAACCCAAAAAATCTGAAAAAATAGTGTTATCTTTTTATTTATTGTTAAATTCGTTGTAGTTGTTGTTTTTAAAGAATATTTTTTGAAAAACTCTCGTAGTACGAGGCGCATTATTTATCAAAAATTGCACCTGGCAACTCTAACATAAATACATTAACAAGAGAAAGGGCAGATCCCATCCAAATACATATCGAATAATGGATCAAATAGACAATAGACCATAACACAATGTTCAAAAAGGCAGAGGATCAGCGGGCACTCACAGAAATGTGCTAATTTAAAGACCAGACTAAACATCCGCTAATATTTCTACAACCAAAGAGTGGTGGATAGATGGAACCAACTACCGAAGAGCTGGCCCCAGACACTGAACCCGGTCATGTTTTACTCTGATTAAACGTGCAAACCCCAATTGAAACATTTGGTATTTGACGGGAACCACCGAAATTCGAGGACAACACCAGCGAAACGTTATACCGCCCTCACCGGCACTGAGCTAGGCCTATCACGGTTGAGGTTTGTCCGACCCAAATTCATACGATCCAACTGGGCCTACCAGGATTTGGGTTTCGTACGGGGTTAGCCTTGAACAAGCTTTTGCATTGTAGTTTTCAATTTGTATACCAACTCGTATCCTGGCGTATCCAGTAATTATCTAATGATATGAGAAATTCATTATAATAAATATTACAATTTTTAAAAAAACATTGAACAAACACACACACAAAAAAAAAAACATTACTGATAACACCGTCTCGGGACAACCGTCTCCCCGTTGTAACCATAGCGTAAATAAAATCCATGCCAGTGGCACTTTAGCTCTCAGATTATTTTTATTCCGATCACATCCATAAGTTTAATAGTGCCGCGTTAGACAAATTCGGCTTCAGAAAAATAAATCGAGACTGCCACATCTCTGTGGCTATCCCAGCAGCACTTTCGTCACAAAACCACCGAGTGCGAATTCAAATAATTACTGGTTTTGGGAATGCGCAGTTTGAATAAAGTTGAAACCATATTTTGCGGGGTTGTTTTAAGAAAGTAGTAGAGATAGTAGAAGTGTATGGTTTGCGAGCATATCTAAAACAAACAAAACAAACTAAACAATAACCACAACCGAGTGCGCGATTTAGAGGTTTCTGCAAATTTACCTGAAAGCGTAAGCACTCAAACACTTTACGTGTTATTTTTCATATAAACACAAACACAAATTGATTTTTTTTTGGAACGTTTTAAATCATCAATATGAAAAGTAAAAAATAGCAACAATTTCAAGCAAATCGAGTCACTTTGCATTAACTAATGAAGTATTCTCTTAAAGCTATGATTTAAAGCATTAAATTTATAAGAAAACGTTAATTTTCACTTTAACGTATAATTTTTCAAACACAAATTGATTATTTTTGCAACGTTTTAAATTGTCAATCTGAAGAAAAAATAGCCAAAATTTCAAGCAAACCGAATCATTTTGCGCGTACTAAATGAAGTTATGCTTTTAAAACAATGTAAATAAAATAAGTTTGTTTGCCTAAACACGACCGCCCATAAAATCTCATACCCCATGCCTTTTTATTTTTCTTTATTTTTCTTAATTTTTCAAAATAATGTTTTATGTTGAAAATATATGTATTAAATGATATTTTCATCTTAATTTGCCAAACTAATCAACATAACTGCCCTGTAATTTACTTATTCCCACATATACACCCTTTAAGACACCAAGGAGATGCAAATCCAAGATCCTATCACTATCTAGTGAAAAACAGAACATGCCAGACCATCCAGGCTGCCAGCTGCACTATTAAAACAAAATACACGCATTAGCCCTAACCAGCCAGGCTATGTTTTTACTGTGTGAAAACCACTTTTTCAACTCTTGTTTGGGCAAACAATCCTTTTTGTAGGCCTGATTGCAACCAGGTTTAGATAATTTGATCATTTAATTGAACTCCTTTCACCCAATGGAATACCGTATGGAAGATAAGATACAAATGGGATTAAACGTTGCAGAGTAATATAATTAATACTATATTTAAAAAAAAACACCGCTAAAATCCAAATGTGATTAAAATAAGGTGCCATCGTGATGCTCATCGAGCGGAGTTGAGACAGCCATATAACGTAAACGGGACATTACCGCTGTAAATTGCTTGTTTTTATCAGGAAACGCTTGGACATGGGGTAAATGTTGATATTTGTATATATACATATTAATCCATAGACACTGGTAAAGAAACACAGAGGACACAGCAATGCCATTAATCCAATCCAACATCTTTATTTCCGACAGTAGCCAAAATTAACATACCGATAAAATACAAGCAATCATCATTTTGGTAACCAATATACGACAAGGATCTTTCTGTGTAACATATTCTCATTTATATGTCAACCCGGTGACCAATTATACAACAGGGTTCTTTCAGTATAAACTTTAGTAGTCGCTAACGAATTTGACATTTGAAATCAGATTCCTGTCCTGTGAGGACTTTGTTTATGCGTATTTAGAACCAGTGTTTGTACCCCGATGTCTGTAAAATATGTATAAGATCTCGATACGAAAATATGAACAATGTATCTTATTGTTATCATGAGATCTTGATTCGAAAATATGAACACGTATCTTGTTGTTATTATGAAGGAATGATTACAATACTATTTAATATTGGTAGAATTTGCAAAATCTTTGGCGTTTCGGGGTTATTTCGCGATAATTACCGAGCGATTCAATAAAGCGATGGAATCCCAATCTTTTCATGACTTTTTTGACGCGTGGGTTCAAACCCAGCTGGGGCCAATACTTTATTTCTATTTCGTATGTTGTCGCAAATTACGTTCTTCAATTAATTAAACATTATCATTTGGATTGAAACTATGCATTCAAGTGCTTGGAGCACACATGTCTTAAGTGCAATATTTGGAATTTTCAGTTTTTTGCGTATTATGATAGACTGTGATATTCTCTATTTAGTGCACACATCAGTTAAGTGATTGTAACACATTGCAATGGTTAAAATGGGTTGAACACTATCTGCAAATGTCCATGTCAACAAATTGTTTGGAGCACAGATGTTTTAAGTGAATCATGATAAACACTTGGTGCATGCTATTAGTAGGCATAGCACACATAACATTCAAATGGTTGAGACATGTACAAAATTGGAGTCAAATGAAAGATTGCAATGAAAGATTTATTCTCCAAAAAGAATTATGACAATCGGTCAATGCGTTCTTGTGTTACGGTGTTTTGAAATACTCCGAAAATAGCCGAAAACCTGACAAAAAAAGTAGCAATGCCCACAAATAGAATTTATCAGGATTTAGAGAGCTCAATTTGTTAATAATGTAACATTCAAAACACCATTTACACATATTTCTTAACAATTGAATATCTATGTACCATGTTAAATTAAAAAATATGGTAAAATTATATTGCATTAAGCTAAAATAACCTAGTGAAATTGGTCATTTTGACCAGTTTTACTGACCGCAATAAAAAAGTAACTAAGTCCAGCTAATTAATATGCGTAAATGTTATAAATCCAGATGTGAATGGTGTATTGCAATCAAACTTGGTATACTGGCTAACTGTATTATACCCAATCTTTTAAACTATAATTTAGTTTCATAAGCTCATTAAATATGCAAATTAGCTAATTATCTATTCAAGTCATTAATATGCAAATGAGCAATGTCCGACAATTTTTTTCCCATAAGAGTGATCGGTAATAGATATATAACATGTATACCCAATTTGATTGACAAATATTGATGGATTTAGAAATTAAACAAGCTTTTCCATTTCTTAAATATTTAAATTCTCAGATTTTCCTCACATTGTCCACTCAATGGATGCAAAATCTGAGCATATCACTAAATTGATTGAAGTGTTTAGTACAATATCTCAGGCAAAATGTACGGGAGGGAATATTTGCAGGAGGCAAAATGTTCGGGAGCGAAATTCATTGGAGGCGAAGTGTCTAGCATTCAATAAGACAGCATTCAATTATGTCTATGATAAAGCCTAGGGGCTGTAGATCTAGTTTGAGTATTTTATAATATCCAAGATGGCTGCAAAAAATTAAAATAACTGAGAAACAGTATTAGTTTTATTGTTAGTGTTGAAGAAATCACCATTAAAAAGCTCAATGATATTGTTAATAACGCTCTGTATGCATCCTATTGTTATTAATGACATTAATTTGTGTGATATTGTAAGACAGAAGCACTTGACCAAAATTAAACTTCTAACATTGAAGCACATTAATTTGTAATGATCTGAGCATTGACACATCTGGTTTTAAGCAACATAAGAAAGTACCATATGTAGAGAAGATAGAGCAATTTGTTCTAGCATGTACTTGTTTCAAGTAGAAGAATATATGTAGGGGAATATGGGGCAACTGGTCCGTGGGGCAAGTGGTCCGAAATGAAGGATTTTGTAATTGTATGGGCATACTGCTTTCTTTTGAACAGTACGACTTTTGTTGCAACTTGACATATATCCTTACCTTCTACAATCCAAAACATTTTGAACTTTAGGGTATTTACGCATGTGATATTCTCCAGATCTTTCAAGCCACCTCCGCGAGTGACTGATTCAAAATTCACAGATAGTATGGGCGATATATGAATAATATTAGTTATCCCCTGCATGTTCACACAATACGGAAAAATACCTATGGTTTGGCATGTCATATCACATGAGGCCGCAGGCCGAATGTGATGTGGCACAAACCATAGGTATTTTTCCGTTGTGTGAACATGCAGGGGATAACGAATTTATCGTTTAGTCCCAATAAAAATTGTATTTAAACTCTCGCGGAAAACTAAACGTCAAACAATACTAGTATCTACATGTAGTTAGAGCAAGGCGCTGAATTCTCTTCCCTTCCTTACCTCCGTAAAATTCAACCCTTTAACAGGCTCTGCGCCATCGCCTCTGTCCATAAAATCGCGAAAAACATGTCTGGTTAGGTTTTATGCAGATCATTTATTTTTTGGCGTGGGTTAGACCTTTTTGCGGTATATTTCGGCCTCAGAATGTAACAGAAATCGACTCGGTTGCATTTAAATCATCCGCCATTTTATTTGTTTATCGTATTTTAAGCAACTCTTCCACAGACGCAAAGCAATCGCTTTACACGTAATATCATTTCGCGCCATCTGGTAACGCGGTTAATCGACGATATGGAATATATCGTGTGGTCTGACTTGTTGTTTACATGATATGGATCAGATTTCATACGTGTTAACCAATGAGATTGAAGTATGTACACTTACTAAACGATAAGGGTTTAGATCATGTTTTTAATGTACTTTATATGATTGGCAAATATGCAACAGTAAATATATACATGCAGTACGTACAGCCGTCTTAAGATGCTAGGTGCATATTACATTTGATGGGTGTATATTGTAGTGTGCTTAGGGACTTTCCGAAATATTATTAGTTATCCCCTGCATGTTCACACAATACGGAAAAATACCTATGGTTTGGCATGTCATATCACATGAGGCCGCAGGCCGAATGTGATATGGCACAAACCATAGGTATTTTCCCGTTGTGTGAACATGCAGGGGATAACTAATAATATTTCGGAAAGTCCCTAAGCACACTACAATATACACCCATCAAATGTAAAGGCCCCAATCCAAAGGCCCCAATAAAAATGGTATTTAAACACTCGCGGAAAACTAAACTTCAAACAATACTAGAGCAAGGCGCTGAATTCTCTTCCCTTCCTCACCTCCGTAAAATTCAACCCTTTAACAAGCTCTTCGCCGTCACCTCTCTCCATAAAATCATCGCGAAAAACATGTATGGTTATGGTAAATGCAGATCATTTATTTTTCGGCGTGTGGTAGACCTTTCTGCGGTCTATTTCGGCCTCAGAATGTAACAGAAATCGACTCGGTTGCGTTTAAATCATCCGCCATTTTATTTGTTTCACTCTTCCACAGACATGCACAGACGCAAATCAATCGCTTTACGCGTAATATCTTTCCCGATCATACCGCGCCATCTGGTGACGCGGTTAATCGACGATATTAAATATATCGTGTGGTTTGACTTTCTAGTTTACACGATATGGATCAGATTTCATACGTGTTAACCAATGAAATTGCAGTATGTACATCTACTAAACGATAAGATATGAAATTGCTTTAGAATGGTTTAAAACCTCGGTATTATGAATTACATCTTTATTATATTTTGAATGGTGTCTGTAAAGGTATTTGCAATGACAAAATATCATGATTTATGTATTTTATCCACTGCTTTTTGTGTATATTAACCGTTGGGTCATCATTGTCATATTGACTAACTTCCCTTGTAACATGAAAAGCTGGCTAGATATCAAGATGGTTTATTATAAGTACCAAATGATGAGTATATGAAGTAAATAAAATCATTAAAGAAAGAGGTGTATGTAGACAAATGTATGAGGCATCTGAATATCACAACCATGTAACCATTTAACTAGGTTCATACCGTTTTATCTAATAAATGTGCAGTCCAAAATGTCGCTTGCTTTGTACACCATTAGTATACTGCTATTTACACGTTAACCACGAAAACTGTATAAAACATGGGTTACATGAGACATGTATCCTTTTTATATGTTAAATAATATGGAAATGTGTTTGTAAAGAAAATACTGCCTAGTTTCCGTGTTGTCATTCACTGATTTCTGTGTATTCTAACCGTTGGAACATATAGGACCAGTTGCCCCAATGATGGGGGTAACTGGTCCGTGCCAAGTAAAGTTTTAAGTTAGTGGTAATTGGCCTTTTCTTTAGATATTTTTCAACATTGATTATATGTTGTATGTAGACAGTTACATGGGTGATATTTTCATAGCAATTCCATAAATATTTACACGAGCTTTAATATTTTATATCATGAAATATGCTTAACCGGACCAGTTGCCCCAACCTCCCCTATACATTGTATTTTGACTAAAAGGCAAGTGCTCCGGGGTATGATAATATATTTGTAAAACATATCTTGCAATTTTCGATGTTTCCTTTAAAGCTATTGTATTGATGCATGGCTGAAATGTTCACGAATGTGTTGAATCAATTTCCAATACAAGTCGTGGGTTGAGCGCCAGAAAGCCTCAAACAGGCTTTTTTGCGATAATTAACTTTGAATATTTGGGACGTACCCTACCTGTTACATTGAGTAAGGGCTATGTGAAATTGGCCATCATCTTCTGTTTTTCCCTTTCAGCGTATTCAATTGATAAAGCTCACACCAAACTTCAAAACGGCTGCTTAAAAAGTATGATATAAATCACTCAAGCAGAACAATTTCTTTGCCCCATTCAAATATTGCTTTATAAAACATCACCAACAGTTGATATCTATTAATTTTATTGTAGAAATCACAAAATAGGACCAAAAAAATGACCTGTATAAAATCCTTTAAATTAAGCTTTGTGCCGAACATGTTCAAATATGTTGTGAGTTTAAAACAAAGAAAATTTTGGTCAAACATGGAATTTGCCATTTTACAAAAGAGTTCACAATTTCTGTAAGAAACATCCGATTTTTACAATTCAAAATTCCTCAGAAAGCTAAATATTATGTAGATGTTAAAATCATAAGCACTTTGACCGATAACAATTAATGGTGTTCATGACTAAATAAATGCACCTATTCTTGGTATAAATAATTCTGGGACACCCTGTACATCGGCAATGTATGTGTTATACACCTAACACAAATAGTTCATGACAGGGTGCTTTGTGTTAGCTTATTTTAAAAATGAGTAATTGGTATAAAAATCTAAGATCTTCTCCCTGCAATATAACACCTTGTTCATAAAAAATTGAGTGGTATACTTTTTAAATAATGATGCTATAAGTAACTAAGGGATGACATTTATTTGTATTGAACACTTTGTCTATTTAAAAACAATCTGTTTTATTACAAGGTAGAAATTTATGTTAAAGAAAAAATGGTTGAAATATACATTAATCTGGAATGTAACCTATAACGAGATTTACGTTTGAATAGCAATTCTTAAAATAACATTGAGAATCATGTCAAAACAATGTGTTTCAGCGGTCAACAACATTTTGCCCAGGCTCCCCCAAAAATTATTTCTAAACCCTCCCTAACGCAAAAACATATGAAATTAAATGAAACGACCCCTTTCCTTGAGTCCCCCCGTTCGATAACTTTTTGCTCCCCCCCCCCACACCTCATTTGCCCAGCCCCCCGTCCCCTACCAAAGTATTCCTGAACACTCCCTAACGCAAAAAATGAAACTGAATTCGCGCAGAAATGACCCCCTTCCTTGAGCCCCCCCCCCCCTTTTTTTGGCAACTTCAAACTTTGTTGCCTCCCCCACCCTCATTTTGCCCAGCCCTCCACCACAGTATTTCTGAACACTCCCTAATAATACTGGAGGTACTTTTTACCATTGCTATCTTCAGAAGATAGCAAACAAATTTTAAACGGGTCCCAAGTTCATTCGAATGGGAAGTCACTCATCATTTAACTCTATGAACACTTTGGGAATGAAGTAAGTGTTTTAGTTATGGACTCAATAAATGAAGGTTATAAAAATAGACAACCAGGTCGAAGTCAAAGGAAAGGTGTAATAACATTAATACACAAAGGCAAAAACCAACCACGTGATTCACTCTCAAACTGGAGAATATGGAAATATTGAAGGTATTAAACTTCCTTTTATAAATTACCAGAAAAGGGATGCAAACATATCAATGTATGCTGATGATATAACAATGTTCTTAAGAAATGAAGATATATTAACAAGGTAATAGGAGTCTTGGACAAGATCATATCAGGCCTCTCTCTCAATAAAAATAAAACAGATAGCCTTATAAGAGATACGTGTGGTGTATTGAAATGGAATGTATCCATATAATAAAGCAAAAGCCTTAGGTATTACTTTCAGTAGTACTACAAGTGCCAGCAAATAAATGAAAATTGTGAAATACACAGTGGATTCTATCAAATCAATTGTTTTGTTTTTGTTTGGAATGGAAATATAGACAAATGTCAATGGTTGGCAAATTATTAATAGTTAAAAGCTTTTAAGCTTTTAACTTTAAAGCTTTTAAGCTTTTAAGCTTTTGAGATGCCATTAAAATGGCATCTCAATTAACTTCAGTCATTGTCTTACCGGAACATGTCATTACACAATTAAATAGTATATTTCACAAATTTGTATGGAGGAAAAGAGAAAGAGTAAAACGTAAAACACTGATGTTAAATTATGATCAAGGTGGATTAAGAATGGTAGACTTGAAATCTTTCTTATACTCACCACAAATGTCATGGGTTAAAAAATTGCTAAACAATGACTTATCCACTTGAAAAAATATTGCCTAGACATTAGAAAATTTGATATAGGTATGGATGTATTCAATTGTAATTGTTCTCTATCAACTTTAAGTAAACAATGTATCGATATTTTAAACAAACTGCCATCGTTTTAACACAATGTTGATACAAATACGGTTCAAATGTAATACGGTTAAACAAATAAAGCGTATAGAAAATCATAACAACCAAGTAATTTGGAACAATGAGCACATTAGATACAATGGAAAGACGGTTTACTTTAAGCTCTGGATAAAATCAGGGATCATTAAGATTAATCAACTATTTGGTAAAGACGGGAAAATGTTACATGTAGTAAATTTAAGAAATAAAATGCCACACAACGGCGGCCTATTAATGGAATATTTAGCTCTTATCAATGCAATTCCTAAAAATTGGAAATGTGTCAAACATCCTCATACAGAAGATAAGTGTATTTATTTAAGATGTACGGATAGAGGTGTTAACATAGATAAGACGACAGTAAAAACCTTTAAAAAAAGAACTGATATAAAAAGTGTCTGCGATTCCAATATGCTAACATTTCTGGCAAAGAAAAACCCCCAAAACTTGGGTAAAGGATTAGACAGCTTTATTCAGTAATAGAGTCTTAACATCAGTCTAACTCATGAATGAATTACACCAAGGATACACCCAAACTTGTCTTTTAATTGGAATGAAATATGGAATAATATTCCAACTACAACAAGAGAGGGCAGATAACTAATATCACTTAATTGGAAAATCACTAGTAATATCTACCCCACAAAAATCATTCTGCATAAAATGAAAATAGAAAATAATGATGAATGTCTTAATGTAATGAAAAGGATTATGTAGAACACTTTTTCTCTTTCTGTGTGAAGATACAACCGATATGGTAAGAAGCAAATGCCATCTTTAAAAGTATCAAAACGTGTAATTTTAACACATTTTGATGTTCTTTTTGGGTTTCAGCAATGTATAAGACAAAATACAGAGATTTTTTTACAACTAGCATAATAGGCCCACGTCACATGAGGTTGAGCTCGCGTAAAGTACTGTGGCGAACCGCCGGCTAGTGATGGTAAACCTAACCTGCGGTTACGCGAGCGATCTAGGCTTGAAGGCCGTGAGTAAGCGGTAAATATGTAATCTACCTGTTATGATTAAAACATGACAAAATATGACAAAAGCACTAATATTTCAACTTATGTACAAATCACGTTTAATTGTGAACAACTGGATAAATATGCAAATCTGTTAATCACTCTAACATATCCCAGACACGACCCTCATATTACTCACACTACCATACTTGATCATATTACAGGGGACACTTTAAGATAATCTTTATAACAGGTGCACAGGAAATATCTCTCCTGTGTGTAATCACGGTAGATATACTATACTAATTAACGTGTGCACACAGGAATGTTAATTTCTCCTGTGTGAATACTACGGTGATTAATTACTAATTAGACGGTGTGCACACAGGAATGTAATTTCTCCTGTGTGTATAAACTATAATCACTCTGTATAATTGTTGATTGGATGGTGTGCACACAGGATGGTTGATTTCTCCTGTGTGAATACTACGCTACGGTGATTACTTACTTTACTAATTGGACGATGTGCACACAGGAAGGTTGATTTCTCCTGTGTGAATACTACGCTACGGTGATTAATTACTAATTAGACGGTGTGCACACAGGAAGGTTGATTTCTCCTGTGTGAATACTATGGTGATTAATTACTAATTAGACGGTGTGCACACAGGAAGGTTGATTTCTCCTGTGTGAATACTACGGTGATTATTTACTAATTGGACGGTGTGCACACAGGAAGGTCGATTTCTCCTGTGTGAATGCTAATGCTGATTAATTCTTAATTAGACGGTGTGCACACAGGAAGGTCGATTTCTCCTGTGTGTATAAACTATAATCACTCTATGTAATTGTTGATTGGATGGTGTGCACACAGGAAGGTTATTTTCTCCTGTGTGTATAAAACTATAATAATCACTGCAATCCTTTATTTACTTTCACAGATACACAACATGTCTGTCAGTCACATGTAAACAATGCTAGAAGAAAACCATGCTGATCTTTAAATTTAATACTTCAAATTGTCTCTTATACCACCTGTGCCATCATGTCAACACTCAACATTCTTCCGCCTTTGTGATGCATGCACAACTCGTCTTTAGAAAGTTAATCTAAACCATTTTCCAACAATCCTTACAGGGAAATGTAAATCCAGACGTCGTGGGCCATCATCCATTTCATCGGGGGCACAGGCTCTTCTCCGCGCTAAAATCAGCCCATCACAGTTACATGTCTTTCTAACAATAGAGGGCAGTATACCAGTTTAGCGGTAATCCATCTATTTTCAGTGGGTAGCGGTCGGCGCGTGACAGTACGCCTGCTCAACCTCACCCCAAAACGGTGCAGTAGTTATCCGTTGTCCCGGTCCGTTGTGCGCACTACGTCATCTCGACCTCAATGCTCTGATTGGTTGGTGCTCAAACGTGAGAACTGAAAAACTCATGAGCTTTTCAACGCACCATCACGCCCCACTGCGTCGGTGGTTATGGGTGCACACAACTATTAAGGTCACCGTCAAAGCTTCCGGCCATCGCCATCACCCAGCTAGTCCCTAAATAACGGAAAGAATGATTCATATTGACATTATTTGGCATCAAAGATGATTGAATTTGGTTTCTATTTGTTCACTGAATTGTACCCGATATATTTTGAATGAAAATAGTATACATCTAACGTTTTAGTTTAAAATATTGGCGGAAGGATACACATTGAACACAACGCGCTATAAGGTGTGATTTCTTGTTCAAAATGACTACGCTGTATAAAGAGGGAAATATTGAAAAATCTAAGAGGGCAACCCGACCTGAACTTTTGACCCAAGTTAGTCTATGTGTGTTAATTACTATTCCAAAATTTTATAAACGTAGTTGCAAGGTAACTCAAGATATCGCCGTTTACCTAAGGCACATTTCCCATAGAAACACACTATAGCGCGTAATAGTTGTGTGCACCCTTAAAGTGCACGAGATAGTCTTTAAATCCAGGCAATTTGGGTTGTAAAGGTTGGTTCGTTTAGCACTTGTGTTAGATTTGTTTAGCATTTGATGTTAGATTTGTTTAGCATTTGATGTTAGATTTATATTTTGAAAATACATTAATGTAATAATTTCAACATTGGGCATTATTTTTATTTATTTTTAATTCATTAAACAGCGAGCGGGTCAAAATACGGGCCAAACGGGCACAATTAAGTGTGTCGTCGCAAATGTTGACAAAAACTCTAACATCTTTATTTGTCAGACCTTCTTTAAATGATTCTGGTGAGAGACATTTTGTTCGATTTTTCAAAAATATATTTAATAAAACAAAACATATAACACCCATTGACATAACAAAACAATCCTATTAAACATATGACTTGTCTAACTCCGTCCGACGGGGGTCTAAACCGAGTTAAAACGCACCAGAATTCGAAATTTCGGACATTTCTAGTGTGTAGATAGCTTCTTGTACATGGTGTATCTACCAAACCGGTTATACGAATCAAGTGAAAATTCACAATTTCATTTCTAAATATCTGTTCTTTAATATGATCATGACATTTCTGAATATAGAATGAAAAAAGGCCTCTTAAAGTGCACGAGATAGTCTTTAAATCCAGGCAATTTGGGTTGTAAATTTGGTTTGTTTAGCACTTGTGTTAGATTTGTTTAGCATTTGATGTTAGATTTATATTTTGAAAATACATTAATGTAATAATTTCAACATTGGGCATTATTTTTATTTTTTTTAATTCATTAAACAGCGAGCGGGACAAAATACGGGCCAAACGGGCACAATTACGTGTGTCGTCGCAAATGTTGACAAAAAGTCTAGCATCTTTATTTGTCAGACCTTCTTTAAATGATTCTGGTGAGCGACATTTTGTTCGATTTTTCAAAAATATATTTAATAAAACAAAACATATAACACCCCCATTGACATAACAAAACAATCCTATTAAACATACGACTTGTCTAACTCCGTCTGACGGGGGTCTAAACCGATTAAAAACGCACCAGAATTCGAAATTTCGGACATTTCTAGTGTGTAGATAGCTTCTTGTACATGGTGTGTCTAGACACCCTGTATGTAGAATTTCAGATTCATAATGAAATTTAATTTGCATATGTCTGGATGGGTATTTTATTAAACTACTTTAAATCTGTACTGAACTTTTCTCTCATCACTTCATATACATAGTGGAAGTAAATTATTGAAACCCTTCTTTTTTAGAAGATTTTGCTTGTTACACCCTGTACAATTTCGGGCCACCCTGCATAATCAACTTTATTGTATGCTATTTGCATCCGTTATAGTATGCTTTCAGAATATGTATACTTTTACCAACTTAAAATGTAAACTTTTTCAGATATAATGCATTAACTGAAAAAGGAACCTAATTTATGGAAAAAGGGACATGTAACACAAATTGTACCCAGTATAAAAAACATGACCTTATACGAATCAAGTGAAAATTCACAATTTCATTTCTAATTATCTGTTCTTTAATATGATCATGACATTTCTGAATATAGAATGAAAAAAAGTGCACGAGATAGTCTTTAAATCCAGGCAATTTGGGTTGTAAATTTGGTTTGTTTAGCACTTGTGTTAGATTTGTTTAGCATTTGATGTTAGATTTATATTTTGAAAATACATTAATGTAATAATTTCAACATTGGACATTATTTTTAATTTTTTTAATTCATTAAACAGCGAGGCCAAACGGGCCAAACGGGCACAATTACGTGTGTCGTCGCAAATGTTGACAAAAAGTCTAGCATCTTTATTTGTCAGACCTTCTTTAAATGATTCTGGTGAGCGACATTTTGTTCGATTTTTCAAAAATATATTTAATAAAACAAAACATATAACACCCATTGACATAACAAAACAATCCTATTAAACATATGACTTGTCAAACTCCGTCTGACGGGGGTCTAAACCGATTAAAAACGCACCAGAATTCGGACATTTCGGACATTTCTAGTGTGTAGATAGCTTCTTGTACATGGTGTGTCTACCAAACCGGTTATACGAATCAAGTGAAAATTCACAATTTCATTTCTAATTATCTGTTCTTTAATCATGTTAATATGATCATGGCATTTCTGAATATAGAATGAAAAAAGGCCTCTTTAAGTGCACGAGATAGTCTTTAAATCCAGGCAATTTGGGTTGTAAAAGTTGGTTTGTTTAGCACTTGTGTTAGATTTGTTTAGCATTTTATGTTAGATTTATATTTTGAAAATACATTAATGTAATAATTTCAACATTGGGCATTATTTTTTTATATTTTTTTTTATTCATTAAACAGCGAGCGGGTCAAAATACGGGCCAAACGGGCACAATTACATGTGTCGTCGCAAATGTTGACAAAAAGTCTAGCATCTTTATTTGTCAGACCTTCTTTAAATGATTCTGGAGAGCGACATTTTGTTCGATTTTTCAAAAATATATTTAATAAAACAAAACATATAACACCCCCATTGACATAACAAAACAATCCTATTAAACATATGACTTGTCTAACTTCATCCGACGGGGGGTCTAAACCGAATAAAAACGCACCAGAATTCGAAATTTCGGACATTAGTGTGTAGATAGCTTCTTGTACATGGTGTATCTACTAAACCGGTTATACGAATCAAGTGAAAATTCACAATTTCATTTCTAATTATCTGTTCTTTAATATGATCATGACATTTCTGAATATAGAATGAAAAAAAGTGCACGAGATAGTCTTTAAATCCAGGCAATTTGGGTTGTAAATTTGGTTTGTTTAGCATTTGTGTTAGATTTGTTTAGCATTTGATGTTAGATTTATATTTTGAAAATACATTAATGTAATAATTTCAACATTGGGCATTATTTAAAAAAGAAAATTCATTCATTAAACAGCGAGCGGGTCAAAATACGGGCCAAACGGGCACAATTACGTGTGTCGTCGCAAATGTTGACAAAAAGTCTAGCATCTTTATTTGTCAGACCTTCTTTAAATGATTCTGGTGAGCGACATTTTGTTCGATTTTTCAAAAATATATTTAATAAAACAAAACATATAACACCCATTGACATAACAAAACAATCCTATTAAACATATGACTTGTCTAACTCCGTCCGACGGGGGTCTAAACCGAGTTAAAACGCACCAGAATTCGAAATTTCGGACATTTCTAGTGTGTAGATAGCTTCTTGTACATGGTGTATCTACCAAACCGGTTATACGAATCAAGTGAAAATTCACAATTTCATTTCTAATTATCTGTTCTTTAATATGATCATGACATCTCTGAATATAGAATGAAAAAAGGCCTCTTTAAGTGCACGAGATAGTCTTTAAATCCAGGCAATTTGGGTTGTAAAAGTTGGTTTGTTTAGCACTTGTGTTAGATTTGTTTAGCATTTGATGTTAGATTTATATTTTGAAAATACATTAATGTAGTAATTTCAACATTGGGCATTTTTTTAAATTTTTAATTCATTAAACAGCGAGCGGGACAAAATACGGGCCAAACGGGCACAATTACGTGTGTCGTCGCAAATGTTGACAAAAAGTCTAGCATCTTTATTTGTCAGACCTTCTTTAAATGATTCTGGTGAGCGACATTTTGTTCGATTTTTCAAAAATATATTTAATAAAACAAAACATATAACACCCATTGACATAACAATAATGACTTGTCTAACTCCGTCCGACGGGGGGTCTAAACCGAGTAAAAACGCGCACCAGAATTAGAAATTTCGGACATTAGTGTGTAGATACAGAGTGAGTCAAACAAAACTGTCGGTGGTTATGGCGCAGCGGGAGCACTGCGTTGGTGGATATGGCGCAGCGTGACGATCGTTAAAACGGCTTCAGTTTAAATTTGACCAATCAGGTGCTTTGGTGTTGTTGCTTGGCAGTATTTTCTGAGTTCAAGCATGCGTGCGCAGCCTGATCGAAGTGCGCCCACGTATGTCGAACTGTGGCCAGGAGATTATGTGCCGTAGGTCCATTATGATAGCGAAATTGTCAATAAGTAAATTAAGATATGGAATCATCCCAATCTTTTATTTCTTTTCAAATCAGAATTGAGATTCATTATTAATTAATTAATTGAGATTTAAGTAGCATAAATTTCGTTTTATTGTGCGTAACAATGAGATGTGTGACTTGAAATCAAATCAAATTTTGAAGTTACATAGAAGATACAAGTAATAGTAAGAAATACGTAATATGTATGTAATTTAAACTGAACATGTTTGATTTGATATATATGTATGTGATTATGATACAAAAGAGTGACGATTATGAAGAATTTGTAACAGATGAAGGGTATTTTAAAATGTTTTCACTATCCACTCGCGTCAGAGTTTGCTCATTATTAGAAATTTATAGTAATAGTCATAGCCTATTTCAGTTCCCATTTTCAGTGGCCATACGTTTGATAAACGTTTATGAGCTCTAGAAACGTTTGACAAACGGTTTTGATAAGCGTTCATTAAACGTTTGAAACTTTCAAATATTTATCAAAAATGTATCGTTTTTTGTATTTTCATCGATTAACCTAATTAATTTTAATTAATTACTTAAATGAATTAATTAATTAAGTTAATAATTAATTACTTAAAATAACTAACTAAATTACCTAAACTAAACTAATCGTATTCTAAAGTTTTGAGTTGCATAACTGTAATGGTTCTCATTTTAGACTAAATTAACTAAACTAATCGTATTCCAAAGTTTGAGTTGCATAACTGTAATGGTTCTCATTTTAGACGCACAAGATGACATGAAATGTCACCATTGAGCAGCACACATACTATATCGTGGTTAGCCACACGTGACGTGACGCGTGACCATTAGAGGGAAGCCGTCATTTTTTTGGCGCAAGACGTATTCCATTACGCAGTTATAGGCCAAAATGGTATTGGAATATGACTATTTTAAAGATGACCCTTCATGTAGAATAGAAAACATAAGAGTTGAAAATCAGGCCAGCAAATGGAACACCTACCTTTAACATCCATGTATTAGGTATAGTTTTTGAATAATATTATAAAGGATTGCTTCAAGGTATTATAGAACTTATAGTGTGTAATAAACATGTATAAGAACTAACTCTTTATTTACCCATGTATCAATCATGTCAGTATAGTTTTTGAGGTGCATAATTGGTTAGAATGTATGATGTTTCTTTTTTACTGACCACTTTGCATATTACATGCACACGTCAAAAGCTGGTCACTGAATCTGACGACGACTATAGAGCTCCAGTTTAGTTGGAGTCTATACATCTATTGATTCTCAAATGGTTAACAGCTAGGTTAAATATGAAATACTAATTTGCATACATTTTCATATTAGCCACCAGGTGACCATCCGGTGACCACCCGATGGCCATCTGCCTACTAATTTGCATGTGAACATTTATCGGATGACCACCCGATTTCCACCCGGTGGCCATCCGCTACCTCATGGTTTACGACAATCGTAGTAGTACCCGGTGGTCACCGGGTAGCCCCAGCAACGTCCCCTTTTTTGCCATGGGATATAGGGCCAAACCCATCCGTTACCTCATGTTACCCGGTGGTCACCGGGTAGCCCCCAGATGCCACATGGTTAACTGTTACTTAATGGTTCCCCTCCAATGACACCTGGTAGCTACTAGGAACCTAGTTTGCATAAATTAGCATATAAGCCACCAGGTGAACACCCGGTGGCCAAATGATACCTACTAATTTACATGTGAACATTTATCGGATGACCACCCGATGTCCACCCGGTGGCCATCCGCTACCTCATGGTTTACGACAATCGTAGTAGTACCCGGTGGTCACAGGGTAACCCCCAGCAACGTCCCTTTTTTTGCCATGAGATATAGGGCCAAACCCATCCGTTACCTCATGTTACCCGGTGGTCACCGGGTAGCCCCCAGATGCCACATGGTTAACTGTTACTTAATGGTTCCCCTCCAATGACACCTGGTAGCTACTAGGAACCTAGTTTGCATAAATTAGCATATAAGCCACCAGGTGAACACCCGGTGGCCAAATGATACCTACTAATTTACATGTGAACATTTATCGGATGACCACCCGATGTCCACCCGGTGGCCATCCGCTACCTCATGGTTTATGACAATCGTAGTAGTACCCGGTGGTCACCGGGTAGCCCCAGCAACGTCCCCTTTTTTGCCATGGGATATAGGGCCAAACCCATCCGTTACCTCATGTTACCCGGTGGTCACCGGGTAGCCCCCAGATGCCACATGGTTAACTGTTACTTAATGGTTCCCCTCCAATGACACCTGGTAGCTACTAGGAACCTAGTTTGCATAAATTAGCATATAAGCCACCAGGTGAACACCCGGTGGCCAAATGATACCTACTAATTTACATGTGAACATTTATCGGATGACCACCGATTTCCACCAGCCATCCGCTACCTCATGGTTTACGACAATCGTAGTAGTACCCGGTGGTCACCGGGTAGCCCCAGCAACGTCCCCTTTTTTGCCATGAGATATAGGGCCAAACCCATCCGTTACCTCATGTTACCCGGTGGTCACCGGGTAGCCCCCAGATGCCACATGGTTAACTGTTACTTATTGGTTCCCCTCCAATGGCACCTGGTAGCTACTAGGTCTAGTTTGCATAAATTAGCATATAAGCCACCAGGTGAACACCCGGTGGCCACCTGATACCTACTAATTTGCATGTGAACATTTATCGGATGACCACCGATGTCCACCCGGTGGCCATCCGCTACCTCATGGTTTACGACAATCGTAGTAGTACCCGGTGGTCACAAGGTAACCCCCAGCAACGTCCCTTTTTTTGCCATGGGATATAGGGCCAAACCCAGGCTTCCTCACTTTGATAGCATCTCTGGTTATATATAGCATAGAGATTTTGTACTTTGGTAGGTTTTGGAAAAGCTCATTTGTTGTTATTTCAAAATATCTGTAACTTATATTTACCTAAAAATATTAACAACAAAATTGCATCCATTTTATTTGTTCACCATTGGGGGGGGGGGGGGGTGAAAAAACTGTACAGTTAGCTCATGTATAGAGTAATCAAATATTGGACATAGCCATAATGAAGGCTAGGGATCCTATCTAACTGGAGTTTAATTAAAAGAAAGCAATAAAAAAAGGTTATTTTCGTTGGGACATTCTCCGGTGTTTGTTAATATTTGTTATTATATTGTCTATTGTAAAACACCGTAGGTTGGTAAACTGTTTTATATTATATTATCTGATTTCCAGGTTACCAAGGTACACACATCTATAGATATAAATTAAAATGTGTTTTGATCTTGATTCTTGATGCTAATTAACTATGCAAATATAAAATAATACATTATATACAGGGTGTCTCCAAAAAAATTACAACGCACCATTAGGCGATCATAACTTCCTAATTAGGTATCTGAATTTTACAGTTCAAACAGTAAAATGAGGCCAAATTAGTTTTCTACAATTGGAAGAAAACAGCGTTGAATGTTGTTAAGTAATTATGGAGATTATGGAGATATCTGTGATTACGTAAGAGTAGTCACGGAACACTTCCATCCAAGTTTGCATATTTTGACAGATTTTCACTTGCGCGTCTGATTACATACTCATTAATGTTCAATTAGCCAGCACTGTTGAATACTATAATATAAAAAAAGTTCAATTTGTGATCCAAGAATACTGAATAATCGATCATAACACTCATAACACCCAGAAAACCCAAAATAATACAACTCATTGTAAGGAGAGAGATATGACCATACTCTTTTAATGTAAACAAAACATTTATTTTGTTTTCAATTGCGATACTAATAATTTGACCATCATGCGCAAAATTGGCGATAATTTTATAATATACATGATTTCAGCCTACAAGTTGCAAATTGTGAAGACTAGAAGCTTGATAAGTTGTATGCGCGATGTTATTAGATCTTGAACTTGGTTTAATAATGACAATGTTCATATATTTACTAAAATTGCGATAATTTTGTTTCCAATTGTTATAAAAAGATTGAACTTATCCTACATATTTTAAATTTTACTGTTCTTAAGTATAAAATGTGATGAAAATAATCTAGACAACTTTTATTTTATACTTTATGTTAAACTTTGGTCTCATCTGGCATATTATTTGGTGTAAAATAAAATCTAGACCGGGATCTAGACCCATAAAAACACGTTAATCCATGTCATTTTGTAGAGAAGTATTGATTTCATGTGTGCTGTCTGAATCACTCAATATGAGCAAACTTGGATGGAAGTGTTCCCAGACTAATGTTACGTAATTGCTCATTTCTCTGGAATTACTGAACCGAATCACATCCGGTTTTCTTTAAAGTATAGCAAACTATTTTGCCTTTATTTTGTTAATTGAGTTGTTCTATTTTGACACTATTCAGAAAGTTACAATCCTCTAAAGGTGCGTTGTATTTTTTTCTGAGACACCCTGTATACAATGTTAAGTTGTGCTGGGATAAACCTCCACTGAGAGAAAAGAACTTTACATGTTAAAAGAAGAAACCCACTATATCTAATGCAGTTCTATGAAAATCCCTCAAGAGGGCAGCAATCAACTTATTAATAGATCAAACACAACCACCATGACAAACCAATATTAATGTTATCTTCAAATAAATTCCGAAATATCGGTTATTAGTTATGCAAATTAATCAAATAGATACAGAAATAAAAAGTGTTATTTTGCTCTTACAAAAAATATTAGAATTAGGAATGTGTACTGCTCTTTAATGGTGGGAGCATGATGCAATCACTAAAAACAGTGGCAGTGGCGGCACTACAGGGGAGCATGGGCGGGCAATGCCCCCAATTTGATTTAGTCCCATTTAGGCGTCCACATCTAAAAAAACCACCTTTTTACACGTCTTTGTGGTCATCACACTTGTTTACAGTATAACGGTCGACAGACATCATTTGCTCAAAGTGTATTACGCACCACCAATCACTACAATTATATTGGATTACATTTTTTTGGGTAAAATATTAAGTGGAACACCGGACTAAACAACGCCAGACAAGAGAAATAAACAGTATTAAACACACTACAACTCCATATTAAGAATTCAATATTTTAATATCAAAAATGCTTCATAATATTTTAAATAAATCCATGTTCACAACAAACATAGTTTACTGTTGAAATACATGTACATACACATGTTTAGCGCTAAAAAGGCCATTATTTGCGTAACGATGCTTTCATTATTTTAGTTTTCACCATCATGTTGTAAGTTTCAATAAAACTGAATCCATGGTGTTGAAAAAGTAACTACATAGGCGCAAATCCGTCTTGAATCAATGGGAATTGAGATTCTTCTTAAGAAGGGTGTAAAACACAAAAATTCTATTTTAGTCAGTTTTGGTGTGCTTATTCGTTAGAACAAATGACATGTCGCTCAATCCGAGACGTGAAATATCTTGGACTTGACATTTTTCAACTTTTCGATAAACTTTTGAAGGAATAAATCTATTACATATATATAATAAAAACACTCAATACGATGTCATACTCAGTAACAAATGGTTTTGTAAGAACAAACCTGATTGGTTGCAACAATTACACACTCCTGTGGTGTAAAGAGGGAGGAGAGATGCATCCCCCTGTTACCATGGTTAACAACATTGTCATTAAAAGTCTGTTTAGTTGAAAATGGTACTTGGATCAGGGCACAGTTCCATTTATATGATAAAATAATCGAGCATCAAAAAACGGATGGAAATGTTTTCCAATCACTATTTTTGTGTGCGTACATTTTGTGATATATATATTCATATTGCGTTACATATCAATGGAAAGATGGTGTGATTTTTCCAATAATATCCAATTTGTAACAATCACTTGTTTCAGTGCTCAGCCGCTTGAGAATGTTGGGAGGTCTCATTCAAAATGTGCCAAATTTACCACTATGTGTATGTGCAATGCCAATGTCTTATCAACATTAAAATAACAACTCTATTGTCTGTTCAACGAAGTGTTACATTGTGTTACATTGACAACTACTAGTAGAGTCATTATCTTGGATTCCGTGACCATTTTCTTCCTACCTTAAGTTTCTTAGTGAATTTGTCAACTAGAACCATTTTAAAAGAAATGAGCTCCCATGTATTTCTCAAAAGTGACGGGAACGTTCTTTTATAGCGCAAATTCCAAAATGGTCGCCATACAGGTGCCCAAAAATTCAAATGGCTTTAATTAAGCTAGAAAGCACACCAAATTGTTCGGCTGAGCACAAGGATTCCAAAAAAGTATAGTTTGCTCTACTTCCGATGTTTAGTTAACGAGATATCGGGTAAAACGTAAAAAGGTCGTTTTTCTTTTAAAATGGTTCAAATTGACAAATGCACTAAGAAACTAAGGTAGGAAGAAAATGGTCACAGAATCCAAGTTAATGACTCAACTATACAGTGTATAAGTGATGCTCTACTATTTTTGGAGGACAAAATAGCCTGATTTTAGCACATTCAGATAGAGATCACCACATTATTTGAAGCAAATTGCTGAGCACTGGATCAATTGATTGCTACAAAGTTGGTCTCATTGGAAAGATAAGCACATCAGTTTTTCAATGATGTGCGACACACTATGAACACATAACAAAATATCCAGACGATTGAAAATAATTTCCAACCATTTTTGATGGGTTTAGTATCAATACTCTATTTATTGAACAGTAAGATTTCAGATGTTTTTCAGCATATGGATTTTATGGTCATCATTGTCTGGACTCAACAACATGTAATAACACTCGTTATTTCAGCAATTTAAAAATAAATAAATAAACAAGACATTGCTGCTCAAGAAACAGCATACAGAGGCTCATTATATGCTCAAAAAAATGTTTAAGCATAAATGGAAGTGTCCCCTTAAAACCCCCTGAGAACTACCTGCTGATTGGTTAAAAAGATGGATACATCATCATTTATTGCACCAATGAGAGACATTGTTAGAATAATTGTATCCCTGATAAAGATAGGAGTGAAACATATTACAAGCTGCATTTGAATTGGCTATTCATATGAGTACATCTTGTAATAACCCAATCAGAACTACTGTAAGGTTAAGATAGAGAGGTAATAATTGTATCCCTGATAAAGATAGGAGTGAAACATTTTACAAGCTGCATTTGAATTGGCTATTCATATGAGTACATCTTGTAATAACCCAATCAGAACTACTGTAAGATAGACAGGTAGACCCCAGGGGGTTAAATAAATAAATAATACTATATGTGTCCTTCATGAAACAAATGTATAGTCCAACCCCGGTTATCCAACGTCATAAGCTGTGTCTATGAATTATTTGTCTGAACATTTTTATTCTCAAAAAGAGTTATATTATTTGCGATCTTTTGCGATCATAATTCAATTGTTTCTCAAGGTTTCATACACTCGCTAATTGCAACGCGATCTCGGTTTTCAGGGCGTGCTTCTTGCTTTTGGGAGTAATTTTCTTGTTTTCTTAAAAGTCGTCCGCAATTTCAAGGAATCGCACGTTTTTTTATTGTAATTTCACTCAATTTCAGTTAAGCTTAATATAAAATCACTTCCCAAAGAATACTTGATCTTACATGTGTACACAGTACATACTTCACATATCATAATTGTTCACGTATCCGGCCAACCATTGGTCCTGATGTGTTCGGATAACTGGGGTCGGATATTGATATCGTACAATTTGAACAACACCAAGATGCTAAGTATACACAAAATACACAATCCAACTGAAGTGTTTGTGTCGTAAAGAAACTAAAGATTCAACTTCAAATAAAAATAATATCGTACAATTTGATCAACACCAAGGGCGTGTTCTCACTGTGCGAATGTGGACTCGTACCTAGATGCGAGTCTACATGCATTGATGTTGCGTTCACATTGTGCGATAAATATAAAGTACATCAAAATACCGATGTGGTATCGAGTCCACTTACCCACTAACCCGGATGCTACTTGTTTACAAGTTTAAGCGAGTGTGACGTGCATACTTACTGCGTAAATACCACGCGTGCATGACATTTGGCTGCGTGAAATTGCAATTTGAAGGCGGCACAGTCTTACGCAGCGCAACATGCTCGTTATTCTGGAACAAGCGGTACAAGTCCACATACAATAAGGTAAATGCTTCTCATTAGCCGATTTGGTACTAGGTGCAAGACTACCTCATTGTGGTGTTCTCGATGCTACATCCTGGATGTAGGGTCGAGTCCACTTATAACACGTTTTCAATATGCTCGGAAGTACATCGAGTCCACGTCCTGGTATCAAACAGGCACAGTGGGAACGCGCCCCAAGATGCTAGGTATACACAAAATAACAATCCAATTGAAGGGTTTGTAGTATAAAGATTTAACTTCAAATAAAAATAATGCATACAATCATAAACTAGGTATACACAAAATAAACAATCCAATTGAAGTATTATCATAAAGATTCAACCTCAAATAAAATAGCACATACAATAATATTTGGAACTTAAAACTTCCATAAGATAGTATGTAATCTGATTGAAGCATCTTGAAAATCCACCTTCAAATAATAGTACAAATACATCAATAAAGCTAACATTTTAGGATAAAAACCTTCAACACATGACACACGCATACATTTGTATCTAACCGTCACACTACAAGCGCAAATATTAAATATTTAGATGCTTATCTTTCAATTCATTAAAACTGTGTCATGCAACTGTCACTTTGAGACAATATTCAAATTCTGAAAGCCTATTTATATGCTTTAGTACTTTTTTCTTCTTCTTTTGTTGTACTGGCCAACGTTCCACTGGAACCAAGCTGGCAGGGTTCGTTGTGCATGCAGTTCTACTTGGATTGGTTGCTTAGTCTTGTTTAGTTGCGAAGTAAACTTTGGTTGCGTTTTTAAATTGTTCACTGTCATTTAGTGTTACAATTCAGTCAGGGAGACTGTTCCAGTCTCTGATAGTCTTTGGAATGCAATACAAACATTTACTGTTGATTTACTTTTTTCCAACGACCAATTTGCCAAAAATAGAGCAGTAAAAAATATTTGTGTTTATAACATATACAAATATTCTTGTCTTTTGAAATTCTTTGATAAACAAAAGAGAACACTTACATAAATCCTCAAATCAATAAGCCTATTCGCCATTACAACCGCGCATGCTCAGAAGTTTTACTTCCGGAAATCCCCGGAGATAAACAAGACAAACTCGACCGTAGACGGCCATGTGATGAACTGCGACTCTTTGGGAATCTCCTGTGATTTGTTTGTGCCATCAGTAATCATTTCATTTATTTTCAGCCGCATAATAATCAATACTCCAAGGTGCAATACATATCAAAAAATAGAGGTGTTACGGTAATAAAAACTGCAAGTACAGTCATTTTCATGATAATTACAAAGTTCGCCACATTGGGAAAGCCCGGCAACCTCGGCATGTTTATCTCCCATAAATTTGGCGGATATTACCCAGCATGCACTTCGGGCGGCTAATGGCAAATAGGCTTATTACTGCAAGCAGTGGGAACAAATGCCCATAAAAAGCTACAATTGCCCACATAGCTCTTCATCACAGGGCAATAGTACTTTTTATGGGAACTTTTTGCCCTCATGTATCAACCATCAAAAGACAGGAATTTTGTTTTTGTTGATTGCTATACAATAATTTTGGGGCATGGAATTATATTTGGTGCCATTTACTGCCTCTGAGCATCCATCAGGCACCATACGTAAATTGCTGCCAAAAACCTAGGTAGTGCTCTTGCCCCTGAACATGTATAAATCAACACTTCCTATAGCATAATCGCTGAGCAGTTTTAATCTTTACCTGCCGAAGGGCCGGAAAAACATACAAGGTTTTCACAGAACTTAATAATGGACCTACAGCACATATCCTGGCCACAGCCCGAATTAAAGGTAGATGATCCGATCACATTTCGATTTTCAACTTGAGGTTTTCTATTCTACATGAAAGGTCATCCTTAAAAAAGTCGTGTTCCAAAGTTTGAGTTGCATAGCTCTAATGGTTCTTATTTTACACGCACAAGATGCTGTGAACTGTACCCATTGAGTAGTACACAAACTATATCGGTGGTATACCACCATTCGCGGTAATTCGACGTTATTTCATCGATTTCTCCGTAATTATACCGATTTAGGCCGTCAAATTTCAGTATGATGATGAGAAAAATACGAGCTTTCATATGATATGAAAATCTCCGTATGTTTGAAATAATTCTGTGTTACGAAAATGTGATCGGGTCATCTACCTTTAAGTGGGTCACATTATGGTAAGTCAAAACCAATGTTCTTTTTATGATTTAGCGTCTACGTTACTGCTTATTGCGTACTGCATGATCAACACACTGCTTGGACGAGTGCAGTTTTCCTCAAGCTCAGCCCCATGCACTGAACCACTTCGTAATACATGTTTTTTAAGTCGACCACCGTTCCTTTTAACAATTTAGCGTCAGCGCTACCATTTATTACTGTGAAACCAGAAATATTCGCAAGGTTAAAATTTCACAAATCAGCGATGCTGGCCTAATTCATGGCATGAACATTTCGCGAGCGTGACTTTGCAATGCACTGCTACAAGGTAGATTAGGAAATATTTGCGGCATTAAATTTCCGTGAGTAAGTGCTCCTCTGGAAATTAGCGAAATATAAATGCATTCAAATATTTCTGGTTTTATTTTACAGTTTGTACTGCCTAATCCAATCACTGCTTGGATAAGTGCAGTTTTCCTGAAGCTCTTCCCACATGCACTAAACCATTGCATTCCGTTAACAATTTAGTGTCAGCGTTACCGTTTATTGTGTGCGTAGTATGCTTTGAAGGTGGTTTTTACTTTAACACCCAGAACTAACATACAACCATTATTACAAAGGCATAACATTAACATTATACATTCAGATATTGTAAACAAATATGGGGATCCCATCCTTACATCTTAGCCATGAATCATTCCCAATTTAAGATTTCGATGGCTTAGTGCGGCAAGGCCTGGTCTCAAATAACTGCCAGTTGTATGGGCTACTATAGGTCGGCCCGGTCATCTGGGTACTTTTTACCGTTTGCCGTTGACAACAAACCTGAGGTTTAACAAGGGCTTATCAGTTTTACGCTCGACCATACAGTAGATCAACCCAAGTGATCGCGTCATGCCGTGTAAGAAGCCATTATTTACCTCTTTGGTTTGTGGTCAACGGCATGTGACATTAATTCGGGCCGACCTATATGATGAGCAATTGGTATAAAATAAGTAACTCAGAGCAGCTATTGCAGATATGGTCTTTTTGTTCGGATACCTCATGATTTGAAAATGCACTATCTGTAATAGCTGCCGTATGTTTCCATTCGAGTGCACCTGTGTAAAATTGTAACCTTACACATGGCAGCCATTGTTATAAGGCCTTTTGGCTCAAAACCCTCGATTTGCACTAATTACATTTGGCAAAAAAGTATACTTTGTTTTTGTACAAATTGGTGTAATTATTCACAATAATTAACACAATTAACACTCGGCAAGAGAAGTCGTGACCTTGAAGTCATACATTTTATCAACAATGTTCATGACGTCACAGGTGTGAATACAAGATTACTTACCACAGAAGATTTTAAAGACCCCACCACAATGCATTTTTTGCAAAATGCCCTAATTCTGACCTCTAATTTGTCTCGGTTCCTATAGACATATTCACACAATCATGACTTCATAGCGTGTTCATTTTTGGAGCGCTTAGATTCTAGTTTACATCAATGAATAAATTAGTTATCAGTGTTCCTTTTTCTTATTTCTAAAACTTAAAAGAGCTCAACAAATGCAGCGTGTGAAAAAAGCTTTAGTGGCCTAGTGTTCCTGCAATGCATTGTGGGATAACCTTAAAATCTTCTTTGATTACTTCCTTACAATCATATTGTCACTTGCTCTTTGAGATGATTTTGATTTAGTATTGTTTTATAACACCCCCATTGCACTGTGGCTCAAGGTTGTAGAAAAACACTCAGAATCTATTTGCTATTGAAAATAATTTGTGGTTCTCCCAGCTTTCGCAGTGACAGATTTGTAGCCAATTTATCAATCAAGTATAAACGGTGTAGTGTTTGTTATAAAAAAACCATACTCTGGGCAGGAGATTTTAGGGTAATCGTGAAATCTATGTCCTTAGAACAGAACTTGTTGTTTAAATTACCAATCGATTTGTAATTTGCATGATTAGTTCATAAATATTCACGAAGTGTAATAACATGTACTTTTATCAACTCAACAGCTTGGTGTTGGTATAAATAGGTTTGTGTAGTATAATACAAGTTTTTATGTACAATTAATTGTACAAAGATAATATAGTTTAACGTGCACGCGTGGTCCAGTGGATAAGTTCTCGCTCCACACAAAGGTTATGGGTTCGAGTCCCGTTGCCGCCAGCGTGTTGTGTCCTTGGGCAAGGCACTTTACCGCGCTTGCCTCTCTTCACCCAGGTGTATAAATATTAATGTTGGAAAGGTAAAACAGACTTGTTGTGTGGGAAGAGTGGCAAACCCTATAGCAAAAATTAAATAGAGGAGTCTGGCCCACACCCCAAGGAAAGAGAGATGGGCACTCTGCGCGTGAGCTTATCTCGTCACAACTCTTTTAACTTAAAAAAATATAATATTATAGTGTAAAGGCCCTATATGCAACGGCTTCCTTAACACTTACTGTGCCCCAGCAGATTCAGAGCTCGATTCAGAGACTATTTCAAATTGATATCTAAAAAGTTTGGGAGAGAAGGATCAGTAAACTGGTTCCCAACAGTATTTTAGTTCCACCAGTATATAACCTGGACGTAAGAAAGCAAGGGACCAACAAGCTTTATGACCCAAATAACTCGCTTCATAAAGCTTCAATTTGAAAAGGACTATAAATGTATCAAAATCAATCAAAACATCATCTCAAACATCTGTCAAATAAAATAAAATATCCAGCTGCACAATTTCTGATGAAGTAAGGTTTGCAATCTAGTATAGTCTACTAAATTTGAATACTACACATGCAATTCGTCACTGTTCTGACATACCGGCACATCTCTTTACTTATTTCTGTTGTTATGTGATGGTATGTCAGAACAGCGACGAATTCAAAGAAGATTTTTCTGGAGCGATACCAGCATATTCCACTTATAACACATGACCAGAGGTTTTCAACACAGGCAGTTGATGGCTTATAGGAATGCTATTTGATGGTCTTTAACACTTTCCATGTGGCTATTAGTTTTACCATATACAAAACAGATTTGCCAGAAATCTTTCGCAATTTTCAAAGTCTATTTCGAGGATTACTGAATCAATACTAGGCATGTTTGTACTTATGTCAATGCATTTCACATGGTGATTCCAAATATGGTTATGAAATTTAACAATTTTGAAATTTTTGAAACATTTTGTGAAATTTTGGAATGCCGCCTGCTGCTGCCTGCCACGTGGAAAATGTTAAGAAGAACCAGCTACAAGAAGTAGTACCATTGACCTTTTAAACACATTTTGTTTATCCATATAAAATATGGGCTATGTCCAAATGTGACTTATGTTCAGCACATGTGCTATAAATTCCCATGTACACATGCTCAAAAAAAAATCTTCTTTCAGCATAGTATATTTTCAGCATAGTATATTGTAGTATAAGTATCTCTCTTTACTGTTTAATGACTTCACCATCAAGGTGATGCATGCACCTTTTTCAGCATGGTAGCAAATCACATTGGATGATGTGATTTTTGAATTGTCCAATGGTGTGAACTACAAAATTAGTTGGTGTACTGACACTAACACTGATTACACACACAATCTGTGACTGGCTAGTTTAATTAGTTCCAAATTGGCGAGAAATATTCAGTTTTTATCTTTCCGCACGCAAAAGTAATCCAATATTTAGTACTCACACGATTATAGCCATACGCACACGGTTTTGGTCACATGTATGTGGTGTTGGCCGCACGCACGTATCATGCATATGATGCACAGTGCGCTTGTTGCCTTCATGCACGCCCGCGTCTTTCTGTATTCATTCGCTGCTGTAAGATGGCTTCGCCAATTTGGAACTGAACAAACTATAGTCAGTCGCAGGTCGTGGCAATTTGGAGTCACTCGAGTGGACTATGACACACAAATCACTCACAGCTTCTTGTCAGATCGAACGACTGGTCGCACAAGACAAGAGTTGAATTGAACTGCAGCAATGTGGGCCTTAGCGACCTGTCCCGAATTATTTTCAGCAAGTCGTGTGCGGTCGGCACTTTCTTAATTGCATTCATTTGAATAACAACTCATGTAAAATAGTTCATCTGTAATGACCTGGATCGTTTAGCGACGTAAGTGTGTAATCAGCATAACTTTTCTTGTTTTGTTAGAATACTCAATTTATACGATTTGCATCTGTGTAAATACAATATTTTCTTTGAAGTGGTGCAACAATGGTGCTTAATTAATTCTTGAACGAACTTGACCTGAAGGTTAATGACTAAGATTGTGGCTTTTTCAGCAAGCCAAAATGAATATATCCATACAGATTTGACTGAAAACAGATAAGGACTGATAAAAATAGGCCTTCCAAATAAATGAAATCATTTACCTGTTAGACAAACAATGCTTTTGTATGTGAAATGTACTGAATTCAACTCAGTCATGTGGCAGTTCTCCTAGTTTGCACCACTGGACAAATAACACGGAAAACTTAATTACTGACGACACATTCAATGAAGACGCATTATATACCCTCTTCAAGAACTATAGGCGGCAAAAGATAATTTCGCTCCATGTTCTAATTTGTGCACCATCAACATTTAACTTAATAAAACTGCACAGATATATTTCTGATGATGACGTGGCAAGAGAGATAGGCCTACTAATGCATAGCTAATCATATTAAGCTTCTTCGGTGTATAACATTAGTACAGGCTAGCTATAATGTTTGTCTGACGTTCTGTCAGGCATCACTTCTCCATCATATAGGTAATTTCTTCAACTGCTCATAGGTGATGAAGAACTGTAGCGAATGGTTAAGGTAAATACGTCAACGGTTCATATCAGTTACATATTCAAAATAACCGTTACAAAATGTGACCTAACAAGTATATGAGACACAATGAGGGCCATATGAAAATTGAGTTATTAATAATATCGTGATATTATGTATCAGTTTATAGACATGCTGATACCAGGCTTCCCGTTAAGGTTTGAAAAATGTGTGCGTTTGCCAATGAGGTGGCAACAAATTGCATCTAAATGGAAATGTGTGCGTCCATGAGCGTCCATTGTTAGGGCGCCATCTATCATCTATTAAATCCAAGATGGCGGTCATAAGTGTAAGAAAATGCACAGATTTGACTAAATAAACCCATTTCCAGTGAATCTCCACTATAAATTTGCATTAAATAAAAGTGATTTAGATGACAATTTGTTTTCTCCTAATAAGCTTATTATTATTTTGTCAAACTTTAAATTTCAGGTTTCGGAAACTTGCGCATCCAACTGGACGCAAAATACACATGCCTGGAGTTCAAAAAGGCGTCAGAATTTTCTAAATTGCGTCTGGACACAATGACACGCGCTAACAGGAAGCCTGGCTGGTACCAAAGTCAATGTTATATCACATTCCTAACTAAAGTTACAGATTATTGAAAATCACTTTGTCTCAAAACATAAAATACAAATTGTCAAGTTTGGACATTTAAAGTTTTGGTTTGGTCAATGGAGTAAATGAAATTAAATACTTCAAAATGTAGTTTTTCGAAGTAGACTCATCATGCGGGATATAGGTAGGACTGGGACTCTAGGGTTTTTCCCTTTGGTCCATTCCGCCGGATAGTTTTATTCCCTAAACCTTAATCTAGGTTAGGATCACAAATTGCCAGGCACATTTGTTCGCTGCAGTGCAAATATTTTTTCTTCTGAATTAAAGTAATACAAAAAACCTGTAATCAATTTATGGTTTTCCCTTAGGCCAAAAAAAAAAATTGTCATATTGGCGTAACGGGGTGAACAAAAATAGGGTAGGTAGGTAGGGATTTTTTAAATTTTTTTAAATTTTTTTAGCAGCTGTTTTTGAACAATGTTAACCGAGTTTAAACATTCCCTATTGTTTGTTAGAAGTACCCCTCAGTACAAGTCTATATACAAATAAAACACAATAAACCATATTTTCGGAAGGAATTTCCGTTTATTCGAGGAGCACCGTCGTATTTCGTTCGAGAAAAAACATTTATTTTTTTCATTTTTTTATTTTTTAGGGTCGGTCGGTTGTTTTTTTGTTTTTTTTTCACTGAAAAAAAAAAAAAAAGTGTAGGGTCGGGCGTATTTTTAGGGTCGGGCGGGTTACGCCAATATAACAATTTTTATTTTTTGGCCTTAGGTCCATTCCCCTCCGATAGTTATACTTTTATTCCTTGAACCTTACCTAATGGTTACAGCGGTTCGGATCACACCATAGTGGCAAAAATAACAGGCACATTTTGTACTGTGTAACAATTAAGCTGCAGTACAAATATTTTCTTCTGAATTAAAGTAATACAAAAACTCTGTAATCAATTTATGGTTTTCCCTTTGGTCCATTTCTCTCAGATAGTTTTACTTTTATTCCTTAAACCTTACCTGAATTCAAGTGATAAAAAAAATCATTAAAATCTCAATTAAAGGATACTATCATGTTCCAGGGACCTAGTCGAACCCATGTTGGGAGGAAACCTTTATATAGCGCTAAGACACCTTCATATTTAGCAGTCTGAAAGAGAGACAGAAAGATAAAAATATTAAAAAAATAATGAAAATGATTATTATACATGTTACGGTTGGTTCGTGTTTCACAGAGCGGTTAGCGAATAATAAATAAGCAGACAGGAATTAACGATGTCCTCTCTACTTTTAACTTTAACTTTTGTTGTATTTTTATTGTACAAAGTCTTCAATTTTAACAAGAGCTGTCCCGTCCCGCAGGATACAGCTCGCAACATGTGTGTTACGCCATCTTGTTCTCCTTTCCTTTCTCACCTGCTCCCTAATTGGCTAGCTACGAGGTGTGGTAAAATGCTGCAATCGAAAGAATGCGTGCTCTGATTGGATACGGCACAAGCCTGGCACGCGACACAAGTACGTCATCAGAATGCCCACAACAACAGGTGTGGGGATTCCCCTGGTATGGAAAGCCGTATAGGTCAAAATAGAATGAGTGATACCCACTTCCTGGAATCACTCTGCCACAATACATAATTCATGTTTTGACAACCTAAAAAAGTAGAGAAGTCTTTCTTTTGAAGACAAAACAGCTGCGACATTAATTAATGTGTCAGATACAAAATGTCCGTGTTAACTATGGCTCAGTGTTCTTTCTGAGGAGAAAGTTCCAGTAGGAAAGCATATGTGATGCGATCTGTGAAAACCCGTCGGATGTCGCAAAATGTGAACTAGGGATTATGGGTAAAATAAAAATAATAAAAAAACTTTAAAAAACTTACACAATTAGTTTCCGATACTTTGTATCATCATCATCTTTCATGAAATGTCACCTTCAAAAACGTACTTATGTCACATTTATTATTAACCTTGTAATGTTATTATATTGAATTATGTATCTTTATTGGCCTGTTTTCACGATTTCTTGTTTTGTAGCTTTTGATGACATCACAATCATCATTCACTCATAACTTTTTTTGTAGTGATCGTAGAAAAATGATCGAAACAGTTCTGTAATCAGCACAGTTTTAGCTTTCTTATATCGATATAAATATCTCCAATATAAAAAATGCCACCATGTGGCGGGTTTTCACAGATCGCATCACATATTTCAGGCAATCATAGTGTCCAGCATTACATTGAATGCTGATATTTGTTCTATTTAGCAATTGTGCCACTGCTCTGCGAACCATTCCTCGGTTGCGACGTAGTGCCATCACCTCTGCCCCGATGCGATTCTCTTCTTCTTGAAGACTTTGATAGATTTACTATGTTTATAATTATTGTAACGTATTGAGACGTACACCATGTTATTAACTGGTCTGTACATATGTAGATCCCATTGTACAAACCAGTAAATGACATGGTTTACGAAAAGTATCCTGCAAATTATGAGCATTTACCTTTGGACAAACTAAAAGTAAACTCAAAAGTAAACGCAATACTAAACACTTATGTGAGCCAAACAACTAAGCTGTTTTCCAAAGTAAACACTCATAATTTGTATGCTAGTTTTCTTATTTTTCATCGGATTGATCTCATATTTTCAGGATATCATAATAATGAATTGGGCTTTACATTGAGACTAAATTGGTCGTAGTCCAATTATTATACCAAGAATTACACCGTCATGAAACAGAGTCCTATTTTTTTTTATTCACCCTGTATAATTTTGGAATTTGTGCTCACCTTAATAAAACAATCAACTGAATTCTTGTATATATGCTGGGTTGCAGCACCTTGCTGTCGTAGTACGTGTTCCCTAAGGTTTTGCTGGTTCATTAGTCTTGTTTTAACAACGTCTATGGGATTTGAAGCTATGGCTCCGGCAAGCCCGGCTATAAAACTAGATCTGAAAGGGGAAAAGACATAAAATAAAAATGATTAAAAGTGTGTGACATGAACTAATCCACTTTATCTCTCTGAAATTGAGATTTTGGTATCGGATGAATTAAAGCTCCTTTTTTTTCTCTCTCAATATCCCTGCAAAATGTGTAAGGTCTGAGAGATACTTTGGATGCTAGTGAATTTCCCCAATCCTCGAATGAAGTGGGAGCTAGGAGTTTTATCACCTCGAGTTTTAGCTCTAGTGTTTTGGGGTTTTTAACAGCAAGTACAGGACAAGGAGCTACTTTTGTCAACAAAATTACAAAGTAGCTCCTGGTCCATGCGATGCCGCACATCAAAAGGGGGACTTTGTGGCTATGTGTTTTCAAGATATAGATGAAAACGGACAGAAAAATGCTCAGAGAGTGCACATAATAACAAAATTGGCTTCAAAGGCACCTGCACCCCTATTAATGTGCTGCATCACATCATATGCATAATTTGAGCCTTGTGTGGTATACATACATGTACCAATACCTTACCAACATTTTGTAATCGGTTCTTAACCCTAACCCCCTGAGTGCTAAAAAATCCTAATCCAAAGTCCCTCTCCAAACGCATGCGCCGTCGGTTTTCGATGACGTAGTCAACCGAACCTATATAGTGAGCGCAGTATACTATGCAAATGTGTAGCTGAGGGCCATGGCTTAGTGGTTTGGACGTGGGGCTTGAGAACGGAGGGTCTACGGATCGAATCATGGCAGGTTCCCGGAGATTTAGTTGGTGTTTTTTCCTCAAAAATTGTGATCCCAATCAGAAACCCTAAATCGGGGTTAAAGGGTTAATGCAAATTTGTTTCCCAGATTAATTTAACTCAAATTTTCATAGAGAAATGAATAGGGCACAATCATATGTTTCAAGGAAACAAAGTTATTTTTTTCTTCAAAAAAACCTACATCCCATTGTATACATACATGTATTACATACAGCCATTGAAGTTGTTGCTTTGTTGCAAAAGGGCTTGTATCCAGAATTAATTTGTTGCAAATGGGCCTACATCCAATATAGTTAGGTCAAAAACCTCAATTCAGTTACCATTCTCTGGCTATTGAGGTTTGATGATTGATTTGATTTAGAATGGACCTTTTAGAAAAATATTAGCCTCCATGTCCCTCGCAAAAGTGTTCCGAACTCCAAAATGGCCCCAAAATTCAAATTGCTTCAATTAAAGCTAACAAGCATACCAAATTGTTCAGCTATGCATTTAGGATTCCGGAAAAGTATAGTTTGCCCCACTTCCGATGTTTGATTAACAAGATATCGGGTAAAACGTAAAAAGGTAGTTGACCTTTGCATTATAGGGTCAAAATTTAAACTTGCTCCGATTTAAAAAAACCAATATCTCAATTCTCATATTGTTTACAAGTATGATCACAAGGATTCCAGAAATGGTGTTTTTTTACCACCAGGAATATTTTGTGTGGTCAAAAGGTCAAGGTATATTGACCTATTATATGGAACCTGACCTTTTGACCCGTACCACAGACACTCTAGATCAGGCTTTCTCAACTAGATTTACTGATGCGCCACATTTTAGTAACCAACTTGTTGAATCTCCACAGCGAAAAATTGCTGTCTTTATACATCTGACCGTCATAGGCCTATGAAATCTGGCTATATCATGATATGATTTTTTTTAAAAACAAATTGTAACCACTCTCGCGCCACTTATTAGGATGCCTTGATGCGCCACAAATGGCGCGCGCGCCACCATTTGAGAATGCCTGCTCTAGATGGTAACAGTCCACAGTACTATAATAATGTTTAATTATTGATGTTTATAGTTGATTGTCAATTAAAATGATTAAAATAAATGAATTGTTTTTGTGTGGTATTTTCTTTATGTACAAACAGATGGAGTTTTGTTACATCCATGTTTTGTTACGAAAGGGCATACATCCAAATTTTCAAAAAAATTAGACATGATTGATTTAAAAATAATTAAAAAGTAGCAGATTTGAAATTTGTATTCCAATTTAAGTTAGTATGTAGTGTAACTCTTTCATGATCCATTCAGTTTTTCAATTGCTCAACTTGAATAATTAGAAACAGTTTTTTGACTTTTTCTAAAAAAGAGCCAAAGTGGAAGCAAGTGGATGTTCTCCCGCGATAGTATCTCAATGGCGATCACTACCGTTTACACCGGCATGTTCAGTGAGTAATTGGTGGGTCGGTGAAGGGTGGCTGATGAATTTTCTCTTCATTTTGGGTGTTTTTAATCGCACTAAATATAAATAAGCGTATTTATTGGACTTCAGTTTTTAAAATTAATATCAGTATTACTTAGCCCGGATTACTACTACGCGATACACATTTTAGAAAGCCTGATCAAGGCTAAGTTTTTGGTGGTATTTATTCTTGCTTTGCTTATCTTTTTTTTTATTAATCTTTTTCAGTTACATTCACTGACAATGTTCAGTGATACTTTGGCTCTTCTAGCTTGCCCCCTCTTTAACTTGATAATGAACTCCAAAATAATAGCACTTCTTTTATTGCACCATTGTTCATTTTCATATGATTGCAGCAGCATGATGAGTATGATGACATGATCATAATCACGATGGTCTGGCCAGTGTATACCTATTTATAATTTTACAGCGTGAAGTTTAATCACTTCTGTCTGATGATTGACGGCTATTAAAGTATGTACGGTGAATGCACTTTGCGATCTATTTATAAACGATGACTTGGTTGATTATTTTATCTCAGTCCAACAAATATTGCTTGCACATGGTCAACATGTAGGATTCACAAACAACAGACCGTTGGTTGATCAGAGGTTTGTTTACAAGGTGTTTTTAATGATTTCTTGATTTTGGAAAGGTCATCATCTGTACACATATTATGCATTTATTAAATGTTTTTGAGATCAATCACATAACATATTTAATTTATTTTTCAATTATCTGTTTTTAGATAATGTGTACTTTTATTTTTATTTACCTACTTTTTAATTTTTCTTGTGGTTGTTTTTTCAATTTTTTTATTCATTTGTATTCCACTAATCTCCAATCTGGGATACGGCTCAACTTTGACCTTTGACCTACATGACACAACATTCTAGAACAATATTCCACTCGCTGTCCCCACATTTAAAGTACAAGTTACCCATCCTTTACACTATAAATAGCTTAATTAACATTATCTTTAATATTCACATTCCACTCATTTTTAGCCAATCAGGCATAGCCTTATTATCCCTTTTAGGCGCCTATGCCCTTATAAGCGCCAATCACCGTTTTTCTCAATGACTACCAACAAACAATCCCTTATAAGCGCCCACCTTTTCAATCATACCGTAGCACTGTACAACAACATTTTTTGCCATGGCGTCCTTCAGTAAAGCAGAACCAGTAAGCCTGGTTCGATCGCCGCTGACGCCCGCTCTCCCCGATCCGAGGCATTTACTGCCACGTGTACAGTAGCGCTGATACCACTGCCTGTACAGCAACTGGCGAGTGATTTTGAACATGCATAGTGCGGAATGCGTAGTGTTGTATTTTAGCCACAAATGAAAATCAAAGATGGCCGCCCACATGAAAACCAGATAAATATTGATGGCATTTTCGGCTAAGTTTTTTTCTTTCTTACAGTTACACAGTTTTTGAAAAAACCCGTAAACAAAACGTTAGAGATTCGTCTTTCACAACTATTCATGGAATGTGATTTTTAAGATCATACTTTTCTCTTCTTTTTCTATGAGCTAAAATATAATTGGTATGTTTACCAGAAGTCAGTCCATGGTTTACCGAACATAATGTCTTCGCAACCTTGCCGAATTTGGCAGTCTCCACGATAAATGTGTTTTAAAAAGGTAACATAATAAGTGCCCACCCAAAATGACTTTGCTAACTGCCCTGTGCGCTTAATAGGGATAATACGGTACATGGATCATATTTAAACGTGTATGTTCCGATCACTTTTTTGTGGCTATGATTTTTTTCTTCACATCATGATATTTTGATATCTTAAGATTGCCCATATTTTTCGCATAATGTCTGTAAAACCTTAGGGGCATTAGAAATTATAGGCTAAAATGTGGTGAATTACTGCCAAAGGTGGTTAACCACCAGCCAGTTTGTGTACTACTCAATGGGCAACATTCTTGTAACCTTGTGCTTCCAAATTTAGAACCTTTGGAGTTATGCAACTCAAACTTTGGAATGTGACAATTTTAAGGATGACCTTTCATGTAAAATAGAAAAACACCAAGTTGATAATTAATCGGGCCAGCAATCAGAACATCTACCTTTAACCTTTGACCGTCGACCAAGGCATGACACAGCATTTTAAATTCCCCTCACTGTCCCCTGATGTAACATACGTACGGCTCACAAACGATCACCCTTTGTCAATAATACAATACTTACACAAAATGTGTTGCTACAGAATCCTCCATAACTTGTCGGTCTATTAGCTGCTTTTTACACCAATCATACACAGGGAGTGCTACGCTAGCCACAACAGCCGCTCTTTGAGCTGTCGGTACTACCCCCTGTAACGAAGATGACAAGTAAGAAAACACCAGTTACAATCTTGCAGGTCATTAGTAGGATGCTCGGTAAAAAGTTCAAACATTTTGAGTTGACTTGTTCAAATTATTACGTGGGAGGGGAGTAGCGAAGGCAGGAGTAGTGGTGGGGTGAGGGTTGTAACCACTTTGCCTCGTGACCCAGTGGTACACAGTAGGTGATTTTCTATGCTTGGATATACCTGATCATTTAATTGTAAACCTTCAGCACCAAGGGAACAATTTAATCAGGGATAGCGCTAAAGGGGTTCTTGCGCGTTTAGCGCATATTTTTTCATTTGGGCGCAATAAATTAGCTGAAAGTCCGAAATAACCCCTTATTTGTCAAACTTTTATGGGGTTCAGGGTTCTAAAAAACCCTAATTTAAAAACCTAGCGCTACCACTGAGTTCAATACAGCCTGAATACACATGTAAGGTCTGTAACTCAGCCCATGAATTATGAGTATCATATTAAATCATACCCACAATTCAAAGGTCAAGTTCAGGTAGGATTGAAGCCAAAGCTGTGTAGATATCCAACCAGAGATTGTCCCACAAAGGTCAACTCAAAATGTTTCAACTATTTGTTGAGCATACCATTTCAGTTCACCCTTCTCTCAAATTTGGCAACTGTGCCAAATGAACAACTTCTAAACCCAACCTGTCAAAAACAAATTTGAATAAAAATAATAAAATAAATGGTAATAAAATCTGCAATAACAAAAAAATCAGTTCGCTGTCAGCTTCAGGATTTCGTCCACTGCATCTTTGGAGATTGTTTCTTATGAGATCTGCACTGAGAATAATTATATCTGTACAGCTCTATATTTATAAAAGAGGGAAGAAAAAAACCATTTCAAATGATCTATCTGTACATTAGTACATACTTACAGTGAGAACAACCTTCCTGTTTAATAATATAGAAAACATATTAAAGCCACCAGCCACCAAGACTTCAAAATTGAAGTTCAATGGGCACTTTTAAAGACCATTTTAGGCCAATGTGCAAGGCAACCAAGCCCATAATGCTTGAAAATTGAAATAGATCTGGGGCAAGCTGGCAAAAGTACAAAGCTAAAGGCTCTTCTGGCTTCTTTGAAGTTCAAGGACTAACAGCCACCATTGATATTAACATTAGGCCAATTCCATGAAATAGTGGACATGGCAGTCAAAATTTTAAATTCATCTGCGCCATACAAATTTGGTCTCAAATGAAAGCTGAAAGTCTATATTTAGTGAATTTTTACTTGAAATAAAAAAATACGTCGTTTGGTATGTTAAATTTTGGATTATGCAAATGAGTTATTTTTTCCTAAAAATGGGGTAAATTATCTGAAAAATGAATACACCCTGTATGTAAAAAGCAAATGTAAAACATCCTCTTTTTTATGTGTTTGTAACATTTAGACTGTATGAAACAAGTCCAAAATGGGTTTTTTCGTAATTGCGGCATTTGTTACACTTCAGCGGCTTCTGGCATTTTGCCTTCAAATCTGTCCTTCCGTTACCATAAAAGTAGCTAAAGTTAGTATATTTTTAAAAATTGAGGAGATATTAAAAAAAAAAAAATTATGCACAGTAAGTTTAGGTAGGCCTACAATATAAAACTATTTAATTCAGTTTTGGTCTTTCCCCTTATTAATTACAACTAATTAATACTTGTCCTTCCGTTACCAAACTATGGTAACGGAAGGACAAAATATGGTAACGGAAGGACAAAAAGGCTGTCATTTTTTGTGTGTACTGCCACTTATAATCAAATTATCTTACCAATTTGTGATGTTGGTGTATTATATGATGTTGCTAAGTGTTATAGATGATTGCACAACTCTATTTTTAAGTGGCTTTGTTCTGTAATGATCCTTGCCATTGCCTATATCATAGTCTGACGCATTAAGCTTGTTTCATATTATTATGCTAATGGGCGAAGTTCCTCTTCAGGCCCTATTATCATCTTGTGTGCAATCAAGAGTCATTCCATGCCAATTGGGACAGGCACCTCACCATAGGTCATGCATTTTGCTCATATTTCACTCAAAGGTACTTTAGGTGGTTCTATAGAGGAGGTCGAAAGAAAAAAAATCAAATTCCATTCCGTTCGGTCGGGTCGCTATGGTCTTACAAAGTTCGACGACCTTTGCTAAGAATGGGCTATTTCAATGTTCCACAGTTTAAAGTACCTACTTTGAAGGAGTTTTCCTCAGCAACTAAAGAACTTGTGAGCTTTGTTGTGGGTTTTGGTACTGTCCAGCCTGCTCAATACTGAAAAATGTGAAAAAAATAGGTTTTGCGCTGTGCGCTTCGTACAGCGCTTCGTTTCAATTTTTGGGGCGGTCAAAAATGGCCGTCAGGCTTTCGGACATGACTTTATCAAATGTTTGTGGGTGAATGGTGCAGCCTCTATAACATTAGGGACTTTATTAGTCTTGTTAATGTACTCACTGGTGCCCAATATTAACAAAAATACCAAAAAAGACCGAATCACATGCCCCCTAGAAAATGGACCCCCCCCCCCCCCTCAAAAGTCACTGTGGTCCAGCAACAAAAACGTTGTAAAGCGGTCCAAATTCAAGGTGAAATAACTCGATGCGACCACCTTATATGAATTTCTAGTCTTTTGCATGCAAAAGAGTATGTTTAAATGTTATTAGAAATGTATGTTTCGTTATGTATTCTGATGTTAATACTATGAACGAGACGACACAAAATTGGTTGAAAAGTTCGGAATCTGGCAAAAATTATGAGTTTGGGCTCAAATGATGATTTCCAGGGGGCATTTTCTCAAGAACTAGATCAATTGAGACCATTTAATAAGGTCTGAGTGCTGTCCAGCCAACCAATAACTGGAATATGTAGAGATAATCAGGGTCACAAACTCTATTTAGGATTTTAAGAGGGGGGTCAAAATGGCTTCTCGTCATTATTGGTCTTTTGGTGTATGGGATTTTCAAGTTTTCAGTTTTATCATTAGGCCCCAATAATGTTAAGTGGAACTATTTAAAACTTAAATTACTTGCTTTTGTTAATTGATTTAAATTATATTAATTAGCAATCATGATATTAAGCTATTTTAGACTAGATAAGGTACCTTGCACATTATAGTTAGGCTCCCTGGTTTACTCTGTTTGACATCTAATGCCTGCCTATAAATGGCAATTTTTCACCACTTTTTGATATGGAGACCTACAGTCAAACAGTCTGGATAATAACTTATTATGTGGCATTGTTTTAAATGCCCAAACTGTTATAATTAATAGATATTTGGTCGATTGTTTGCTTGCCTTTATTAGATTATAAATCTATATAAAATTTGGAATAAAAAACAACAACATGAAAATGCGCCAGGATTCATGTGTATTTATGTAGAATGTATTTCACAAATCCTTAATTAGTCGTACTGTTTGATTGGTGCTTTTAATTAGTTCAATTACCAATTAGAATACATGTACTAACTACTAATATTGTATTAGTATTCAGTCATGTGATTTAACAGTGTTTTTGCACATTCCAGCTTCTTGTATCAACCGTAATTTGTATTATCACTATGTAGTTCACTTTTAGTACTAAATGTATAGGGAATTTCACACGTCCTTCCGTTACCGTCCTTCCGTTACCGAATCATTAATTACGTTTGGCTATGTTTTAAGTAAACGCAATGAAAAATTTCCAAATGACCAGTGTCAAAGTATTGCCAAAACCAGAGGGATCTCATAAAATAACATTAAAATAACATTGACTCACACACTTCAGAGCGTTTTCGCAATATATGGTGGCAGTGAAAAACCTGTGTCCATTTCACCGTCCTTCCGTTACCGCCCTCATTAATATACATAAGTCGTAAACGAAAGACAATTTTGATGAATTTTTTAATGGATAATAAATGTTTTAGCTACACTTATATGATTAAGGTATAAAATTGACTTCAACAAATAAAGTTTTTCTGAAACAAGTGTTTGCAAGCTGAAAATTGTGTCTGATTTGTCCTTCCGTTACCGTGGAATTGGCCATTACCAATATATGGATCCCTTGACATTCACAAAGGCCGTTGAGCCCATGTCTTACATGCCTTTTAGTAATAGTGTTGCTGCCCTTGATGAGCTTGCTTACTGCCTAACACTGTCTTGAAATAAGTGCCCTTTGAAAACTCAATTTCAAAGCCTGTCGGATGTGTGAAATAAGAAGTTAGAACATTGATATCATCATCTTTGTAAGATTACCAACTTAAAATGATAACAACAAGCACAAGCTGTACAACTCATTCCCTGCAAAAGTTGTACAACTCATTCCCTGTAATAAGAAGTAAATACGAAAATGAAGCGGGGGCCATCCGTCCATTCTTGTCCAGACGAGTGGCGCCCTCTTTCTGATGGGGCAGGGGAACGATAAAACTTACCCTCCATAGACCTCTGGTTCCTTCTTGTTGATAGATAGTCACAAAGGAATTCATCATACCGTTTGCATGGGCTAATGTGGCGCCCTGCGCCTGCATGCGCACTTTCAGCACATCGGTGGGGTTAGCCAATGACGAGGCAAACACCCCAGCGGATATACCGCACACAATGTTTATGGGTAAAGTTTCGTTTTCGGGATTTTCAACTAACATCCTCTTGAACGTGTGGTAACAACCGATCTTGATAGTGCCGTACGAGGCCTGCCTTAATATGGCCGGACGTATCCTGCGAAAGGTAAATGTAAATGAGAGGGGTTTAGTTTCCTTGAAACAATCATTGGGCCTGGGGAGGAGGAAGCGGGTAGTTAAACTTTGTGTTGGTCCTGAAAAATATGTGTAAGGAAATTAATGTGATGCATCTTCACAGAAAAGGGTACATTTTACTGACCACATTTATTGTAAGATTAGCTAATAAAATATTAGCCTCGGTCCAAGGCTTCTGGGCTCTGGGATACTTTTTTTCTCTCTCTCTCTCTATTTTTCATTTATTTTATTTTTTCTGTGAGCTGGATTGATTGTTATTCAGTGTGTCCTGTCCCCCTACATGTACCTCTGTTGTGGTCAGATTATAGCCGTCTTCAGGCGCGGATCCAGGGGGGGGCGGAGGGGGCGCGCGCCCCCCGGTAAAAAAATCGACCAAAAAAAAAAAAAAAGGGAAAAGAGAGAGGGAGAGGAAAGGGGGAAGGGGAAGAGAAAGGGAGAAAGAGCCTTTAATTGATCGACGGATTGGTGAATAAAATAACGTTGTATGTCGTGATATACACGTAGGCCTATATAGGCGGCCGCCCCACTTTTTTGTAAAGAAAGAAAAAAAGAAGGGGAAAAAAAGAGAAGAAACGGAGGAAAGGGATTGCTTTTCATAAAATATTGGTCAAAAGTATACACCAGATCGCAGCAAATGAGTTCGAAAATTGAAAATGTTTCTACTTCTGAGCCCAGACTCCCCCCTGTTCGAGTTTTTAAACCATGTATATTTAAATCAAGAAAATATATCAGTTATGCTCAACTTCTTCCGTGTATTGATAAAAAACAAAATATTTAATGGAAATGAAGAGGTGGCTTTTCAATAAAATGTTGGTCAAAAGTATACACCAGATCTAACCAAATGAGTTCGAAAATTGAAAAAAATTCTACTTCTGAGGGGGGCACATCCCCCCTCAGACTCCCCCTGTTCGACCTTTTAAACCTAATTCAAGAAAATATATCAGTAATATGCTCACCTTCTTTCGTGTATTGATAAAAAACAAAAATATTTTATGGAAATGAAGAGGTGGCTTTTCAATAAAATGTTGGTCAAAAGTATACACCAGATCGCACCAAATGAGTTCGAAAATTGAAAAAAATTCTACTTCTGAGGGGGGCACATTCCCCCTCAGACCCCCCCTGTTCGACCTTTTAAACCTAATTCAAGAAAATATATCAGTAATATGCTCACCTTCTTTCGTGTATTGATAAAAAACAAAAATATTGGAGTAATTCTGTTATACCCTTCACAGGGGTATTCATAGTGCGTAATTTTTAAGAACGACGCATACAGCCGATGTTGGTGTGTAGGGTTTAACAGAATTATACCAAAATATTTTATGGAAATGAAGAGGTGGCTTTTCAATAAAATTTTGGTCAAAAGTATACACCAGATCGCACCAAATGAGTTCGAAAATTGAAAAAAAAATCTGCTTCTGAGGGGGCACATCCCCCTGTTCGACCTTTTAAACCTAATTCAAGAAAATATATCAGTAATATGCTCAACTTCTTTCGTGTATTGATAAAAAACAAAATATTTTATAGAAATGAAGAGGTGGCTTTTCAATAAAATTTTGGTCAAAAGTATACACCAGATCGCACCAAATGAGTTCGAAAATTGAAATTTTTTCTACTTCAGAGGGGGGCACATCCCCCCTCAGACTCCCCCCTGTCCGAGCAGAGCTCGGAGGGCGGTGCTGTGCACCGCATTGGATAGTCCACCAACACAAAATTCAAGATTTTTCATATTCTTTTCAGCCCCCCGGTAAATTACATCTCTGGCTCCGCCCCTGGTCTTGGTTGGCACAGTTTTAAAAATAGCCCAAGGAAGTTGCTGATCCCCTGTGTATCTGTGACACTACTCTCAACAGTAACAGGTTCTCGATCTACTAAATGCTCCTAATCTCTATTGCTTGCCGTCAGAGTGGCTTGCCGCCAGATTTTTAGGAGCACATGTAGTAGACCTAGAACCTGTTACTGTTGAGAGTAGTGTCAGATATAGACAGGGGATTAGTAACATTTTTGGGCTATTTTAAAAACCGTGCCAACCAAGGCCATAATCTGACCACAACAGAAGTAGGGAGACAGGACACATCAATCAAGCTCACAGAAAAAAGAAAATAAATGAAAAGAGAGGAAAAAAAGAAAAAAAGATCCCAGAGCACAGAAGCCTCGAGCTGAGGCTAATAAAATATAACAATAAGGAAAATAAAAAGGAAGGTATGCTGATTTGTCAACATCCTCAAAAGTGTGTCAATCTTAAAATGTGACCCATCACATCAAAACAGACCAGTTGTATCCCAGAAGATAAATTGAGATTGAGATTTCACATTACAAACCTTAAATTTAGCTTTAAAATGACACCTATGTACATAATGTAACTTTTTGAAATCTACCATAAACTACAGATTTTTGAAGCTTGAGAGTTGATCTATCCCTTTTATTTTCTTAATTTGTTCTCATCTTCTTCGTCTTGGTTTGTCGACAAATGGTCTGTTTCAATGTGATGGGTCACAAACTGGGTACAATTTAAGATTTTAATTAGGTACAAATTTCAAAGTACACTTATAAAAAAAAGATAACGATGTACAAGATGTACCGTTTGATGATGATGGAGCATTACACAATTATCATTTGAAAAAAAATCAAATGAAGAAGTTGGTTGACAACCAGGGGCAGGGATGGATGCCACTAGAGTGGTTTCAAAATTTCCTGTTAATTCTGAAACAAAATTGAAAGAATCTAAATGGAATCTTCTAATATATTATAATGTTTTAAGAATCCATGGATTATTGCCACAAACCAATTTGTAATGAAATGTTTAACACGTTATGGATTCAGAACCTGAATAATATAAATAAAGATAACCTCATGAATGTGTTAACACTTTCCATGTGGCTATTATTTTTACCACACAAAAAAGATTTGTCAGAAACATTTCCCAACTTTTGAAGTCATAAATTACTGAATCAATACTAGGCATGTTTGTACTTATTTAAATGCATTTCTCATGGTGATTCCAAATATGGTGATGAGAATCAATAAATGTGACATTTTAAAAACATTTTGTGAAATTTTGCCGCATGGAAAGTGTTAACAATGACATTTCTATTACATCTCATGGCAGTGTCTTTCCGACCAATTTTTTATCCAGCTCATCCCTTGATATCTTAATACTATAAATGTACTTTCTTAGCTAGAGAAATTTCTCTACCCGAGCGAGTTCTTTCGAATCAACCATACAGTTTGAAGCAGCTTGTTATATACTGCATGTATAGTATTTTCTTAAGTCGTATAAGTATGTGTGCGTCATCGCTACATCCTTCAGATGGTAACCAAGTAGCCCCTGTAGTATAGTATGCGATGGAAACTTCTAGGAGCCAATCTAGAAAAGTTATAAACCAAAATGATCGATGGGCTGCTGTGTGCGTAGAAAAATAGGAGCAGATCTACTTAGACAAAAAACCTCTTTTGTTTATTAGTTGATTTGTTTGTTTGGGTGTTTTGTAATGGTTGGGCCTATAGCATTCGAATAGCAGTAAATCCATGCACCCGAAATGACCTTCGCAGATAACCAATTTTTCCTTGCCAATTATCCGATGGATTTAAACCAGAATTGTAACTAAGAATTCAAAATCTAAATGCAGATGACTAATAAAAATTGTTGTAGATAACCAAAATCTCCAGCTAATACCACTGGGTAGCCAGTTCATAAATTTTTATTTCTAACACTGGTTGGGCCCATACAACAGTTTTTCCTGATAATGTCTACTTTTGCACCTATAAATACAGCATACTGCAGCAAATCAATTTGAAAGCATTTTACTGGAAATTGGGAGTGAAACCGGATAAAGGATACAACTAACCAACAGGAAGTATTACAAACAAGAGGCTGGCATGACTATGAAAGTGGGATAAATGCAAGGTATACCAAGATGTGTGTTATTTCAGTTCCTCATTTGTATGATCTGGGGGAAGTGAAACTTTTAGAAGAACAGAATAACCCTGTGTTGTACGGGCCAACCGGGGCCCACAAAATTGTTTTGATTTTTTTTTATGGTAGTGAAACATAAACTTGGGGAATAACTCTGTAAAGTCTGATTAATTACCCTTCACGTTAGTAATTAGTCTTTTGGGTACCATAATCAACTTTATTTGCATTTGAATAAGACAGTAATCTCTCCCTGATAAATGGTTTAGACTTCCAACTTAACCCTAACCCTAGAACGTGGCAGTGGGGATGGAACGAAGAACAGGGGGAGGGGGTTAAATAAAAAATGGGGAAAATTATGTCCGCCGGCGCCGGGAGTTGAACCCGGGTCGGCCGCGTGACAGGCGAGATATACTAACACTCAGCCACGGGGGGAGGGCTTCACAGGCTAAGAAATCGGAGACCATATATACCCGTAGTTTAGTGCTACAGGAGATAGAACTTGTGCGCGCGCAAGCCACGTGGTGCTGGCTGTGAGGTGACTGTGAGACGTAGTAGCGTTAGGGTTATAGAAGGTGTCCGGCAAGCACAACATTGTCCATTTTATGTTAGAAAAGTAATTATCGAGCCTTAATCGCGTAATTATATTGAACAAAACATTATACTTATCATATAAAACACAAATAAAAACTGCCATCTCTCAACATACCATTTTTAAAAATGCAGTGATTAAAAGCCGATTTCAATGATGTCACGGTTCTTGGTGCTCAAATTTGCGCAAGTGCATTGTAAAACTATGACTTCATTGAAATTGGGCTTTAAATCACCATGAATTTTCAAAATTACATGTAGGAGAGATGGCAGTGTTTTTTATAATAAATGTGATGTTTTCTCGATTGAGGCTCGATAATTAAGTTTTCTAACATACACATGAAATGGACAATGTTGTGCTTGCCGGACACTTCCTTTAATAATTTGTTATCCATATTTTATTAGGCATGAGAATGAACGTAATAATTGAAAGAAACCTGCAAAATCCTGAAAAGTGTGTGAAATTGGGCTAAAAATGCCAACAAGAAAAAGGCTGAAATTAAAAGAATTGGACAAAAGCCCCAACTATTGATAATTCAGATGAAAATCCTCATGCCTGTCTATAAATAATCACCATGTTTCCAAATGTCTCATCCCTTCCCTGGTAAATTGCATTGCCTGAAAATGCCTGAATTAACCCTAACCACCTTGGGTGCTAAAAAATGCTACTCTTTAAGTCCATCTTCAAGCGCCTGTGCCTCCAGTTTTCGATAATGCAATCATCCGAGCCTCTATAGGCGAACAAGTAGCCGAGGGCCGTGGCTTTGTGGGAGGGACATACATGTAGGGCCGGAGTCCAGAGGGTCCTTGGTTCCCGGTGATTTAGTTGGTGTTTTTTCTTCAAAAATTGTGATCCTGGTTAAAAACCCTAAACAGGGAACAGGGGTTAGGTAAGAACCGGTTAGGGTCATTGAGCATCACTGCCTTCTGTTGGCCCAAAAATATTGCTTCTTTATTATGTATTGCCAAAGATACTAGAAAATCTTTGGTATTGCCTTGGAGCACTTTTTATATTACCTTGAAAGAAATGACTGTCCGGGGGGGGGGGGGGGGGGGGGGGGGGGGGGGGGGGGGGGGGGGGGGGGGGGGGGGGGGGGGGGGGGGGGGGGGGGGGGGGGGAGGTCATACTTTCCACACTGAATAATTATTAGAAGTAGATACACTGTAATAACTAAAATATTTCAATTAAATGAGGGCATTTTGGGCTCTCAATGTTGATATCATAATTATGCAGCGAAAATAATCCTGTTATTTTCTATGCAAAGAAAGAAAAATTGTGAATGAATTACTGTAAAAGCTGAAGTATTCGCGCAACATATTTTTCCGCGAAAATTATAACACACAAAAAATTGTTTTCAACATTCATACAGTGCCCGCGAAGGTCGCCCGCAAAAAAAACAATTCGCGAAATGTCTATGATATCAAATGCGCGAAAATATCTTTACGCAAAAATCTTGGCTTTTACAGTACAACAGCTTCACAATGACAAACTCAACACAATTTTGTGGATTCCTTCATGAAGAGAGAGTTAACCACTCCATGCAAATTAAATTTGATGCCAGACTCTTCAGTCAGTATCCCTTAGGGGAAACGTACACTAGATTAAAAAACACTGACATTTAAATTAAATTTGAAAGGAAAGCATTTATCAAATGAATAAATGCACACGGTGGCTTTACTTTGAGTAATATTTACAATTACGGAAATACGCTGGCAAAAGAGTAGTGTCACAGTTTTTCGACAATTTGCCTTGATTGATTGGGTTGTCAACAGTGTGCAAACTCATTTTCCACTGCAAATTTCAACAAAGGAACAAAAATCAGTGCGTTTAAATAAAAAGGAAACAAAATCTTGGGTGACAAAAAGAACACACTGCTTTTATGGGCAAACGGACCGCTCAAGTAGGGTTGGTCGGTCGGGGATTTTTATTGTTTTGTTTTACAAAATGGCTGTGAAAATGTTGGTGAATTCTCAAAAATGTCAAGCAAATGTGTTCTCAAAATTAAAAAAAATTAAAAATTAATGTATCGGTTGGGCCCTTAGAACAGTTTTCTTTTTTGTCACCTTTGAGTACATTGTAATTATAATTTAGGCCAATAAAATGAAATACTTTGTCTCAGCGCCTTTGGCTAAAAAGCAATGTGCTGTGTGATTTATTTATTTTATTTATTTTTTACCAAAATTACAAGTAGCTATAGTAATAGTATGTCCTAAGCGATCACTTTTTTCATTTTTTTTTCTCATTTTTATAAAAATCCAAATATAGTCAATATTTATGCTTTTTTAATCAAAGTAATCAGTCAGCTGTAGAACGGGAGCCCGTTTCAATTGAGGGCGCTCTAAAACGACGGTAACGCACACCCGTCAATTTGCGCAATGATTGAATTTTCCCCTTTTACATCCAATTATCTGCATAAAAAGTAACTATCCATCGATTTGAGGGCAGCATAAGGTATCAGAACTCCTTGCGACATCCAGTTAGATGATTTAATTTAACCTTTAACCGCAACATCACACGACACAAGCTTTAATTATGTCTTTTTTGACCGGTTTGCTGCGATGAGACCACCATTTTCTAGACGAGATTACACCATTTTATAGCATTTTTAGTGTAAGAGTGATAATTTTTACATTAAATATAAGCCCCGTAGTAGTTAGAAGCAGGGATGGAAATAAGACCCGCCCGCCCGCCCATAGCGGGTAACTTTCGTGTCGGGCAGGTGATGATTCAAAGGTAGCTGTCCGACTGGCGGGTAACATTTTTGAAGCTCAAAGTGCAAGTAACAGTAAGTTCAGGGTAATTTCATCATCAGATGATCGTGTGTCATGATGATAGAGGAGATCAGGTTGATAGGAGTATTGGATTGATGAACATGATGAATACGAGGAGCTGTTACGGGCTAGGTTTACAGTGGAACATCGTACAATAAAGACAAAAACATGTAGTAGTCTTGTGAAAAAAAACCCTTGGGCTGGTAGAATTTTTGTCGGGCAGGTAGATTCTGTGAGTTACCTGCCCGACTGGCTAGTTGAAAAAAATCTGAAGTTCCATCCCTGGTTAGAAGTGATGCCTTTGTAACGGTTATCTCTTTGATAAGAGAGTTATTTCGTTGTTTAAAATCGGCAGAATCGGCTATTTATGAATTTTTAAAATTACTGTGACGTGAGGCCGTTCCCTTGCTAACGCAGTCCCGTTCTCAAGCCCGCCCTCTATTGAAAAGTGTTTTTTGTTCGCATTCCGGCGGGCGACGGACTTCCGTCACTTAATGAACCGCCGTGTAAAAAATGACGACAGTGCATCACTAAATAGAGCGCCCTCAATTGAAACGTAGCCCCGTTCTACAGCTGACTGGTAATCAGATGTGATTAATGCACATTGTGTGCTTGTGTTCTCTTAATCTCTCAACTTCACAAAGTTAGTTGAATGTGTGTTCTCAGTCACAAGGTTGCCGAGTATCACGGTAACTTCCTTTTTTTTTAATTGATTTTTTTTTTTTAAATTGCGAAATCCCTGTTTAAAAGCAAATCGCGCGGGCCGCTAAGACAAAGTATTACATTTTGTTGGCCTTTATAGAGAGAGAGTTTAACAGCAACACAGTACTAATACACTGATGTATTATATATTGTAGATGGGTAAGAGAACAGTTTCCATAATAATTATTGTTAGAATATTTAAAACACTTTCAAGAATCTTCATGATGCTTAAATAAATTGACAAATTTCAGTATACGTGTACAATACACATATATAGGCAGGGTTGTAGCTATAGCAATTTTAGTGCCAGGCTCCAATTTCCAGACCAGGGTATTACGACGTAAGCTTACTGAATTTATAAACCAAATATGTATTCTATTATATGAACAAAACTGGGAAAATGACATAAAATACTCAGTTTTACTTCCAAGGTCCTTCACACTATAGTTACAATCGCGTATTAAAAGCTTATTAATTTTGTGGTGAATTAGTGTCAGGCAGGAGGGCTTTCGTTGACTGTGAGTGTCGGTTGCAAATTACTAGTCCCGGGCGGGCCTGCCCGGCGCTGCCTGCCGTAGCTACAACCCTCTATATACATGTATATTGAACTGTGACAATCACAGGCTGAAAAAGTAGGCAATACGGAAAGCTCCTTGCAGGGAAATCTGAGCATTTGGAGGGAAATTTTGGCCTTTGGAGGGAAATGTTACTCTTTCATTAAGAAATGCATTCCATTTTGGAGGGAAATTTGGAATTGCTTGCCGGGTAAAAAACAAGGCCATGGTGACAATAAGAATGAATGAACTTTCAAAACCCAAAGGTATGGAAAGCACTCTTATCAATCTAATCATACATTGCAAATTTAATTTTTAACCTCACTCATTACCAAACGGACTGATCAAAAAAGTGTACTCAGTACTTAAATGACCAACCCTTTTGGTCAAGTGGTAGTGCTACTCTAACCCCAGATAATTTTTCACTGCTCGAACTGTAACTTGAGTCTAAAATTTGCCATTTCGCCAATCAGGCAGGAATGCAGCGTGGGAGTCCTCGACATTTCAAGATGAGGGTATTAAGACATCTTTTAGGGAGGCCTAGGAATAATTAGAATTTGTAGGTCAGGTTGTGAAAAGTCATACCTCTTCGTGACTTGGCGTTGCTTCCATTGTGTATCACTTTGGAAACTTTATAATGTCGCACGCTATGTGAAATATCTCCGCCTCGCAACTAATTATAAAATAAGCATGCAACAGACAGTACTGTACAACAAATCATAAATAATTACGTGACATTTGACATTACAATCACTGCCATGCCAAACATCCCATTTCATAGCCCGATTGGGCTCTTTTGTTTACCTTTTATTCTGTATAGTAAATGATTAGACAATTACTGGTAAAACTGTTACTTTGCTTGATTAAAATAGCAGGTTATCCACATATTTGTAGCACAAGTGGGCTACATTTGATCAACAATCACCACATCGAACCAATGATACGACCCACCCAATTTTTGGTTACAAATTGGGCTGCCTGTGCCGGTTCATTTTTAGCAATACTACTAAAATTTGCTTATTGACCGGCAAGTGGCAACCCTTCCACCAAATTTCATAGCCTGATTGGGCTAATATTAATATATATAAAATTTAATTTGATCTTAGACGATGGGGGAAAAACCTATTGTACAGTCCCGACCAACGGACCAACCCATTTTTTTTCCTTCAAATTTTCAAAAACATTTTGGGATCATTTTAATTTAATTTTTTTGTTTCAAATTTGTGAAATTGTTTGAAAGATTCGAAAAATGTAAACAATTCTTTGAAGAAAAAAAACCCAGATCAACCCTAACTGAGAGGTCTGTTTGCCCGTACAAAAGGGTTTTTTCGTGGCCGTAGCCAACTTCTTCAATGTCCCAAAATACCCAATTTGGGTCGACCCAAATTCTTTACTCTCATAGATTGGGCTGTTTGTGCCAATTCACATTGGAAACACTGTTTACAACATAAAGTAACTTGCAACCCAATTATCCTTCTCCCTTCAACCAGAGGAGTGACATTTACTTACCCAGAATACAGTGCGTGTAGCCCTTCCTCCTTTGATATCTTGATGAGCGCGTGCACCATGCCTCGATACCTGAGCTGTTTGTTCTGGGCCCCATCGCACTTCTGGCCCTGCACTTGCAGCCGGGTCTTCGTCAGGTCTATTGGAAAAGTACCTACAAAGTTTCACAAATTAGAATAAAAACAAGCAATTATATTAGTACTTCTGATTGATATATTTTACCCAGGGTCATTATTTAATACATTGCAGCTAGCCACAAGTGGTGAGGCCAACGTTTGAAAGTGGTATCTGGTAGTCCAAACTTAACTATTGTGTCTGATAGATTTAACCAGATTGTCCTTGCAGGTTTTCCTTGAACAATCACCATATTGCACTATAGTTTAGTAGTTGTTGATAGTCAATTTAAGTGTCAAAAAAAAAAAGTGAAGGATTTAAACAAAATCTCCTGATTTCTTAAAGGTAGATGACCCGATCACATTTTCGTAACACAGAATTATTTCAAACATACGGAGATTTTCATATCATATGAAAGCTCGTATTTTTCTCATCATCATACTGAAATTTGACGGCCTAAATCGGTATAATTACGGAGAAATCTATTAAATAACGTCGAATTACCGCGAATGGTGGTAACCACCGATATAGTTTGTGTACTACTCAATGGGTACAGTTCACAGCATCTTGTGCGTCTAAAATAAGAACCATTAGAGCTATGCAACTCAAACTTTGGAACACAACTTTTCTAAGGATGACCTTTCATGTAGAATAGAAAACTTCAAGTTGAAAATCGGAACATCTACCTTTAATATTTCTAATGCTGGATGATCAATAGAATGATAGGCCCTCCTGGTTTCTTAATATTTCTAATGCTGGATGATTGATAGGCCATTTAGGCTTGATATTTTCAATTCTACATTTTAAAGGGTCACTCGTATTTCAAAGTTTGAGTTACATAACTGATAACTCCAATGGTTCTTATTTTAGAAGTGACATGAAATTTGCACATTGAGTACATTGTTAATGTAGCCAGCACATAACTAGCCAGGTGATTAACGACCTTTGGCAGTAATTCACTCCATTTTGGCCTATGCTTTGATGTATCTTCTAAATTGAACACGTTGCGCCAAAGATTTTATTGATATATATTGAGACAAATATGGGGTTTCATGTGATATCAAAATATTCTGAAGGGGGAAAATGGTAAAGTGATCTGTATCGGAACATCCACCTTTAACATTTTCCACGTGGCTATTGGTTATACCATACAAAACAGATTTGTCAGAAACCTTTCCCAACATTTAAGGTCTATCTCAGGGATTACTGAACCAATACTAGGCATGGTTGTACTTATTTCAATACATTTCTCATGGTGATTCCAAATATGGTGATGAAATTCAATAATTTTTACTTTTTTGAAACATTTTGTGAAATTTTGGAATGTCGTCTGCAGACGCCTGCCGCGTGGAAAGAATTAACATGATACAATGATATTTTACGCATCAAGCACAGGTTGGCTTTTACATACAATTATTGTCTGCAGACTGACTAGACTACATAACAAATTGATTCCTCGCATCTCACTGAACCTGTGTAATATCTTATTCAATTTGTAATTTTATTACTCTGGGCTGTCACACCTTTTTGTTAACAGCATAGAGTTTTTATTTTTGTTTGTTTAATGTGTTTGTTAATGTATTTTTTATAGCGTGTGTGAGTAATATTTATCTATAGATTCATTTAATTACATTTATTTTAGTCATTTGTGTATCTGGTGTGTGTGTGTGGGGGGGGGGGGGGGGTACAGTTACATGCTGTTCTAATGGGTTGCTTTTTGCAACGATTCCCTAAAACATGGGGCATACATGTACATGTAATTTGTGCTGGGATACCCTAAACATAAAATCACAAAACAAAACAAACACAAGTCCCAAGGTAAAAACAACCCTAAATGTAAAAGTGGGTCTAGCGCCACAACCCGTCAAAATAATGGGGCCTTGTGAACACTATCAATTTTTGATTGGCTTTCAGCCTTTCACCTTGTCATGTTTGTAATCTTTACCTTTTCACCTTGGAATTTGACCAAAATATTAGCCAAAATTTAAAAAAAAAACATGTGCACCTAAGTAGGCTACAGGACCTGTAGAGCGGCAATTATATTGGCAGGCCAAAAAGTTTGAAAAGTTCATGTTCAGCCATGGTGAACAGGTATCAACAACTTGTTGACTTTTGTGTGAAATGGACCATCTGATGCCCAGGCAATCACAATGAATACCTGGTACAATGTTACGTGTAGGTATTGCATTGCATCAGCATACTATTTATTTTCATTATATCTATTCTAAAGAAGAACAAATGGCGATGCATTTTGCAGTAGACAAAAAATCTAAAAATAGATCTCAATGAAATACAAACTTTTTCAGGGCCGGGCGAGGTGACAGCTCGTTACCAGAGCAGTTTGTTGTTTGTTATTCTGTTTTGACAGTATTTTGTTTGTTTTTTTGGTGTATGATTAAAGCAAATGGCTCACTTTTTACTGATTTTATGCTGCCGTCACCAAATTATTGTATTTTGTAGTAAAAGGGAATGCAAAATATGTTGGTACAAGTACATGGAAGTTTACTGCAACATCATATGAAGTTCTCTGCTAATAAAATCAGCGCTTTTTAGGTGAATGGATTTTTTTTCATACATGTGTCCGCTGTGTCTGATTTGCAAATCAATCAAATACAGTATGTATTTCTTTATTTCTTCACACAATCAGAACATTACTACAAGCGCCAAATAGCAATAAATAAATCATAAAATTCTCTATGCACCTGTACACATTGCTTGGCAAAGTTCCATATGCCAGAAAGTCTAGGCCTGTTGCATGCATTAAAAAGACCCATAAAAATCATGTTTTTCACATGTAAAATCCAGCTAGGATTTTTTATTATAACTGTATATAAATCTCGGTGCAATTTTCCAAACGTTTATTTTCATAACATTTCACATTTCTTGCATACAAGTGGATGGTACAGACAGAGGAGGATACAAGAGGGATAGAGCTTGGAATAGGGCCTACTGTAAATAAACTTATTGTTCAAAATACGATATTCACCACTGACAGTATCAGTAAATATGAATACATTAATGGCATATTATGTGATCTTTTCCAGAGAGCGCCCTCTATTCATGATTTTTTTTAGAAAGTTTACTTACAGATTTACATTTCTATTCATAAATCGTATACATTCCAAGTTACAGAGCGATACGATTCCTAATTACCTCAAAATCATGTTTTTAGAGTGAATTTAGAGAGAAATATAAAATGCCGTGTTATTCCGACAGTTTATTTTCACTCTAAAAACATGATTTTGAAGTAAATAAGAATCGTATCGCCCTGTAACTTGGAATGTATGCACGATTTATGATGTAAATCTGCAAGAAAATCTGCTTTCAATTTTTTTCTCGATGTTGAGGGCGTTCCCTGGAAAGATCACATAATATACCTTTAAAGGTGCTGTTGACAAGCAGTGCCAAGTTTACATTCACTCTGTCACAGACATGAAACAATTTTAACCAAAAATGTATTAGGCCAAAAAAAAAAAAAAGTTTGTCTCAGATGACCCGCGCGCATTCCCGAAACCGCCCGCGTAAGCTTTTTTTTTAGTGGAATTTTTTTTTTTTTTTTCATTTTTTTTTTCTTTTCCAATTTTGTGTTCAATTTTTTTTCCAATTTTTTTTCTTTTTCAATTTTCTCAAAAAAATCTTGCAAAATCCAACTTTTTGACCAAACAAATGACGATCAGGTCTAAATTGAAGAAAAAAAATCAAAAAAAAATTCCGCAGACCGCATTAGATTTTCAGTCTCTCATGTCATCTGAGACAAACCTTCTTTTTTTTTTGGCCTTAGAGAAAATGATCTTTTAAAAAAAATCCTTTCATTTTCACTGTGACTGTGATCGGTTTCTTACCAAATTCTGCCGCTACAGAAGCCATACCGCCATAAACAAAGGGCCGCCAGTCACCCATCTCTGCAACAACGTCAGTGTTAGCACTTTTAGTGATATTGTTCTCTGCAGCAATCCGTTGGGTCTTGGATCCTTGCACTTCTACAACCGGTAAAATTGCACCCTCTTTTGGTCTACTCATTGTACCAATGCTGGCGGTGCTTCATTGTAGCCGCCATTGTGAAGTTAAAGTGTTTTAGTTGCAATTAGGATTGTTGATCAATGCGATCGTTGAGGTGACAATGGGCAATGTCTTGAAGTTGCTTTGATAGGTAGATGCTTGCAATTACAAAAATGGATGGAGTCGGCTTATTTAGCTACTACAGCATGTTGTTATGTCGACACTACATATTGTCATACCAGATCTGGGGGGAAAAAGAAAGTCAACAGAAATGAAGTTAAAGGCATGTGATCTTTTCCAGGGAGCAGCTCTATTCATGATATTTTTAGAAAGTAGATTTTCTTGCAGATTTACATTTCGGATCATACATCATTAATATATTCCAAGTTACAGAGCGATAGGATTCTTAATTACCTCAAAATCATGGTTTTAGAGTGAATTTAGAGTAAAAATAAATTGTTGTCGCAGACTCCGACAGTGTATTTTCACTCTAAAACCATATTTTTTGAAGTAATTAAGAATCGTATCGCCCTGTAACTTGGAATGTATGTTCGATTTATGATCAGAAATGTAAATCTGCAAGAAAATCTGCTTTCAATCTTTTTTTGAGGATTAAGGGCGTTCCCTGGAAAATATCACAAATATACCTTTAATACCGTAAATAAGTCTTGTCAGAAATCTGTTCATTTGTAACCAATCTGTGAGGGTCAAAGTACAGTCCTGATGATCATAGCAAACAGCAATTTTACTCCAGGGGTTAATTTCTGGAGGGTGAAAAACCAAAATGATGGCCAAAACATGTGCAAGAGCAGTGTTTTATAGGCAGTAAAACAATGACATTTTCAATATTGGATTGCCCTTTCGCGTCAAAAGTGAAGGGTATTTCACCCGTGTTTTATAGGCAGTAAAACAATGACATTTTCAATATTGGATTGCCCTTTCGCGTCAAAAGTGAAGGGTATTTCACCCATAGGGTGAGTGAAAGCACAGAGTCACGTATTTTGTACAAACATATTTGCTTTATAGATGTACAAGGATGCTTATAGGCACAAATTTGGGTCTATATTCTATTTGGCTTCCTCTGGACAGTGTCGTAACTTAACAGGCGCAGCTTTAACGCATGTGTATGTATCTTCCGCAATTCATCACTCGTGTGTATACGCCAGCGCCGCAAGTGGGCGCGCGCGTTATGTGCTGCAATTAGTAGAATAATTATGTGGTTACGTCACTGTCTCGTGATGGCCAAATACATTGTGCATTCTGGTCTCAATAGACACATTTATACTTCATGCACAATATACTTGAAGAGGTACAGAATTGCAGACCAAAACATCTCTTCAAATGCCTGGTGAATAAAAGTTACATTTTTGAGGGATTTGGGGAAAACACTGACAAGTAAAAACTCAAAGGGCTGTCTGTATTCTCATACTTAAACATGGTTTTAGCTTTAAATAAGCTGGGATGTCTAAAACTCAACTTGTGTCTAAATTAAAGGCAAGTTTATTTTTTAAACGATGTGATTAAAAAACCTGATTTTAAACTCCTCAAATCTCGTCCCCATATAGTGGTTGTGTGAAGCTAAGCAACGGGAATTTGTGCAATTTAAAATTGTGGCCCAAATGGGTTACAAATCAACCGAATTCCTCAAATCAAATGCATATTTTTAGGACTACACGATCTGTATCAGCTTGCACCAGGCACGGTTAAGTAATCATTCAAGGCGTACAATTATTGGTGCACGAGTTTAGTTAAACACACGTTAAACCACCGTATTATCCCTATTAAGCGTTACCTTTTTTAACTCATTTATTGTACTAAATAAAATGTACAAGTGGTCATTTGAAGATGCTGACCATTTGATACAATGCACAAGTGGTAATTTGAGAAGGCTGATGACCACTTGACGTACTAACGAAAATGTACAATAATGGTCATTTGTGATGCTGACCATTTCATGTACTAAATGAAATATATGTACAAGTGGTCATTTGAGGATGCTGACCATTTGAAAAGGTGGGCGCTTATAAGAGATTGTTTGTTGTTAGTCATTGAGAAAACAGGGGTGGGCGGCGGCTGGGCGCTTATAAGGTCCTGGGCGCTAGGGATAATACGGTACCCCCATGGCCATACCAATGTTTAAAGTTAGACACCTTTCAGTGAGTAAGACGCATGTTTAGTTTAAGTTTTAAACAAATGTTCGAGAATTGTGTTTAGTCAAACGATGTGTTCAATTTCAAAGTTTGATGTTTTCTATTTTACATGAAAGGTCATCCTTAAAATTGTCGTATTCCAAAGTTTGAGTTGCATAACTCCAATGGTTCTATTTTAAGAAACACAATGTCAAAAGACATTTGCCCATTGAGTAGTATAAACTAGTTGGTGGTAAACCACCTTTGGCAGTCATTCACCACATTTTAGCCTATAACTTCCAAAATCCAAATTGAACATTTCTGGCCCCTAAGATTTTACGGACATAAGTGAGAAAAATATGGGGATTCTTCTGATAGTGCTATTAAAATATCTTGATGTGTAAAGAGAATTGTAGCCCCACGACCAACTGATTGCCAGGCATAGAAATTCGCGCTGCAGTGCGAGAGTCCATTTAGATTCTCGCAGAATAATTTCGCGAGAATCCTGGATTCTCGCCAATTTTGAGAATCCATGGATTATTGCAAAATTAATGAAAATAATATCAAGAATATAAGGCTATAAGCTTGCACAACTTCCAAATTCTGCATTTTTGTTGACTAAAGGCCCGTTCATACTCCTATCGTTGCGCATCGCCCGACGTCCGCGGATAAAAGTTGACATTGCTTCAATTCGCACACCGATGTCCATCGACGTCGGCCGATGCGCAATGACGGGAGTATGATCCCACCTTACGGGTCAAATACCAGTCATCTAAGGTCCTGTTTTTGTTGTTTTTTGCGCGAATCTTCACGCTAATCGATTCGCGTATTCGTGCCGAAATTCTACCCCTGATTGCGCTAACGCAGTAACAGGGGAGCTATAAAAAAAAGAGGTTAACTTTTTCAAGTAAATTGACAGCTCGCCAGATTTAATGCCACGAGACAGAACCGTGAAGCATGCGGAGGCACAGCACTACAGCCATAGCCATAAACCATCCATATTATTGAGAAAAGAATGTTCATATTCAGGGATGTAGCTACACTGGTCGGTGCCGGTCGGTAGCAACCGGCACTAAGGCTAAACAACCGGTACTCACAGCAATTTTCAGGCAAATTAACCAGCTCTAAGACTCAAAAATTGAGTAAATGTACATCAAATACCACAGAATAGCTGAGAATGCCAGAGTGTGGTAATAAATGTGTGATATTTTAGCCGGCCACTAAAATGTGGCTAGCTACAACCCTGTTCATTTTTGTTATGCTCATCCATACCAAGCAGTTACTGTTTAAACATGAGCATGTAATAAATGTACTTTATTATAAAGGGAATTCTTGTCTGGCTGGTCACAGGATTTTTACCCGAAAAAGGTCCTGACACTCTCCTGAATTAACGAAAAATAAATATATTGAAAAAGACGTAACTTTGCTTCTGGTTGTCGTATTGTAGTCATTGACCCCTCATTTTATTCCTTAATTTAAGCCCTTTTTAGATGATGTGACATTTGAAAGGATCTGAATATTTGTAAAATAATTATGCCTACATTGTACTACTAAAAATAGTACTAGTGACATATGTACACACAGACTCACAGTACAGTGACTACTGCACTGACAGTCAATTCATGATGATGATTAGTCCTTTGGTACAGTCATCGGAGATGACTGTACTTAATAGGGCTACTCAGTGCTACGGAAGCAGGCCTATATTTATTGATTTAGGCCTTACCTTAAAATCCTTCTTTTGTGTTACACTTGACATTTTTAGTTCCCAAAATTGTCCTTACTTGTTCCTGTGGTTGTTCCGTAGTGACTAGGCTTGTGATTCATATTCGTGATAGTGGTGAATGATGAAATTATCGGCGAAAATGTCGCAGCGAAATTGCAGTCTAGACTCCAAAATCTAATGTTGTGGATGACCTTATGACCTTGTGGATGACCTTATTACTCATGAATATATCATGAATATTAATGATTTTATTCAAATTAATTCAAATATTAATTTTACCATGCGGTTGCTGACCAGCGAGGTTGTGAAATTGATGGACATATTTTTATTTTAACGAGCGCATCGAGTAATTATCGACGTCATACAACGTCACGATTATTTGCATATCGTACTGCATGCTAGGAAAAAAAGGTCAAATCGCAATTGTTTGTAAATTATTTTAGGGTTTCGTTTTAAAGTACATTTTTCTCTCTCTTTTTCACGCCAGTGAGTGGATTCAATTCACCATCATCATAGCTGAGTTATTAAAGCACAAGATGACACAGTAATGCAAGTCAAATATCAGTATTTAGTCTAAATTTTGACATTTAGTAAATTATGCACTAAATTGATTTACATTGACGTACACGTAGCGTAGCGGTTCCGATACACTGATCGGTCTGAATAATGGCCGTCTTCGAGCGAAGACGGCCATGAAAGGACTACCATATTATTGAGAAAAGAATGTTCATATTTGTTTGCTATCCATACCAAGCAGAAAAAGACGTAACTTTGCTTCTGGTTGTCGTATTGTAGTCATTGACCCCTCATTTTATTCCTTATTTTAAGCCCTTTTTAGATGATGTGACATTTGAAAGGATCTGAATTCTGAATATTTGTAAAATTGTTATAATTATGCCTACATTGAATTGTACTACTAAAAATAGTACTAGTGAGGGTATGTACACACAGACTCTCCTCAGTACAGTGACTGACACTGACAGTCAATTCATGAAGTATACGGTTTACCTATTATTCCGTCAAATCAATTTAACCCTAAAAAAACACAGGATTACCCCGTACTCCACACTACTCGTCTCAGCTAAGCTGGGCTGAGAGGATGGACAGACAAAATGAAAGAAGAACGAGTGATCATCATGAATGATGATATTTGATAGCCTAAATTGAACTTGAAGTTGAAGTTGAACTTGAAGTTGATAGTGATTTTTTAAATTTAATGATTTCATGATTTATTACTATTAGCCTAAGTAATTTTACTTTATTATATAATATAATAGTACTGCACATTTCATTTCTTACAAAAATGTTTAAAGCGAATTGGGGAAAAAAATGTTTGTTCAAAGACCTTTCACTTTACCTGTCAAACGTGGACTATTTTCACTTTGAGGTGATAACGATGCGGCGCGACTTTCACTTCTGAATGAATGAACATGTGTGTGACCACCTGAACATGTGAACTGTCTGAAAAGATAGATGATGTTCGATGCCAAAAATCAGCGTTTTTGCCGAAAAACCTATCACTTATTGAATCTTCAAACAATATACCATGAGAACAACATAAAGTTACTATACCGAGGTTCAAATTTTGATGGATACCCAGTATTTGATGAGTTTAATCCAGGCAGATGTTGTCGCAAATTCCCAGTAAAACTGCATTCGCCGGTTCTTATGTCGTTTGTTTTGGAAAGGAGACTTGTGGTTGACCCGGAAGTAGTAGTAATCACGCCGCCAAATCGTGTTTGTTGACAAATCGTATTTGCTGAATTTAACATGTTCAAATTTATGTCACATGTATTAAAATTCATTGTATCCTTTTGGACCAACTCCAGGCATAAACAATATTGTTTATGCTCCAGGAAAGTTTTTTGAATTTTGTGAGCGCTGTTACTATTAAACTATTAATCAAATGCATATAAAAGTATACATTAATTGGAAAGGAAATGGGAGTAATACCCAGTCTACCAATGTTTTCAATAGGGGCTTTTTAAAGAACGACCCATACACTTACACAATGTGGTCTACAAATGGTAGGGTATTCTAAACCTTACCAGGAAATGGATCAGAGAATCAAATCCAAATAAGGCGTCGATTTTAATTTAACAAAAATGTTGATTTTTTGAGAAAATCACAAAATTCACTTTTTTGACCGGCAATTCTTTTTGAACAAAGCTAACAAAAATGATTTTGAGTAAAAAATGCCCAAATAGCTTGATGACGATGTAAAGACTAACTTAGGGACGAATTTCTAATTTTTAACCTAAAGCTAATATTTTGTGAAAAAAATTAGCCTTTCATGTTATAAATTGTCTAAATGTTAACTCAATTTATTTTGCCCCCCCCCCCCCCCCCCCCCCCCCCCTAGCGCCGCCACTGACTAGTAAAGTACCATAAGGTGAAACTCGTTTTATGTCATGGCTTTACTATCGTCAGTCCATGGTGCCATTATCAATTATAGTTTACAATTAGGGAGTGTTCATAAATACTTTGGTGGGGGGGTTGGAAACAATTGAGCCATGGACATCTTTTTTTTTTGGACCCCCCCCCCCAAATAGGGTGGGTTTTTTTCTTGACCCCCCCTTTCAAGAACCTTTTTTTGTGTTGACCCCCCCCCCCAACCCCAACCCCCCCCCCCCCCCCCCCCCTCCCCCCCCGTCTGTTCATGTTATATAAGTTATATAACAGAAACAATAACAACATTCTATATAAACCTATAGACATAGTCACAATCACTTTTATTATGGTAGGTGGGTTATATCAAACTATTTATTAAAGATATATAATATAACACAATTGAAAAGTCAAACAAAATCAGTGTAGGTCTTCTTCTTTATAATCCTGCCCGACACTCGTGATCGCTGTGGTACATGTATGTCCTCCTCTTCTTCTTTATCTGCATCCTCTTCATCTTCAAATGTTTTAGGCTCCAGTGGCGTAGCTATATAGGTTATTGATATTGGGGGGGGCGGGAAATAAAATGAACCAACAAGATTGTTATGAGTCAAGATACGCGCGCGTAGCGCGCGAAATTTTTTGACTTTACACCTATTTTTGTCACGATTGAGATACATTTTGGCTGTAAACAATACCAACTTTTTTTTTTGGACCCCCCCCCCCCTATACAAGCACTTTTTTCCCTGACCCCCCCTTTTAAGAACCTTTTTTTTGGTTGGCCCCCCCCCCCCTCATATTTTCCAACCCCCCCCCCCCCCCCCCCCCCCCCCCCCCCCCCCCCCACCAAAGTATTTATGAACACTCCCTTAGGAGTGAGCTCCTGGTGCCATTGCCAAACCATTATAATCCTTATTATTCCGTTGGTCAGTTGGTAGTATGAGTTTATTTATAACCCACTGGTGTGATGTAAAAAATCCATCAGCCAATGATGCTAAGAGTTTACGAGTTATTTATAGGCCTAGAAACAAGTTGACGAACAATTTTTCAATCATTCCATCACCGGTTTCATGACTTTATGTACAAATCAATTCTTTTCAGTCCATGATGACAATGAGTTTACAAGGTATAAACACCTGGTGCCGTCGCTGATCAATCCTTCAATTATTGGTGTCGTGAGTTTGTTTACCAGTAGTAACGACTGGTGCCATGGCTTTTACATTTTTTTAAACATCGGTGTCATAAGTTTACAAGCAGCCAGTGTTGGAGTCGAGTCCGAGTCTTTGCCAATTTTTATGTCCGAGTCCGAGTCCGAATCCGAGTCCTCAATATCCGAGTCCGAGTCCGAGTCCGAGTCCTTATGTATCAAATTCAAGACGCCGTTCACCAATACTATATCAACGTTTTATTAATCAGAATTTCAGTTCTATACTGTTTACTTGTAATTACTAATTAAAGTATAATCACAGTCAGTTCAGTAACTAACTTATTAGGCTTGTGTTGTCTTTGTGGTTGTTCTTTTATTTACAAACTACTTATATGCAATTATTTTCATGCACATTTACTTAAATTAGAAAGAGTGTAGGAGGAAAACGTAGGTCCCCAAGACGAGAGCAGCAAGTGTCACAACGCCAGATACTGATCACAACTTAGTGCCACACATGTAGGAGATGCTTCCTTGCCCAGATTGGTCTTGTCATCTTCGGACACATAGAACTTACATTGAAATAAGCATGTCAGTAAAATAAGGCTATGAAAATGAAACAGGGAAGAAAATTGAATATTTCATTGCTTCACAACACCTGAGTTTTGACCTCATCAATCATCAAAAGCAGTTTTTAGTTGGCCTAATGTTATATGTTGAATTTAAAGAAGATGCTCATTGCACTTCAGGAACATCAGCATCTGCATCATTTTGGGGGACAATCTGGCGCGATGTGGCCGCATAATCAACCCCTCTGCTGAAAATGCGCTCCAGGGGAGCGCTACTTGCTGGTTGCAAAATCTGCAGTTGGCTTTGTGCTTCTTGCCTTTCGATTTATCGTACTCATGGTGATCTAGGAACCCAAACAGAATAACTGGGGATGTGGCGGACATATCAGTGGCAGTGGGTGACAGACTGACTGACTTTATTATAAGCTTTTAACGGTAAAATAATATTTGAGGTAGCAAAAGTCCAGCTGAAACAACGCTAAATCATTTCAACACAACAGAAAGTATCGCACCTCGACAGACCAAAATAACGGATCATTCGATCATTCATTTATCAATATATCGGCAAGTTATTATTTGCTAGCGGCGGACTGCGGAATTCATTCCCTCAGCAAATAAAACAAAATTCAGGTAAATTAATGAAAATAAAACACCTGAAAAAACTCCAATTTTGCCGGACTCGTTGAGGACTCGAAGCCGAGTCCTCGAGTCCTGGGGGTCCGAGTCCGAGTCCGAGTCCGAGTCTTTGAGTACTGGGACCGAGTCCGAGTCCGAGTCTTTGAATAAAAGGACTCGAGTCCGAGTCCGAGTCCCGAGTCCTACAACACTGCAAGCAGCCTCCACTGGTCAGCTGTTGGTGCCATGACCACCACACTGACATGTGCGAAAACCCTTCAGTCGTTGTTGCCATAAAGTTTACACAGTGAAAACTACTCGTCGTGCCATAGCTTTACGATCTAACAATCACTATTTGGTGCCATGAGTTTACAAACAATTATAAATGACTGCCATTTAGGCTAACAAAAAACAAACAAAAGGGCTGACTTGCCCTTTCCGACCGACCCGAATTTTCGGAAATCTAGGTTCGCTATTATTTTTATTTTTTTTAATTGAAAAATAGAAAGAAAAAAATTGAAAGAAGCACATAACAATAAAGAAAGATGAAAACGTGTTTTTAGTAGTATCTGCTTGTTTTAAAAAAAATTATAAAAATTTAAAAAAATTCTTTAAAACGTGTTTTTGTGCAGTAAATTTTCAAAAAATTTCAACAACAACAAAAATCCGACCGTCCGACCCTGACTTTGACCCTGATAGGCCAAGTCAACTTTTTTTGTTGTTGTTGGCCTTATAGATGTGCAAACGTCATGTATACGTTGTAACCCTTCAATCAGTGGTTTCGTGAGTTAACCAGCGTTCAACCACTGGTGCCGTGGCTTTCTATAATTCTTTAGCCATTGGTGCCATGAATTTACAAGCACGTGCAGTTATCAACCACTTATGCCCCCCCCCCCCCCAAACGCCCCCCCCCCAAAAAAAAAAATGCGATCCTAGATAATTGACTTTAGATGATTTTGGTGAAATTTTGGAATTTTGGATTTTGTTAGGTTGTCTGAAATATTTTGGCACTATTTTTAGTAAAAAATTATACCAAAATGGATTCTCTGACTCATTTCATAAAAAAAATATATACTTTTATGTACATCAAATTTATAGTTTAAAAGTTACAATGCTAGTGATACATTTGGCGCCAAACAGGGTTGACTTCCCTTAAGTAAGCCTTCCTTAACAGATGGAGAGCGTCTTGGTGTGGTGCTCCCTCAAAATGCCGTGAATACAATATACAGGTAATAAATATAGCTTCATGATTGGAGGAATAATATTTCAATATTTGGTTCCCAACCCCTTCGGCCCAATCTCAAGTAGGTGTGAACCACTGGCGACTAATGGCTGTTCAATCCATCTTATCCTATGGTTTTCAATAGCTTAACTATTATAGAGCAAGGGTAGCGCTGGCTCAAAAATGTGAGGAATCCCATTACATTTTTCAGGACCATCTATTGCGTGGTTAAAATTGACCACGTCGTGGTCATTTGTGGTCATTTTTTAACCACGTTTGGTAGTTAACTAAAGCAAAGAATATTGCATTTTGAGAAGACGCATGCGCGCGTAGCGCGCGAAATTTTTCATCTGTGTACTGAGGGTGCCCCCTCCAAGCTGGATTAGATCAGCCAGCCCCCCCCCCCTCATTTAGACACGCCACTTATATCCCAAGTGGGGTGCAACTAGGCCTTTCCAATATACCGATTGACCTCTGGAGTTCCTTTCCTCTTTTCTTTACTCTTTTCTTTCCCTTTTCTTTCCCTTTTTTCTTCTTTCTTTCTCCCCTTCTTTCTTTTTCTTCTTTTATTCCCATCCTTCTTTAGGGGGGGGGGGGGGGGGGGGGGGGGGGGGGGCTTTCGCCCCCCCCCCCTGCCCCCCCCCCCCCCCCCTGTGGCGCCGCCGCTGCCTGTCCGTGTGATTATTAAACAAGGTTGTGTATTAATATCCCAAAAAACGTTTACACAACCGTTATAATATTAGTAAATAGTGCACAGTAAAAATAATAAATGAACAAATGAAATAAATAACATTTTGCATTAGTGTCAACTACCGCCAACAGTTTACTACGCCAAAGCCCACAATAAAATTGATGCCAGTATTATAATAATAGACTAGGCCTATAGAGGCTCAGATTGGAAAGTTCCAATAAAAATCGAAACTTTCCACACCAATAAAAAGCAAAACTTTCCACGCTGCTGCAATGAAAATCGAATCCGTTCTTTCCATGGCCACAGCCACTTGAGCCTGTAGCCACGGTGCAGTGCAGGTTTGGTTTCCACACACGAGCGGAAAGTAAACACCGGATGATTGACTATAACATGTTACCATGAATGAATGATCAATAATATTAAACGTTATTTCATTCAGTGGATAACTTCAATCAAAGAAGCCCGGATAGTCCCCCTGGAGCCATAGGCCGGCCGCCGGCCTCCATTAGACCATGGAAGTGCGAAGTTCTTCCATGATTAGACATACACCGGAATGAAGCGTGAAACTAAGAGTGCCCTAATATAATAATACCATGGATTTTCTGATATGTCCAAGATAATACAACCAACTATACTTTACCATGTTTACAGGGCGGACTCATTGACTCACCAATAGCTCCAAAACGAAATGTAAGGAAGGGTGGTACGGTGAAGACGTGCCCCCCCCCCCCCCCACCCTCTCCCTCCCCCAACCACCCCTCAAAATCGACGCGACCCCACCCCACCATCTGGATAGTATACAGTGCGATTCTCATAGTTTTAATACATTTAAACATACTAAAACCAGTCTCATGGTAATATCAGGAAATCTCCCCCTCCTTCCTTTGGATATATTACTAGTATTAATGTATAATTTGTAATAGAATTTGAACGTACTAAAACCAGTCTCATGGTTAGCAGGCATGACTTTTAATACTTCCGGGTTATCCTAAATGGTGTGATTGCGGTACACATCAATTCATTGATGAATGCTTCTGACCACTCAAGGGAAAATAACTAGATTGGTAGCACAATTGGGCTATTTTAGAAGTTTTGATTGGGCGTAACAAGCGTATTTTAGGAGTCTTGGGTTACTTTTTCAGTTCCCATGCGCGTAAAAATTCCTATCATTATGATTTGGGCTACATATCGGCTACTTTATGAAAACACTAATTTTAGTCTAGGCAGATAATAACTGGGCGAATCAGTCAATTCACCGACCGGCACGCGGCCTGGCGACGCGGCTATAATCAAGGACAGGGAAATCCCCATCCCATTGATCATTCATGTGTTACACGCTCAAGCCACACACGGCATGTTCCGAAGGTTAGTTTGTTTGACATCAACATTTATGATTCATTAGTTCGTCAAAAAAGTATAATTCTTGGTGACTGGTTAGCATGGTTAGTGGTGGGTCATCGTCTTCCATTTCAGTGTAGTTTTATTTGTGCCTGTTTGTTTTGTACTATGTCATGTTGTACGATTTCGAGGCTTTTTAATTAATTTGAAATAATATTTACATGTTTAATAAGCTTAGACTAGAGTTACCTAGTTTACTATGTATAATTTCACTGTCACACAACACCCTCTGATACTTCCCATACGAGAACCGGTTCTCGGACGGGAGCGGTTCTCGCAAGGCGAAGTATCACTATTTATTTATTTTATTTATTTATTTGAACATACACTTTTACAACAGTGGCACCCGTCTACCCGACGGTGCGTTCATAATATATACATACAATAATTGACAAAAACGAAAGAACATTAACAATTATTATATAGTCATGTATACAATAGTCTCAACTCTCAATAGATTCACTTTATAAACACTGGCGACCTCCCCGACGACTGGCGCAAAGCAAATATTTCACCCATCTACAAAAAAGGCGCAAAAACAGACCCAGCCAACTACCGTCCAATCTCATTAACCAGTGTATGCTGCAAGCTCCTGGAACACATCATCGACAGCCAACTCATGAGACACCTAGACAAATTAAACATCCTCTCGGACGCACAACATGCCTTCCGCAAATCCAGATCGACTGAATCCCAGCTCATCCTTACTGTCCACGACCTGGCAAAAAACCTCGACGACTGCAGTACTACAGACCTCGCCATTCTAGACTTCTCAAAAGCTTTCGACGTTGTACCGCATCAAAGACTCCTCGTCAAGCTTGATCATTATGGAGTCAGAGGAACCACCAAACGCTGGATCGAGAACTTCCTAACCAAACGACAGCAGAGAGTAACCATAAATGGATCCCCATCCAGCTGGACTAAAGTTCACAGCGGAGTCCCCCAAGGAACAGTCCTCGGCCCCCATCTATTCCTGCTATTCATTAATGACATCAGTGAAGCTGTCTCCAGCAAAATAAGACTATTTGCTGACGACTGCTTAGTCTACAGAGCTATAGATGGTCCAAATGATATAAATCACCTTCAGACCGACTTGGACAACCTGGTCAAATGGACGGAAACATGGGGCATGCGATTCAACGCTGCTAAGTGCAACATTATGAGAGTCACCAATCGACGAAACCAAGACGCACACGACTACACTATGACAGGGACTACACTAAAGACTACGAAGACCTGCCAGTACCTCGGCGTCCATATCCAAGACAACCTAAAATGGAATGCACAAAGCCAACATGCAACTTCAAAGGCATCCCGAGTGCTCGGCTTCCTTCAAAGAAACTTCCATCAGGCCTCAACAAACGTCAAGGTAAAACTGTACAACACATTAGTGCGACCACATTTGGAATATGGTGTAGCAGCTTGGGACCCACACAGCGCCAAAAATGTCAACATGCTGGAAAAAGTCCAACGTAGAGCAGCACGCTTCACCACAAAAAACTACTCACATGAAGCTAGTGTTACAGACATGCTAAACAGCCTTAACTGGACCAGCCTACAAGACCGCAGAAGAGCACATAGACTGACTTGTCTGTACAAGATCCACCACGACCAGCTCGACATTTCCAAGACATACATCGCCCCGAAAACAGACCGCGAACGAAGAGGACACGACCAACAATTCAAACTCTACAACACCAGACTGGCTCCATTTACCAACTCCTTCTTTCCGCGTACAATCACCGACTGGAACAAACTCCCCCAATCCACCATCAACCTCCCCTCAAAAACCTCCTTCAAGCAGAGCATCCCCAAACCTTAATCCCCCTGTGACCACCCACCTCCTGTTAAAACTTCCCTGCGGAGTACTACGGAGGATATCCAACCAAGTACCAAGTACTTTGAGTTCATAATATTACATCTAACAGCCCACGCACGTTTAAGGTATGATTTGCAGAATTGGTCAAGGATAGCATATGCAGAACGGGCAGCTTTAGTGTGTCTGTAAGGCGTGGTGATATTAATTGGACAACCTAGCATTATATACAATTTTGAGTCCAGATTACTGATAATAAATTCCAGCCAAACATCACTAAAACCATCGTTGCATAGGTTATTTTCGAGTTTGATATATTCCTCGACCCTTGTCTCATTCAGTGATCTACATGTAAATAAGAAATGTCTTAAGTCTTCCATTGAATCATCATTACAAAGCATACATTTACCATCCTTATTATTTGAAGACCATTTGCGTATTCTATGTTCCAATGGAAGCGTGTTTGATCGCGCTTTGAATTTTAGACTACAACCAAAGAAATCAGTTTTGTCTAAAAGATAGTCTTCCAATTGAACGGTTTTTTTAAACTGCAAGTAGTCGCTAAGAGAAGATTTTCCCCTAACAGTGTTACTCCATACATTATGACAGACAATCTTATTAATGCGCTTAAATGTGTTGACCCAGCGTGGACTTGTCAGGGGCACCCGACGAGAAGTTCAGGATGTAGTAATACATAACATTAGCTGCTCCTCAGAGCTAGCTAGAATGCGCGGTATTAAGTACATTTCCCAGCTAGGGCCGGTCAAAATACTCCTTTGGCAGCCAGAAGCCAAATTCCGTGAAGAATTTTGAAAGCTAGGGGAATGAGTGTTTAGACATATCAACCAGCTAGGATAATTTATTTATAAATTTATATTTCAGCTAAATTCATCGAATTTTCTGTTCTAAACATTAAATATATAATCCATAAAATCCATAAAACACAAATTTGATATCATTACCTCTCAAATTGATGCCAATTTTGCCAGCTAGATTGTCTGGATGACTTAAAAATCGTTTGCCAGACAGGAATTCATTTTATAAGAAAAAAGAACCAGCCAGATTCGAAACATCAGAGGAGCAGGTATTTGCCAGGAAACCTCGTTGGGTGCTCCTGACTTGTGGGGGCGTCATTAATAATGTATTCCATGTCGCATCTTTTAAGCGTATCTCTAATCGACGACAACCATTTGAACCTGATATGGTCCATGTCGCAGTTTAGATTCATTAGAGCGTTTAACATAAGTTTTGGCCAACGGTGCATCTCTAGATTAGAGAGTCGTGCAAGATACTTAATTCTGTGAACATCTTGAAGGGAGGCGATGGGGTTCCACCCCAAGTCGCCATAGAGGGCTACGCCCGGCGTGTTACGGGGTGCCTTCAAGATATATCTTGCCATTTGTAGCTGCAAATTCTCTATTTTATTGCTATCAGCCTTGCTACCACAGGTCCATACCGAGCATGCATAGTTAATAGAGGGAACCGCTAAAGATTTCCAAAGAATGTTACCATAATAAATCCTATTGAAATTATCGTGACTATCAACAATCAATTTTATATACGCGATCAACCTATTACCTTTCTTAACAACTTCATTGACATGAGCGTGATCAGACAAATTTCTTGATATGTGGACCCCTAAGTATTTATAGTGATCGCACTCGGAAATCGATAGATTGCCTAGTTTCCAGAGTTTAGTTTTATCTGTACGTTTGCCTACCACCAATACCTTAGATTTATCAATATTGAAGTCTAATTTCCAGGTTCGTGAGAAAGTTGATGCAATGTCTAGCATCCTTTGCAATTCGACTGCGTTATCTGCTATAAGAACTACATCATCAGCCCAAAAAAGACAACCTGTTTGCACATTACATGTACGTACCCCCACCCCTTCTTTCCTTATGAGCCTAGCTAATTCATTTATGTAAATGGCTCATTCCATGAAGTTGGGGCATATTATGTGACATCCAAGTGAAATTTTCAAAATGGATATTTTTTAACTCTTTCTTCTTTTTTAGGTTCTACATTTACCAAAGTCCAATGTAGAACTTTTTATTTTAATGTAACATTTGGTGTAAAATAACCGCACATGTTCAACAGTTGGATGACATTTCCAAAAATCCTGATGCTACATGGACACCATTTCTCATTTCCATATCATTTTCTAATAAAATAGCTTAAGATGTGGGCCAAGTTTCTATACCTCAATTAACTACTTGGAACCACAAATACATGAAAAGAAACCAGATTTGTCTAGGTTGAACATAACTTAACGAACAAGACATCGTAGATTAACTGTTTTATGTAAAAACTCATTGAAAAGTGACTCTTTATTTTGCAATTTGTATAATGAATTTAAATAAAGTACATATCAATATTTGTTTGATGTAAAGTACTCTATAAACCATGCACATTGATTACATTATAGTCATAAAGTAAGTATATGAAGTATTATTTACCTGTATAATGTTATAAAATGCACTACCGATGCTACATGGACACCGCGTCTTGTAACATTGTTAATAATAAGACTATTCATACTGTTACAATTATTTGAGTGTGAATGGTTTGTCTACTTGTTCATCATATCAAGTAGATACACAGAGTGAATTGCTTGAAATTTATCTAAACACTGTTCATGTAAAATTTACCTTTTCTGTGTACTTAAGTATTACGATGCTACATGGACACCGTGCCCTAAAATATTTGGAACAGCTTGAACAGGTGCATCTTTTTCAGATCAATAGAGAGGATGTACTATGATGTTAACTTTTTATGTTATAAGCACACGATAAAATTAATAACATGGATTGTAAAACTACAAATTACACAAAAAGATAACCTGCCATGAAGCATAAAACATAATTACCTATGATACACATACACCATTTCTTACAATTACACAATAACAATACACCATTGATCAAAGAAACTTAAGATGTCCGCTGAAACAAACTTCATGCAGTGTTGTTCTTAAAGTACCCTTTGTGATCTTAGTCTCTTTGCTTGTTTCTGATTGAATCATCCTCTATTATTGATAAAGATGATTGAAAAGTTTGATCACTTAAAAAGTCAGTTTGCAAGAAAATAATTGAATTGCCATGATGGATTTCTTTGGAAAGGTACTAGTTTTTGAAAATGATAGGTTCCTTGTCTTCATCTCCATAAATTCCAGGACGATAGAACTGTCTTCTGAATTAATGTCAAGAACCTGCAAAGCAAAACAAAATAAACCCTATGGCTTAGTATCTTCATGGAACATTGTGTATTGATATTGGAGTAGATTATTTATTCATGTTGCACTTTTGTGTTGCAGGAAAATATTTATATTAAAATCATGCTGGAGTATTTTATTTATTATTCATTTAACATGAAAAAGAATAGCAAAGGATAGAGAACTTAAATGATTTACAATTATTTGTTTTATTTATAGTAAATAAAACTAAAATAAGGGAATGTTTATTGTGAATTCAGTGAAATGCTAATGGAAATGGTGTCCATGTAGCATTGTGTATTAATATATTTCATTAGATATACATCTCTCATAATATGCCTTTTTTTCTGTAAAGTGTAGTAAAATGTAGGCAATGTTTTGAATGTTTTGGGTGATGGATAATTTCGAATGGGGTAATTGTTTTAGTCTAATTAGGCAAATTTTATGAAATGCTACATGGACATGGTGTCCATGTAGCATCGTATTGGTAAGCTATATTATTAGCATTAAAAGAGCAAAAACTAATTCATTATTAACTTCAAAGTTTATTAATGATGTGATTCTACAAAAAAAATACAATTTCAACGAACTATAACGATACCCAATGCAAAATATTGCCCATGCTATGCCCGATGCTACATGGACGCTTAATTATTATGGCGTCCGTGACTCAAAATTAATATCATAACATGAAAAGAAATTCTGATTCAGTGTTTCCCTTTCAATAAAAATGCATTAATAAATACAGACATACAAGCAACATTAAGAAATAATTACAATCGCACTTACCATTCACAAAACTATCCAATGTTTACATTTTGATGCTACATAAAAGTCCCGATGCTACAACGGGACACCAGCGACTGAAACCTTGATAAAACTAGCACACGTGTAGCAAATTCCAAACAAACCTGATAGCTATTGACCTCTATCCTTACAAAAAGAAATATGGAATGTTTTATTTATCTCCGGGGGGGATTCCCACAAATTGCATAGGATGTTTATCACGATGCTACATTTTATGGTTAGGACACCATGCACACGGCACGGTATACTTTTTCATGAATATATGGAATGGTCTTCATGAAATTTATTCTCATTTGCAATAGTTTTCAATTGATAAATGCTCTTAATTTTGGAAAATAATTTAAAAATGTATGATAGAGAACTACCCCCATTCAGCAATGAAAACTCCCGATGCTACACGTGTATATTTTGTGGACACCGTGCGTAGCATCGGAAAGGCAATTTTCATGTTGCTTGGGTGAAAAATCAGTCCAGCGTGACGAGGTGTTTTGGTCAGTAAACTATGAATACATGTATCTTTTATTAATCAAATCGATTTCCAAGCAATTCTATGATAGTTTTGCTTACATAAAACTCATATTAATTGTTGTGTTTTCCATGTCACGTTTTTTAGCAAAAATGGTCTTGGACACCACCTAATTTTTTATTTTTTTCTTCTTCAAGGAAGGGTCAATTTTTTTTTCTTTTTCATGGCTCAATACTATAACCTAGTACTGTTTTTGGACACTAAAAAAAATTTGATATACACATAGAGTAAAACAGTTTATAAGCTGCCTAAAGTACCAAATTCTGCTATTTTAACAAATGCCCCAACTTCATGGAATGAGCCAAATGCAGAATAAAATTGGTGAAAGCACACATCCCCGTTTTACACCTTCTTCCACCTCAAAAAAATCTGTAATGAGATCACCAAACTTAACATTAGATTGAACATTCATATATAGACTACTAATAATGTTCCACATACTACCCCGAATACCTAACTTCCATGCAAGTGATAACAAACCGTCCCGCCAGACCGTATCAAAGGCTTTACTGAAATCCAGGAAGGCTAAATATGTGGATTTGTTCTCAGCCAATCGCGTGGCTGCTATGCTTTTCAGGGAGAAAATATGATCCTCGCATCTGTAATTCTTCCTAAAGCCTCCCTGTATTTCCGAAAGAAATTGGTGGTCTTCAACAAAACATGAAATTGATTTAGAGATTATACGATTAAACACTTTAGAAACACATGAAGTTAATGTGATGCCCCTGTAGTTATTAAGATTACTCTTATTACCCTTTTTATGGATTGGTATAATAATACCTTTGTTCCACTCTTGTGGCGTGCTTTCAAGCTGAACAAGTCTCTGGAAAAGTTGAAGGATTGATCTGTTGAGATCATCCCCGCCATTCTTGAGGAGCTCGTTCGTGATATTATCTATTCCGGGAGACTTGTTCAGTTTAGCTTGCCCTAATGCCTCAATAACATCATCAATATTAACATTAATGTCGGATAATATCTTATCTGATTCAGCTACATCGGTTGGATCATGATCATTAGCAAGTACACTATCAGAGGATGTTGTTCGATAGCTCGTTCACGTAGCGTAGTGTTGTCGTTCGATCCCACTACATGCAGTGGCGTAGGGGAGATGCGGGAGAGTTGAGCCATTTTTAGGTCGTCCGTAGGAAGAGACCTTATGGCAGCATCCTTCGTGTGTAGTCTGTGTGTGTGTGGGTCGGGGTGTGTGTGTAGTGTGTGTCAACAATTTGGTATACACTTTTTGTTACAATTTGGTATACACTTTTGTTTTGTCCATTTCTTTTCCATACAATGTCCAATTGCAATCAAACTTCGGTCATAGATGCAGCATGGGAACCTTCATATGTTAATGAGGTCAAAGGTCACATACCAAGGTCAAAGGTCATCCGAGGTCAAGATGTATATGTAAAAGTGGCTGCATATGTAAAATTGATTACATTTGCCCATTTCTTTTCCATACAATGACCAATTGTAACCAAACCTTGGTCATAGATACAACATGGAAACCTTCATATGTTAATGAGGTCAAAGGTCACATACCAAGGTCAAAGGTCATCTGAGGTCAAGATGTAAATGTAGAAATGGCTGCATATGTAAAATTGATTACATTTTTCCATTTCTTTTCCATACAATGTCCAATTGCAATCAAACTTCGGTCATAGATGCAACATGGGAACCTTCATATGTTAATGAGGTCAAAGGTCACATACCAAGGTCATCCGAGGTCAAGCTGCATATGTAAAATTGATTACATTTGTCCATTTCTTTTCCATACAATGACCAATTGTAACCTTACTTTGGTCATAGATACAACATGGAAACCTTCATATGTTAATGAGGTCAAAGGTCACATACCAAGGTCAAAGGTCATCTGAGGTCAAGATGTAAATGTAGAAATGGCTGCATATGTAAAATTGATTACATTTTTCCATTTCTTTTCCATACAATGACCAATTGCAACCAAACTTCAGTCATAGATACAACATGGAAACCCGCATATGTTAATGAGGTCAAAGGTCGCATAGAAAGGTCAAAGGTCATCTGAGGTCAAGATGTAAATGTAGAAATGGCTGCATATGTAAAATTGATTACATTTTTCCATTTCTTTTCCATACAATGACCAATTGCAACCAAACTTCAGTCATAGATACAACATGGTAACCCGCATATGTTAATGAGGTCAAAGGTCGCATAGAAAGGTCAAAGGTCATCTGAGGTCAAGATGTAAAATTTAGTACACTTTTTTGTTGTCTCTTGTTCATTTTTTTTGGTCTCTTGTTCATTTTGCCATACAATGACCAATTGCAACCAAACTTGGGTCACGGATGCAACATGCAAACATTCATATGTTAATTAGGTCAAAGGTCACATACCAAGGTCAAAGGTCATATGAGGTCAAGATGTAAAATTAGCTGCATATGTAAAATTAATTACATTTAAACAGAGTACAATTGCAACCAAACTCCAGGATGTTTATTTTATTTTTTATATCCTGGATCCGCTAGTGGTCTAACCTCTTTCTTTCTAGATGCCTGTGGTTTGAGATCCACCTTGTTTTTAATCTACCCATATAAACGGACGACCTATTTGGGACCGCTGTCCCTATTTTTTATATTTTGTGTCACCATATGCGGAAGAAAAGTACAAACCTGTAAAAAATTAGTGTAAGATAAACTTTAGAGTGTTGTTTTCGTTGCGAAACAATAACAGTTGGGATAGCAGTTAAATGTAGATGACCCGATCACATTTTCGTAACACAGAATTATTTCAAACATACGGAGATTTTCATATCATATGAAAGCTCGTATTTTTCTCATCATCATACTGAAATTTGACCGCCTAAATCGGTATAATTACGGAGAAATCGATGAAATAACGTCGAATTACCGCGAATGGTGGTATACCACCGATATAGTTTGTGTACTACTCAATGGGTACTGATGGGTACAGTTCACAGCATCTTGTGCGTCTAAAATAAGAACCATTAGAGCTATGCAACTCAAACTTTGGAACACGACTTTTTTAAGGATGACCTTTCATGTAGAATAGAAAACTTCAAGTTGAAAATCGGAACATCTACCTTTAAAGCTTATTTATACAAAAAGGTTTGAAAAAATTTGGTAAAGTGGCTCAACTCTCCCTACAGTATGGGAGAGTTGAGCCACCATTACAGGAGTGTTGAGCAAGCATGATAAGTCAATGGCTGGTGAAAAAAACCAAAATCATATTTTTCAACTTTTGATTTGTTAATCCTTAAAGTAAATATGGTGCTCAATTGTTATTATCATGGCACAAAATAACATTTTCTCTCATTTATTATACATTTTTCACCTTTAGACCAAAAATCAAAATGTTACTACATGTTTTCCCTATGCTCAACTCTCCCCATGACCAATGGCTCAACTCTCCTCATGGTGACCATTTTGTAAATAACCCAATCCTGTCTGGTGTAGAACTTTTGGTAGTTTACAATAGTTCTCTAAAATAATGCTCATATATACCCCCTTCAATAAACAAATTACCGCTATTATATTCTAAGTCTTGCTATGGGAAAAAAGACAAAACATTTATTTTTCTATTTTTCACTCAAAAGTGAAAAAAAAATGATTTTGTTTAGGTATCTTTGATACTGAGCACACATGTCAGTAGAGTTTAACACTAAGAATGTCGTATTGATGCTATATAACAATATATGGGCAATTCCACGCGTTGCGGAATGACATTTATACACAAAAATCCACTTTCTTTTGGGTGTAAAACCCAGAGATTTGTAGTTACTCCCCATTTTACAACTTTATTTGATAATAGCGATTGATACTAAAAAAATAAACCTAGGGAAAAAATTAAACTGCGCTTCCAAGTATCCTAATTTGCATATGCAAATTTGCGTTGCGGAATGACGCAGACGATTGGTGGTTTTTTTACATGTTTACACATTTAAGTGAAAACTCTGTGAACTTTTTAGAGTGTATCATTATTGAAGTTACTTTTTAGAAGGTTTGAAGTGTTAGCTAACTGACAAAAGCATTTCCATAAAACTTAATCATCAGTTAGGATCTCTAGTAGGTCATCAAAAAAATAAAAGTAGGTGTTGCGGAATGACGTTGCGGAATGACAGTGTGAATTTGTGTGCAAAACCCCATAGAGAAAAGAAAAAACATGTTTTTATGCTTTAATATGCATAAAAAATAAAAGAAAGAGTAATCAGTGGCATTTCATATGTTACAAATTCGTGAATACAAGTAACCCAACTATTTTCACATTGAAATAATCATTTACAGGTAAAGTACATGTAGCCATGATTTTGTGATAAAGTTGCCGAATTCAACAGCTTGCACATCAAAGTTGCCTAATTCAGCAAATTACGAAAATTTACACGCGCCATTGTCGGGACGACATATACTTGCCCCCCCTGGCTCACATGCCGCGGTACGCGCCTGACTACATGTAGCAAGTAGATCAGTGATCGTATCGGAACAAGTCTGAGCCACCTGGGACTAGTTGTTCGATTGTGTGACAGTGAAATTATACACGGTACAATCTATTTTTCAAATTTTACTCTAAATTCACTCTAAAACCATGATTTTGAGGTTATTAGGAATCGTATCGCTCTGTAACTTGGAATAACATAACATAACATAACATAACAATGAGCATTTATATAGCGCTCTTACACATTATACAATGGTACCACAGCGCTTAACAAAATTAAAACATAAAATTAAAAATAACAGTGTTAAACATCACTCGCACTATGACGGTGAAATAAGTGAGTTTTTAACATCTTCTTAAATTGAGTCAGTGATGAGGCATGCCTGATGTGATGCGGTAAATTATTCCACAAAAATGGGCCGGAGGCATAAAATCCTTTTTTGGAGATAGTGAGATGAGTTTTAGGTACAGTGAGAATCCGAGTGTCAGAGGCAGAACGAAGACCACTTCTTTTAGGTACATAAGTACTAGTAAGGTCCTTAAGATAACAAGGCGCGCCATCATTGAAACATTTATACAATAGTCAGGATCTTGAACTCAATGCGCGTTTTAACAGGCAGCCAATGTAACTTGTGGAGAAGAGGAGTTGCATGATCACGTCTTTTAGCATTATAAATGAGTTTGGCTGCTCGATTTTGGAGACGCTGTAGCCGTTTGATATCTTTCGCAGAAGATCCCTGTAAGAGAGAGTTGGAATAGTCGAGCCGCGATGTAACAAGTGCGCGTATGGCGTGATGACATGTTGTTTCATCAATAAACATCCGAATACGAGAAAGATTCCTAAGGTGAAAATTCAAACTGCGACAAATGTTAGTAACATGATGAGACATGTTTAAATGGCAGTCAAATTCAACACCAAGATTGCGTACATGGGGGGACGGTCTGATCTCAATATCACCAACACGAAGTGAGATGTTGCATAGTGACTTTAAGGCTCTTGGGTTGGCTGCAATGAAAAATTCTGTTTTATCACTATTCAAGCAAAGCATATTTTGCGACATCCAAGATTTGATATCCTCAATGCACGCAGATAACATAACAAGAGCATGGTCAGCATCCCCTGACTTATTTGGGTCAAATGAGATGTACAGTTGTGTATCATCAGCGTAAAAATGGAACTTTATGTGTTTGTAACGTTTGATTATATCAGCAATCGGATGTGTGTAGAAAGAGAACATTTGTGGGCCAACACAAGATCCTTGAGGCAAACCGAAGTTGAGAACATGCGAGTCAGAAAACTCATTGGCAATTTTAACCTTGCATGTGCGTCGATAGAGATACGAACGAAACCAGCTCACAACATTTCCTCGAATTCCAAAATCATTTGACAATCTGTTAGTTAGGATATCATGATCAATCGTGTCAAAAGCTGCTGAAAGGTCTAGCAATACAAGAAAAATAGCACGCCGGTTGTCAATTTCGCACACAATATCACTTTTCACTTTTAATAATGCTGTCTCCGTGCTGTGCTTGGGCCTATACGCTGACTGCATCTTCTGGCGTAGATCATTCTCACTAACATGATTATTTACACGTGACAAAGCAGCTTTTTCAATAATTTTGCTTAAAAATGCTGTGTTGGATACTGGACGGAATATATTTATGATTGATGAATAATGATGATCAGAAAAGTATCTGCAAGAAAATCTGCTTTCAGGTTTTTCTTCTTCAAGGATTGAGGGTGTCCCCCCGGGGGGGGGGGGGGGGGCACTGACATATGAAAAGGGTATAGGTATGTGCCGTGCTGAAGACCCCCCTTTTCACCCTCTGCTGCTAGCTCTTATGACCCCCCTTTTGAGCCTGCATCAGTTCTTAAGACCCCAATTTTATTGAAAAAGCAAAAATCGCGAAATTTTGCATTCCAAAGCCCCAATTCTTTGAAAATTTTGCGTTCTAAAACCAAAAAAACCTGTAAATTTGCGTTCTCGCTAATCAAAATTGAATTATAGGCCAGTTCTCAAGACCAATTATTTTGAAAAAATCAGTTCCTAAGACCCTATTTTTCGTCATAAAATGGGAAAATATATATCACATATATCAACCATTAAAAGAAAACCATTGATTGCACAAAATATTGCTAACATTATTTATTGTTTAAAAGTCTGACATAATATGGTACCGGGCTGTTAAAAAATCTCTTTGTCCTGAAACGAGGTTGGGAAATTGCACTTGAATTTACGTAGGTTAAAACTGTGACATTCATTTATTCTGGGTGGTAAAAGGTTGTGATAAACCGTGAACTGCAGCAGCTGAAAACTTGTTTACCTTTTTCAGTCATGTTAGTTTGACAAACGTTCTTTCGATGGCCTTTGGGTTCGAGGTAGATAGAAGACCTCCGGCAGGTTGCTGGATTTGCAACGGATGGACTCATTAAATTAATAAGCTGAATTAGACGATATGGAACTATATTTAATCATTTTAATTGATGGAAACTTGATCGTTGATTTGTATCATCGTAGAAATTACGCACACGAGTTACATACAGGGCTCAAAGTCAAATTACATCGCGGCCATTGCCGCGATGCCCTCGCATCTGGCCGCGATGCCCTCGGATCAGTAAATAAATCACGGCCATAATGGCCGTGCCCTATTTTTAACAGTGGCCGTGGTGCCCTTTTGGCTCACGGTTGGGGGTTCCGATAAACTTAACTTTGATCAAATTATTCCAAGTTCAATCCGATTTTGAAAGGTGCAATGTGCTTTAAAATTTTACAAAAATGACGATGTGACAGTCCATTCAAGGTGTAAAGTTTTCATCTATCCACCAGAACGCTAATTAACTGTGCATCCATCTCATCAAACAAAAAACTGGGTCCGAAACTTAAACAATGTCAATCACTTACGTAAACCAATTGAAAAATAGTTAATTCACCAGAGCAGAGCTGACATGAATGAGTCACATGACACCATTCCTGTCTCGATGTCCTTCTATTCAAAATAATGATTGTTTTAAACATGTATCCGCCTTGTCTCTAGCTACGCAATTGCTCACTGCTCTGCTTTCCAACAGCAACGTACATATAACATCACAAACTCACAACATGACAATGATACAGTATTAAAATATGTTGATTGACAAAATAAACAGACTGTCTCATTTCATGCTGTTAAGTATTTAATAAAAGTCCTAGTGAAGTTTACATGTGAAATTATGGTATAAAATGTAATATAAATTGGCCTTGGTGCCCTTTCATTCCAATATTGGTGTGGCCTTGGTGCCCCAGGACATGGCCTTGGTGCCCCAGGACATGGCCTCGATGCCCTTCAAAATGTGTTATTGTTAAGGCCAAAGTGGCCGTGCCCCTAAATTGACGAAATTTGAGGCCTGGTTACATAGAGTATCTTCTAGAAACTCTTATTATCAATTTAGCACAATAATAAAGTAACCTTAATTGGAATGCTCGATTGCTCGTACTTGTACATTTATAATAATTAATGTCCTCAACACCATGATTAGAATTATATCAATGATTCTGGACTAAAACAATGGCAATCGCAATTAACCGCAATTAACTTAATGCAGAACTATAATCATGAATTGAAACACCAAAAACACAAGGTGGCGCTATTTATATAACATTGGTAGTACAGACAGGGTCGGAAGCGGAACGCACAACTACATGTATTTATCACATAGCTCCCTCCTCTGAGAAGCACTGTCCCAGTGTTCATAAAACTGTACTATATCCAAAAACAACTATAAGAATGGTTAAACTCTAAAAATATCAAAACACTTGGAAAACCCTTGAATTTTTTTTTGCATGGTGTGGAGGGCATGTATCCCAATCAGGATAGAATATTACATATTCCAGTGTACATAAAAGTACTTTATTGTCCTGGAAGTTATAAGTTCGTGATTCAATAAATCACATTGAAATGAAACTTTCAATAGTTTCTGCTGCAATCCTCTGTGATTATGCAATTGTTCTCCTTTGAATTCTGCGATTGTACATGTACTGGTCTTTTAAATTGCGTATGAGTGAACAGAGTTTTTGCTCATTCATTGTAGATTCGGCGTATAAAACGTGGCTTGTCAAAGAATCATTGTGAATCATCTCATTTATACAGTAATCATGGGACTGCTGGTATCTCGTGTGTGACTTGTGTGACCGTAGCCGAGCGGTAGACTAAGTTGTTTCCGATAACATACAAGTCAGAAGGTAAACACACAAAAATTTGACCAATCCAGAATATCGTTTAAGAAAATGCTGCCATTTTGATAAATCAATTTGTACTTGTATAATAGCTGACTGCTCCTCCACAATCCATAGTAAGTTCACATAAGGCACATGTGCAAATCCAATTTCACATGTTTTCACAGACGATTCTGTCTACGTAACTGTGACAAGGTAAAGCTGAACTCTCCGGCAGCTAACTGTGTGTAGAAATAGTAAATGTGTGTAGAAACAATAATCTACACGGAGTATAGTCAACTGTGCAACTTCACTTCAATGTTTTTGCATAAAAGCACAGTAAAAGCTGCAAACTGTCATAGTCATGTATGTAGTGGTCCATCAAACTACAAGTAAACATGACACTGCTATTGATATATATGAAGTGTTCCATCAAACTACACGCAATGTAGTGTTTCATCAACTACATGCAAATATGACACATGCCATTGATCAGCTAAATAGTTTCTTTGCAGTGGCTGATTTCAGGCTGTTGTGCCAAGCAAATAAACCTGGTTCAATACTGAACTAAATCCATTATGTTCAATATGAAGAAACTATCCTGTTTCAACATTCACAGCTGTAGTCTCAAACAGCATATTGTCTTACGGAGAAATAGGCGCTATATGATGGAGTACAAAAGACACATTTGGTCTTGCTCAGTAGAGGCTATATGGAGTTCAAAAGACAACATATTTTGTCTTGCTCAGTAGATGCTATATATGGAGTTCAAAAGACAACATTTTGTCTTGCTCAGTATCATGCCATAGCGACTATGTATAATGTAGTGTCTATTCTCAGCTGCAAACTTCCATTAGAATTTGATTAATTCCTTGAAGTATCGTTGATTGCGAGAGTATCCAAGCACTGAAGTTCTCTCTAGTGTTCATGCAATATTTCATCTTTAGTGTTCATGCAATATTTCACTGTTATACTGTTAACATTACCTTTGGCATAGTGGATAGTGGTTGCATTGCAAAAAGGTATCTAGACTTACAATTAAACTAAGATTTCAGTCAAAATTCTGACATTACTATTTCAACCTGAACAACATACTACACATATAATCCACATTTATACTTCCAGGAATTTTAAGATCATGCCACTAATTATGGGTTCAAACCTAAAGATTTATGAATTGGTTTAAAACTTATCACTCTTATTTAGATCATGACTTTAATTTATTTATTTATTTTACATTCATTTAATATCTAATTAACTTTCTATATTAAATTTTATTATTTACAAACTCTACTTATCTTATCCAAATTACTTTTAGGTCTTTTCATTTTTATTTTTCATTGATTTATTTTGAGGTATTCATATTTCTATATTTAGTTATTCAATAGTCATATTTATTTGGTTGTTCATTTAGATTTAGGTATTTTATTTATTTAGTTTTAGTTTATTGAGTTGTTTATTCATATTTTATTCATTTAATTTTAGTTATTGTATTTAGTCATTAATTTATTTGGTTGTACATTTATATTCAGGTATTTTATTTATTTAGTTTTAGTTTACCGAGTTGTTTATTCATATTTTATTCATTTAATTTTAGTTACATGTATTTGGCAGATTGCTGTTTTATGGCAACAGCGACCCAAGAGAGAACAGTTCTAGTGATGAAGGAAACAACCAGGATGATACACAGTTGTTATCCTATGCTGACATAGTCTCACGCGCCCTTTTCCTGGTCGGTCAATATTGTAATACATGTATAACTTCACAACGACGATCAATTAAAATTGCTGTTCAGTAGTCTTCAATTTCACTACAGTCCTCTGCAAATTTGACTTTACTGACACACTCTTCAAACCTGTCTTCCTTGACATGGTTGGTACGATACTCATCCATAGTCTGTAACTCCTATGTTGAGTTTCTCACTTCAATTCTGGTATAGACTTTGTTATTCTACACCTTGAAGAATCTGCGGGCCCGCTGATTTATTTATTTGTTTTCTCTACTCCTTGTGTCAGTACAAAGCCATGTAGACAGGTTTCACTTGTGTTAACTGCAGGTGGACCTAATATTCCTTCCTACTCCTGTCTCACTCTTCTTGTAGTTATCCAAGATATTCAATACTCTGGATATATTATTTGCAGTTGATCACAGCTTCTTTTTCACCGAAAGTGTTGATAAATGTTCTCACTGTTGTGATAACTCACGGTATCTTGCCGGTAGTCTCCTGGTTCTGCTTCCACGCTCAGGGTAGCGGATTACTTCCGGTAATGTATTAGAATCAACAGGTTGCTTCCTCCTTTGCCTTTTGGTAGTTTGGTGTCTTACTGATGGAGATGCCTGTGCATCAAGATTACCGGTATCCTTAATCTCTCCCTTCCCTGTCTCAGGTGACTCCGTCACTATTCCGTTGCCACTCTGTAGATGTACATCATGCTGATCTTGTATATCAGCCGCATTGTTACCATCATGAAGAGTAAGCACTGGTGGCACTTCTGTTATCTCACTGAGTCTTTCCTTGTCGATCCATGATACAAGAGGCTTCCCTTGATAAGTCTTTAGTCTATCATAATGGACCACCTTCAGAACTCCTCTCGACCCCTTCCTCTGTATCCTATAAACCAAGTCTGACAACTGCTTGACCACTAAGAACGGTCCTTCCCATCGAGTATCTAATTTTGGGGACATACCTCGTTTTGTCGCCTTTTTAGATAACCATACAAAGTCACCTCTTCTAATTTTCTTTCCTCTTGCTCCTTTGTCATAATGGGTCTTATGCCTGATTGCGCTTTGTTTAAGTGGTTTCCTAGCTCTCTCAAATGCCATGGATAGATTATTACGGAGATGTCTGACATAGTCTGTAGTTACATCATCATGCTCGTCTGGTAGCGGTCTCTCCATCATGATATCAATGGGTATATTAGCCTCACGTCCCAACATGAGCATATTGGGTGACTCGCCTGTTGAGGTTTGCGGAGTACTTCTGTACGCAAACATAGCCAGCTGAAGTTTTTCCTCCCAATCCGTTTGCCTACGGTGTGGATCTATCAACTTTGAAACCATTTCCATCATCGTCCTGTTGAATCTTTCAACAAACCCATCACTTGCCGGGTGATATGGTGTTGTTCTTGTCTTTTCCACACCAAGGATTTTGCAGGTTTCTGACATAATTGCTGATTCAAAGTTTCTCCCCTGATCACTGTGCAGTTGATGTGGCATGGAGAACCGACATACGAACTGATCCACAAAGCATCGTGCAATAGTTTCGGCTTCCTGATTACTGTAGGTATAGCGTATGCTTCAATCCACTTTGTGAAGTATTCCCCTATTACAAGGATGTAACAACTTCCATTGGTAGACTCGGGCAAAGGGCCAAGTATGTCCATAGCCACAATCTGCATCGGTTCTCCTGGTTTGAATTGTTGGAGCTTTGCTCTGGGCTTTGTGGGTGGAGGCTTTCTCATGCTGCATTTGTCGCATTCACGTATCCAAGCCCGGACATCTGCCGTTACTCCATACCAAATAAACCGACTCTTGATGGTTCCTAAGGTCTTGTTCACTCCCTGGTGACCAGCTGTTGTTGCCGAATGACATTCATGTAGTACTGCTTCAATATACTTGTCCGGTATAACGATTAACCACTTTATCACGGAACCATCGTCCGACTCCCAACGTTTGCAGAGCACACCACCTCTCACCTCTATTTGATCCCATAGACCAAAGTAGTACTTAGCAGCACGAGAGAGTCCACTGATATCAATCCTGTCAGGACGTTCCTCTCCATCGATTTTACAGGCATACAACTTCTGCAGTGCTGTGTCCTGCTTTTGAGCTTCCTGGAGCTCATTTAGTGTCCAGTCTGGTCTGATGGATGTCAGGTTTACCTTGATAGTGTGTTCTTCCTGCATACAAGTGTTCCGTCCACACTGCTTACACTTGTCAATAAGACGGGACATGGTATCTGCATTGTTGTGTCGACGCCCTGGTCTATACACTATTTGAACGTCATATTCAGATATCTGCTCTATCCATCGAGCTAACTGTCCTGTAGGCGACTTGAAATTTACTAACCAGCTTAGGGAGCCGTGGTCTGTTCTTACAGTGATTTCTTGGCCATACCGGTAATGGCGAAAGTGTCCCAGGATGAAAACTATGGCCAGCAACTCACGTCTTGTTGTGCAATATTGCTTCTCTTCGTGGGTTAATGCCCTGCTTCCATATGCGATAACTCTCTCTTCACCGTCCTGCAGTTGTTGAAGTACTGCCCCGATACCATACGCACTGGCATCAGTGTCCAAAATGTAGGTCCCTGTTGATCTCGGATACGCCAGGATGGGTGCTGTTGTCAAGCACATTTTCAACTGTTCAAATGATGCAGCACACTCCTCAGTCCATCGAAACCTGGTGTTTTTGTGCATCAACTGGTGTAAAGGATAGGCAATATCAGCAAACTTCTTAATAAACCTTCTGTAGTACGAGGTGAGTCCTACAAAGCTTCGGACCTGTTTTACACTCTGAGGCACTGGGAAGTTTTTCACTCTCTCAATGGTGCTTGGGTTTGTCTCGATCCCCTTACTTGACACAGTGTGTCCAAGGTATTGCACCTTTGGTTGAAACAATTCACACTTGCTTGCGTTCAGCTTCAAGCCAGATTGTCTCAATCGTTCGAAGACCGTTTTCAGACGTGTAACTTGGCTTTCCACACCATTCGCGTATACAATTATGTCATCGAGGTATGTGAGGAGGATCTTATAATGTAGCCCATGCAGCACCTTCTCCATTAATCTGGTGAACGTAGCTGGTGCATTGGTTAATCCAAATGGCATGACAGTCCATCGATATAAACCATCCCTGGTGCAGAATGTTGATTTGTCTTTGGCATCTTCGTCAAGCTGTATTTGCCAATATCCCTTTCTCATGTCAAGCAGACAAAAATTATCTGCGCCGTCCAACGCGTCCAGAGTGTCATCAATTCGATTGATCGGGTGCGCGTCCTTTATGGTGGCGGCATTTAATTTCCGATAATCGACACAAAGGCGCGAAGTCCCATCTTTCTTCTTGACCATAACAATGGGACTTGCCCAAGGGGAATCTGAAGGCTCAATGTACCCTTCCTTCAAAAGGTGATCTACCTGTCTCTCTATTTCCTGTCTTTTGGCATAAGGAACTCTATAGGGTGCCTGTTTGATGGGTTGACAATCTGGCTTGGTTGTTATCTTATGTCTAATTGCATTGGTCTTACCTATATCGAATTCTCCTTTGGAAAACACATCAACATATTCCACAAGCAAATCTGCCAGCTTACCATGGTACTCTTCTGGTATACAATCTGTTGACCGCTGAAACAGGTCTGACACGTGATCAGGAAGTGTTGACACTCTGTTGACACGTAGTTGGGAAAACTCAGTTGCAGTCCAATCTTCTGCTGTGTTGGTATTGATAGTCAATATATTATTTTCAAAGTCCAAACAAGCACCGTGTTTCTTTAGAAATGCCCATCCCAGGATACACTCCTCCTCAATTTCAGCTACAAATACACGCTCCTTCCTGGTAAAACCATTTGCTAATGTTAGTGGCAACCATGCAGTGCCACAATGAGACAAAACCGCACCATCAGCTTGCCTGAGTGTTTGAAATGCGGGAGTTAAGTGAGGGCGCTCTATCCTCTTCAGGTATGCTCTCAAACACCCAGGCAGCTACAATCGTAGCTGTACTACACCCACTGTCGATGAGGGCATGTAAATTCTTTCCCAACGTAGTTATGTTAGTGTACAACCCATTCGACTCACATTCCATTTCTATTGTGGACGGTTGAACGGTGGCGGTGATTGTTGTAATTGTGGTGGCGGCGATTGTTGGAATTGTAGTGGTGCCCGATGTAACGGGGTGGCGCTTGATGCAATGGTGGCAGAGTTTGATATAGCGGGGGCTGGTTGTATTGTTGCGGTCCTGGACTGGCTTGCCTTGGCCCCATCGATGTTGTATATCCCCCTGCTGATGAGGCCTGCGCTCATTTCCCTGAGCCTGACATTCTCTGGCAAAATGACCTGGCATTCCACAGCTGAAGCATTTTAGAGGTTTGCTATGGGATTTTCTGCTGCCTGTTTGCGGTTGGTGCGACTTGAGGACCTCCTTCATCATGTCTTTCATGTCATTGACTACAGCTTTTCATCTCTTCCCTAGTCACATATTTGTCCTCTTGTACCGCAGCTACTGATCTTACTGGCTTACAATCCCTGGCCGCTTCAACTTTGAGCCATCCCTCTTGGTCGAGGGCTGCTGACACCGCTTCGTCTAATAAGGTTGATAGCCGCCCTCACCTCGGCATTGTTGACTGAGTCCTTGAAATGTGTGACTGCCAAGCATTCTAAAAAGTTTTGCGGAGCATCTGGATATGCCATAATGGTCAACTTTTGCACCTCGTCAGCCAGATCTGGTAGGCTTTCCCCCCTCTTCTGGGTTCGCTGTTTTAGTAGTGATAGATAATTCTCAGCTAAACCATCAGGTCCGTATTTCCGGTGCAGTCTTTGGACGAGTTCATTGAGGGTGAAATTTCTTTTATGTCCAACAGCGCTAAGGGGTTTGGGATATAATACCCTACACGCTCCTTCCCTTAAACTTGAGGCTAAATGGCTAGCCGCCTCAGACTGGGTCCATTTATTTACTTCACAGATGGCCTGAAAATTAGACCAGTAATCTAGCCATGAAGATTTTCCATCATATCTATCCGGGAGTCGCTCTCTGCGATTAGGAACTGAGCACGCTCGCTCTGGACTTCTCTTGACTGGGGAATACCGTGGATGAAGAACTTTATCAGGAGCGTATGATGAATCCAAATTATAGTCCCAATCCCTCTTAGGCATCAATGGGGAATCATCCCATAATATTCTATATCATCTATAACAGTGTATTGTGTCCTGTTCAATCTCGAGTCACCATCGCCGTCGACGCTTCGGTCTGCCATTGTTAAGGACTATGCTTATTTATTATTAATTATTTCTTTTAATAATAAGGATTGACTAATGGTGAATTTTAAGTGTATTTAATTTAGCATTAAATCAAAGAGGGTTCTATTTAAATTTAAACCAAATGTTTGACTGTTGACTAATTTATTAGATTAACTAATTTAATTTAGAATTAAATAGGGCCTATGTTTATTTAAAGCACTGGTCTAAAGCGAGAGGAATTTAAGTAATATATAATATTATTTCAAATTCATAAGACCTTTGACCTACCCCCTTTAATTGCATGCGTTACAATGCTCAGGCATCATTGTTGATTACAGTCAAGTATGGTACGAGCAAAAACTACTGTTGACACAATCTACAATTATGCATGAGGTTGCTCCGTGTACAATTTGTTAAGTTTGTCCCTGTCTCAAAATATACCATAATATAATATTTCAAACGTCTAAGTAATCTGTAAAGGAAACATTTGTGTAGACATAACAATGCTCATTATTCATTACTGATCGAAGTCAAATTTGAGGAGCAAAAATAACCATTGACCTGATCGATAATGTCTTAACTAATGAGGATTGCGCCATCCACAATTGTTGCTATCTTAATATCTATCGTATGATATTTCAAACGTCTAAGTAATCTGTAAAGGAAACATTTGTGTAGATATAACAATGCTCATTATTCATTACTGATCGAAGTCAAATTTGAGGAGCAAAAATAACCATTGACCTGATCGATAATGTTTTAACTAATGAGGATTGCGCCGTCCACAATTGTTGCTATCTCAATATCTATCATACGATATTTCAAACACTGAACCTGTAAAAGAAACATATCATATATAAAAATACCATTGACCTGAACTGATCGAGCATGTATTTACGCACAAGGGTTGCTTCGTATACCTTGTTTAATGTATGAACTTAACTTAAAAGTTGCTGTAAGTCAACTTTACTTTACTAGATTAGAATGTCACGTAGTCAAATTAATTGTGACGTCATTTACCCCAGCAGGGACTGTAAATCTATTTACATGTATTACTAACTATATTAGCTTAGTTAGTACGTTGACTAATGGTATTAACTATTAACCTAGATTGACGAGATCATGACTTTTAGCCCTAATTATTAGCAATTAATTAATCATGTTCAAGTTTATGATCATGTTTTATACCCAATCGATTTACTATTTTAAGCCTTTTGACTTTTTGAGTTACTGTGTGAGGCTGTGTGACAATTGAATTACTGATTTTCTACACATTGATTAATAATGCTATCCACTACCACTATATGCACCACATTTTTGTAATTGCCTACACCGCTGTGCCAGTACATGTACACGCTTGAAGTTGAAGTTTCAGCTCTGCTTCTTCATATAGTTCATAGTTCAAAACAAACCGATCCCGCCGCTGCCACCAATGTGATAAACCGTGAACTGCAGCAGCTGAAAACTTGTTTACCTTTTTCAGTCATGTTAGTTTGACAAACGTTCTTTCGATGGCCTTTGGGTTCGAGGTCGATAGAAGACCTCCGGCAGGTTGCTGGATTTGCAACGGATGGACTCATTAAATTAATAAGCTGAATTAGACGATATGGAACTATATTTACAGCAATTTCACTGGGTTTATTTCTCGAGAGTGAAAAATCAAAATGATGGCCAAAACGTGTGTTTGCACAGTGTTTTGGGCAGTAAAACAATGAAATTTGCAACATTTTTCACTCTTGAGAAAAATTTTGAAGAGTGAAAATCAAAAGTGAAGGGTATTTGACCCTCTGTATAGGGTGAGTGAAAACACTGATTTAATCATTTTAATTGATGGAAACTTGATCGTTGATTTGTATCATCGTAGAAATTACGCACACGAGTTACATAGAGTATCTTCTAGAAACTCTTATTATCAATTTAGCACAATAATAAAGTAACCTTAATTGGAATGCTCGATTGCTCGTACTTGTACATTTATAATAATTAATGTCCTCAACACCATGATTAGAATTATACCTGTGACTATCAATGATTCTGGACTAAAACAATGGCAACCGCAATTAACTTAATGCAGAACTATAATCATGAATTGAAACACCAAAAACACAAGGTGGCGCTATTTATATAACATTGGTAGTACAGACAGGGTCGGAAGTGGAACGCACAACTACATGTATTTATCACAAGGTGTTCAGTCCTAACATTTTGATCTAAACCTTTGGCAAACTTGAGAGAGTTATGTTCTCCTCTTTCCTCCAGACTATCAATATCACACATGCTTTAAGGCATCAGCATTTTGAATAATACTTACGGCCAAAGATAGTTCTACAGGCCCGTTTTCCCTTTCTCTTTGTACAACATCAAAGGAAGCAAGTCCTTGTGCATGTAGCAATAGCATGATTTTCATACTTTTGGTAAGTGTTTCTGATTCCACATTTATCAACATGAAAAGACTCTTCTGAATCTAATTTCTAAGCAAACTAAATTTGCCCCATATATGTACATACAAGGGTGAAAATAAGCAGTGGGCCAGAGGCTGTTTGGCTCCCATACTGTAGAATGCAGATGGACAGGGCTTGTTTAATTCCAGTTTGCAATGGAAAATACTATACCTAGGAGTCACTTATTCACACGTTTCCTGAAATTGGCCCCTGGTTTCAAATTTCTTATTTTCACCCTTGGTCCCATACCAGGTGCGTGCCCAGGGGGGCTTTGGGGGCTCAAGCCCCCCGGGTCCCCAGAGGGTTAAAAAAAAAAGAGGGGAGAAAAGGGAGGGGAGAGGAGGAGGAGGGGAGGAGGAGGAGAGGAGGGGGAGGGGAGGAGAGGAGAGGAGGAATGGAGGGGAGGAGGAGCCGGGGGGCACTGCACTGACATTGGAAAAAGGGTATAGATATAATAAGGTATGTGCCGCGCTGAAGACTCCCTTTTTCACCTTCTGCTGCTAGTTCTTATGACCCCCCTTTTGAGCCCTTTTGAGTTCTTTTAATAACTCAAAAAAGACTCCAATTTGATTGAAAATTCAAAAATCGCGAAATTTTGCATTCCAAACTCGAACATTTTGCGTTCTTAAGCCCACAAAAAAAAATCGCAAATTTGCGTTCTTGCTAATCAAAATTGAACCAAAATCAGTTCCTAAGACCCTATTTTTTGTCATAAAATCCACTCAGTTCAGTTCTGTAGCCCTCCTTATTGAGACCCTGGGTGGCACACCCCTATCCAAAAAAAAAAATGAATGCCCGGGCACTGACATTGGAAAAAGGGTATAGATATAATAAGGTATGTGCCGCGCTGAAGACTCCCTTTTTCACCTTCTGCTGCTAGTTCTTATGACCCCCCTTTTGAGCCCTTTTGAGTTCTTTTAATAACTCAAAAAAGACTCCAATTTGATTGAAAATTCAAAAATCGCGAAATTTTGCATTCCAAACTCGAACATTTTGCGTTCTTAAGCCCACAAAAAAAAAATCGCAAATTTGCGTTCTTGCTAATCAAAATTGAACCAAAATCAGTTCCTAAGACCCTATTTTTTGTCATAAAATCCACTCAGTTCAGTTCTGTAGCCCTCCTTATTGAGACCCTGGGTGGCACACCCCTATCCAAAAAAAAAAATGAATGCCCGGGCACTGACATTGGAAAAAGGGTATAGATATAATAAGGTATGTGCCGCGCTGAAGACTCCCTTTTTCACCTTCTGCTGCTAGTTCTTATGACCCCCCTTTTGAGCCCTTTTGAGTTCTTTTAATAACTCAAAAAAGACTCCAATTTGATTGAAAATTCAAAAATCGCGAAATTTTGCATTCCAAACTCGAACATTTTGCGTTCTTAAGCCCACAAAAAAAAATCGCAAATTTGCGTTCTTGCTAATCAAAATTGAACCAAAATCAGTTCCTAAGACCCTATTTTTTGTCATAAAATCCACTCAGTTCAGTTCTGTAGCCCTCCTTATTGAGACCCTGGGTGGCACACCCCTATCCAAAAAAAAAAATGAATGCCCGGGAGGAGGAGGGGAGAGAAAAGGAGAGGCGGGAGCTTTTATTAGTGTCTCTCACTTTTAGGTCAACCAGGCAAGTTAAAACCCAACAACTCGGCCCTCTGGATCACCAGAGAGACAGCCCCTCCCCCGCCCCCCCCCCCCCCCCCCCCCCCCATTTGCAAAAGAGTAAAGAATAAATGGAAGATAGGGAGGAAGGGTAACGAGCATAGACAGTGCAAGCGGGGAGTGCTCCCCCCATCATTGTCACGGTGGGGACGATGCCCCCCCCAAAAAAAACCAACCCGTCGGTTCATTTGACAACAGGATTCATGGAATTATGATGGTCAAAAGTACACAGATGAAATTTTTTCGCGCGCTACGCTCGCATAATGTGTCCCCAAAGTGCAACATTCTTTGCTATAGGCCTACAAGCTTGTTTAGAGCCAAAATGTACCTCGATCGTGCCAAAAATAGGTATAAAGTCGAAAAATTTCACGCGCTACACGCAAATTTCTTGGCTCACAAAAGTCTTCAAGCTTAACAACATGGTTTCAGGAACGTTTTCGGGACCATTTTAGGGGGGAAAACTAGAAATTTTAGATTCAATGTTTCTTTATTCAAGTTATAAAAAGATGGCTCAAGAAACGTTTATCTGGACCATTTTAGTTTACAAAACTGACAGTTTGTACACTCAGGAACGTTTTTCTGGAGCTTTTTAGTGTTAAAATAGCATTATTTTGCGCGCCGCTTTCAATGTTTATTCCAGCTTTATAACAACGTTGCAACATATTTCAAGAACGTTTTCTAGACCATTTTAGTTAGTAAACTAGACATTTTTGCGCGTTTCGAGCCAATTGGTTTCATTTTTTTTATTATTCAAGCTTAAACAAAATGGCTTAATGAACGTTTTTCAGGTACATTTTAGTGTTAAAATAACCAGTTGCAATGTTTTATTATTCAAGCTTAACAAGATTGCTTCAGGAACGTTTTCAGGACCATTTCAGTGTAAAAAAACCCCAATTTTTAGTTGGAATGTTTTATTATTCAAGCTTAACAAGATAGTTTCAGGAACGGTTTTTTTTAACCTTTCTTTTTACAATAGCCATTTTTTTAAAAATATTTTGTTATTCAATTTGAACAACATGACTTCAGAAACGTTTTATGGACTTTTTTATTGTTAAAATATACATTCTTTTGCGCGCTACGCGCGTATTAGTTTCACTGATTATTTAGTATTCAAGAAAGCTTCAGAAACGTTTTTCTAAACCTTTATTTTTATAATAGCCAATTTTTTCGTGCTCCGCGGGAATTATTTTTTATTGTGTGTTATTCAATTTCAACAAGATGGCTTCATAGGCCTAAATGTTGACTGAAACTTTTTAGTGTTAAAATTTCACTGATTATTTATTATTCAAGCTTAACGAGATAGCCTCAAGAACGTTTTTCTAAACCTTTATTATTATTATTTTTATACAACTTTGTTATTCAATTGGAACAAGATGGCTTCAGAAACGTTTTCTGGACCTTTTTAGTGTTAAAAAAGACATTTTTGGCACGCTACGCGCAAATTAGTTTCATATTATCAGTTAAACTTAACAACATGGCTTCAGGAACGGTTTGTTAAACTCCCGGTTAAACCTTTCGTTTGACAATAGCCAATATTCCAAAAAATCCAATCCAAGCCAAAAATCCAATCCAAGGGGGCACATCCCCCTCAGATGCGAACCAATGAAATTTATTTTTAAGCCCCCCGGGTAAAAAAATCCTGCGCACGCCTATGCATACCACCCTTCAGTCATGGTGAGGCAGAATGTACTGCCAACTCTTTTTGTTGGCTTGAAATCAGACTTGTGTTGCCAATTGTAACCTGCTCTAATGGTTTAATTTCTGGGTTTTTTCTTCATCACAGATAACTTCAAATCATCAACACTGATGTGCATCAGCTATAATGGATCTACACACAAAATACCGCGGTGGTCACACAGAAACCATCATCTGTATCGGTGCAAATAGCAGCCAACATTTGGCCACCGGTGCCGAAAACAGCCAAATATGCCTGTGGGACCAAGAGAGCGGTAAAGTCATTTACAAAACACCCTCTGTCAGTTCAACTCGCCAAGGTGGCGGTGACGTCCCAGAAGGAGACGTGACTAGCGTTTGTTTCTCTAAAACCCAGCCGCACAATCTGTACTACGCGGTGGACAGCGCCATCTGTCTGTACGACACGCGTTGCATGGACACCATGGTGACGAAATTTCAATACAACAAGGAGGAGATAAACCAACTGATGCTTCATCCGAAAGATACGTTCCTTGCAGCCTGTGACGATTCTGGACACGTCCGTATCATAGACATGCAGCAGAGGAAACTGTACAAAACATTACGCAAACACACCAATATCTGTTCCTCTGTCAGCTTCCACCCGACGTTACCCTGGCATCTGGCGTCGGGCGGATTGGACTGTGCCGTCTTCACTTGGGATTTCTCTAGAGGTAAAGTGCTCAATTCCTTAAGCACCCAGGATTTGAATCACGAGGGTTCCACCTCGGCTCACCAAACTGCGTACTCCTGTAACCCACCGTTAGTACACTCCGTCAGTTACTCGCCAAAGGGGGCGCTAGCATGCGGACTCGAGAACTCCACCATACATGTATTTGACTTTCCCAAGAGAAACGAAATCAGGGTGAAAAGGACACTGAATGGGCACACGCAAGGTGTGTCGCAGGTTTGTTACCATGGTGATGATATGCTACTGTCTGCCGGTAACGATGGTAAAATAATTCTCTGGGATATGACAGTACCAGAGATTAAAATGAATGAAGGGGAAACATTGGCGGAAGTGGATCTAGGGGCACAGAATTTATCCCTAGAGGACACTGCAAAAAGAGTACCGGAAAGTCAAAGTGATGATCGGAACAGTCATTCAAAAACAGATTTGGATTCTGTGAAAACTGAAACAAAGGAAACTGCAACTGTGTGTGAGAAAATTGAAAGGCTCTCTGATCACAGAAGACATGTTGTTGACCATGGGGATAAGATCAACTGGATCTGCCCGGTGATATCAATTGGTTCTGAACACAGCTTGCTGTTTGTTGCTGACCAATCAGAAGAAGTTACTGTGTACCGAATTGCAACATAATAATAATAATAATAAAGACATTTTTGAGCGCCTAACAACAGATAAATTCTCTAGGCGCTTTACAAAAACATCATAGCTGACTGCAGATGAAACAACATAGCACACTATAAACATTTATAACCTATTCAATTGATTGTGTTTTTTATACTGTTACCATTCCTGTATCGTATCTTAATTTGTCTTGGATTGATAGAGGAGAGCAATTGTGACGTGATCAAGCAAAATGAGTCGGAAGTTGCTAATATTGATTTTGTGATACATGTATAACCAAACAAAGGATAGAATTTCTGTTCTTTTCTATTGTTTTGAAAACCTGTCAATTGCTTAATTAAATCTTTGGAATTAATTGTCCTTTCTTTATGGGGTTTTCTGCCAAATGGCCAAGACAATCAGGTGAAAACTGTGATATATTTTCGACTTTGGCTTGATCGCATCACACTCATACCACTGTCCAGTCTATGTAAAAGGTTTCACTGCAAGTCTAGTAAGTCAAAAAGTGCCCAACTTTCTTGATCAATGTCAAATATCAACAGGGTTAATCTTAACCAAAATCTGTTGGGTAATAACTTTTATCCAATGGTTGGGCAAATACTTTGATTAACTAGTTGGTCCAACACATTTCATTTGACCCAACATGTAGCAATAATTTGACCAATAGATGGGCAAGTTTGTAACACAAATGTTGGTTAAACTTTAATCAATTGTTTAGATAACTATATTAATTGACCAAGAGATGCTCAAGTTTGTAACCAATTGTTGGTTAAAATTTGGAGTAAAATGTACCCAATTTTCATTTCTGTTGTTATTTGACCCAACGTTGGGCTAGAGACTTGGTCAAAGCATGTCAAACGTTGTTACCCAACATATGTAGTAGCAAATGTTGCTTATTTGTTGGGTAAACATTTTCTTTATTTTCCGGCAGTTGTGACAACAGAAGATGCAGTAGACACCAATATAGAAAGCTCTTAGAAAAATGGATCTCTCCCCATATCTTCGGTAAGATGTGAACAAGAAAACCAGGAGAAAACCCAAATATAAAAACCATTGGTGAGAATAATAAAACATGCACAATTGATTTGTGCAGCGAATAGACTCAAGCTATAACGTTATTATATGAATACTCAATACAGTAACTTGCTACGCTCCTTTTTTGTGGTCATTTACTGAACACAAAAATAAGACGAAATATGCTCGAAAGTATCAAATAATAATAAGCAAAAAAGCACCGATCATTTGATATCCTTCTGGTGTCTAGTTTCAGAAATGTATGTAAAATGGGTCAACGGTCAACATTCGTTTTGAAACAGAGGTTAACTTTTCAAGATACTCCATTTTAATTTATTCAATCTTTATTATTATTCAAATTGACATATGAGTCGGAAAGAATAGTATGCTATAACAAAGGGTGTAAATGTCAGTAATAGTTGTATGGAGTCCAGCGTCAGTATTCATGCAATTGCTAGAATAAATGAATGGCACTTTGCTGAACATTGATGACGGATGACAACAAAGGTGACCTTTGACTTCATTTTGTTTCGCTCCTAATTATCGTAGGACGAATTCAACGAGCTTATGATAATATTTTCATATAACAGGAAAGATTTAGCTAATACGCCCAATAGCTAATTACATGCAAATTTGAATTTCACACCAAATTAAATTTGATGATCTGTTGGTGTGTTGAATTTACTGAAACGCCCAGATATTGCTTATTGATTTCTGACAGGCGCCAAAATCGGCGCCCGAAGGGTACGGCCATAATATTGGCAAAATATGATATAGCCGCCTTCTGAGGCAGAGGTATAATTGTAGTTTGAAAACTATAAGGCTTCAAATAATAAATGATACCATGGCTGTAAAGAAAATTGTGTTGTAATTTCTTTTAAGTGAAGCCTTCATTTTGCCTTGAGTGACTCGTACGATGTGCAGGATACGGGAAGATAACACTAACTTGTACAGCATTGAGTGACTCGTAGGATGTGCAGGATACGGGAAGATATTCACTAACTTGTACGGCATTGAGTGACTCGTAGGATGTGCAGGATACGGGAAGATAACACTAACTTGTACAGCATTGAGTGACTCGTAGGATGTGCAGGATACGGGAAGATAACACTAACTTGTACAGCATTGAGTGACTCGTAGGATGTGCAGGATACGGGAAGATATTCACTAACTTGTACAGCATTGAGTGACTCATAGGATGTGCAGGATACGGGAAGATAACACTAACTTGTACGGCATTGAGTGACTCGTAGGATGTGCAGGATACGGGAAGATAACACTAACTTGTACAGCATTGAGTGACTCGTAGGATGTGCAGGATACGGGAAGATAACACTAACTTGTACAGCATTGAGTGACTCATAGGATGTGCAGGATACGGGAAGATAACACTAACTTGTACAGCATTGAGTGACTCGTAGGATGTGCAGGATACGGGAAGATAACACTAACTTGTACGGCATTGAGTGACTCGTAGGATGTGCAGGATACGGGAAGATAACACTAACTTGTACGGCATTGAGTGACTCATAGGATGTGCAGGATACGGGAAGATAACACTAACTTGTACAGCATTGAGTGACTCGTAGGATGTGCAGGATACGGGAAGATAACACTAACTTGTACGGCATTGAGTGACTCGTATGATGTGCAGGATACGGGAAGATAACACTAACTTGTAGAGCATTGAGTGACTCGTAGGATGTGCAGGATACGGGAAGATAACACTAACTTGTACAGCATTGAGTCATCCGGCAGAGAATAATACGGTAATGTAAGCGGTTCTAAGGAATGCCCATGTTGCCATGAAATGTTAAGGGTATATGGAACATGGATAGTTATATATACCCAGAAGCTTCAATGGCATCTTTCCCGGTCCACCGACACGACACGAGGTATATCATTGTGGTCTATATAGAGGTTTTATGGAGGAACTTACCGTGCATTGTTGAAACTGATTAGCTTTCATGATATAACAACCTTAGTACCACCTGCCTTCAAACTGAATAGATTTCATTTTAATACGGGCCTATTTGCCATATTCAAACTTGATATAGATTTGATGTGATAGTTGTATGCTTCATTCAAACTGGTTCGTAACCCGAGAAAACTTGCTATAATAGTTTGCTCATGGGGAATGTCATGAATCGTATACATGTATTATTATAGATGATTATCCGGCAACCTATGCTATACAAAGAGGGCTGATTTCTCTTAAACTTAATCCTTATATGTGTATAAGTTCATACGTGTAATACAATTGTAAACATATACCAGTCCCAGTTTTTATCACAATTGAGAGCGCAGCCTCCAACATATCTCTTAGTGTCCCTTTAATGTATTGCTCAAAATTCATCTTATATTCACATACAATATTTTGTTTGGTATTATTATAAGGATGATAATGTGTTTTTCTGTTTAAATTTACTTCGACTATCAATATTATCTATAGTCTACTTGGCCATCACGAGACAGTGACGTAACTGCGTATTCTACTAATTGCAGCACATAAATAATAATAATAATAATAAAACCATACTTATTGAGCGCATAACACAATTAAGTCCCTATGCGCTATCACAAACAAAAAACAAAAATAGACAGTAACATGAGTAACAAAAGCCGAAACAAAAAGAAATTAAACATTAACATTAAATAGGTAAGTTTTAGCAATGATTTGAAGAATGCTAGACACTTCGCCTCCAATGAATTCCGCCTCCCGAAAATGTTGCCTCCTGCAAATATTGCCTCCCGTAAATTTTGCCTGCCGTGAATTACGCCTACGTACAACTTCGCCTCCCTATTTATTCCGCGTGCTTGGCTGAACATTGATAGCAGCGTCGGCGCGGTCGGGCCTCGTGTAAGCCTATTGATTATGTGGTACCGTTGCAAATACGACTGGTATGTAGACCGGAGTAGACCTACTTGAAATTATTTAGCGTGCATGACTGAACGGAAGTATAGCCATACAGCGCAGCGGTTTGCCCTGCTCGTCAGTGCCCCGATTGTGCCCGGCCGCGTGCCTTTGGACGGACCCGTGGCTCGTGATGATGGCGGCGTGTGTCCCAGTGAAAGGTGTTCTATAGTTGTATTCCTTATCAATCAGCATATAGGGATATGCATTTTGAGTTTGACAGTAAGCCTAAGCCCTGCGTCTATATAATGAACAATTATTATGTTTTGAGGTGTCCAAGTCTGGTATAATGTAGGATCCAAAACATAATCATGATACTGAAAACGGATGTATTGGTCTCGCTATCGGACTGAGTTCCAAAATAAAAATTAAAAACTCATAGCTCGACCACTATCATGACTATGGTTTCAATCCAATGTTTTTACCAAGATCTCATCTTTATTGTTCGGCACAAAGCTCAATTATACAGATCTATCAATTGTTGGTGATGTTAAATACAGCAAATCTATGAAGCAATGTTCTGCTTGAGCATGTTCAGGGATCATTTAGGCTATACCATAGGCTTATTTTAAGTTTGGCCGATGTAGTATAAGGGGGTTATATACCCTGAAAGTGAAAAAATTATTCACCGATTTTCCATGATCGAAACGGAACTGATAAAAGACTTTCGATGAAATTAACCGAGAAAATGTGTTCCCCATTATATAAAATGTCTGATAGGCCTATAGAACAAATCAATATAATTTCATAATAATAACATCACGCATGTTGCTCATCCTCTATGCGCGCGTGTCCCGGCCCCCCGTAAAATATTTGGTGCCATTAGCAAGCATTTGAAATTTGTTTTCTTTCGTCTCTATAACCGAAAAATCACCAATAAGCTACGGTGTTATTCCAGGAATTTCAAATAACCGTATTGTGTGTCCCCTTACTTTATTTAATACAATTTAATATGATAATGCTCTTTCGTGTAATTCAAAGATGTCTTCACACTTTTCACGCGGCCGGCGTCTGCAGACGATCCAAAATGTTTGAAAAAATGTCAAAATTTACCATATTTGGAATCACCATGTAAAATGCATTCAAATAAGTACAAACATGCTTATTATTTGTTCTGTTATCCTTGAGATAGACATGAGAGTTTCTGAAAAAGGTTTCTGAAAAGTATGTTTTGTGTTAAACCAATAGCCGCGTGTAAAGTGTTCAAACTTAAAGAACTCCAGATTAGCCAATTAAAAGTAACAAACAATTCAAACAATTAATATTGTTGACATTGAACTTTTGTTTTATTAATCGTAGTCATCGGGCAATCATTCAAACAAATATACAATTATACACAAATTTGATGATAAACAAACAAACAAACACAATCAAGTTAATGAATCCATATAATTCAACAAATCAAAACAACAATCATTGCAAAAAGGGGATTGAAGAAGGTCGAATTTCACTATGATTTCATAATTTAATTAGCAAGCATTGAAACGTGTTTTCTGTCGTCTCACATAACCGAAAAACATAAATCAGCTAGTGTTATTCTAGGAATTTCAACCATAACCATGATAACCGGATTGTGCGTCTCTTAATTTATTTACAGTTGAAAATGACATAATGCTCTTCCGTGTATTTCAAAGATGTCTTAAACATTATCCACGCGTCTGCAGACAATCCAAAATTGCACAAAATGTTTCAAAAATATCTTAATTATTGAATGTCATTTACCATTTTGGAATATCATAATGTAAAATGCATTCAAATAAGTACAAACATGCCTATTATCTGTTCTGTTAGCCTTGAGATAGACATGAGAGTTAGAAAAAGGTTTCCGAGAAGTATGTTTTTTGTACCGTGGTTAAACCAATAGCCGCGTGGAAAGTGTTCAAACTTAAAGTTAAAGAACTCCAGATTGGCCATTTAACAAGCAATTCAAACAATTAATGTTGACATTGAACTTTTGTTTTGTTAATCGTAGTCATCGGGCAATCATTCAAACACATATACAAGCTATACACAAATTTGATGATACACAACCAAACACATTCAAGTTTATAAATCCACATTAATTCAACAAATCAACAATCATTACAAAACGTCAGAGGGGATTGAAGAAGGTCGAATTTCACAATGTTTTCACAATTTAATTAGCAAGCATTGAAACGTGTTTTCTATCGTCTGTCGCATAACCGAAAACATAAATCAGCTGTTATTCTAAGAATTTCAACCATAACCGGATTGTGCATCCCTTAACTTATTTTAAACAGTTGAAAATGACATAATGCTCTTCCGTGTATTTCAAAGATGTCTTAAACATTATCCATGCGTCTGCAGACAATCCAAAATTGCACAAAATGTTTCAAAAATATCTAAATTATTGAATGTCATTTACCATATTTGGAATATCATCATGTAAAATGCATTCAAATAAGTACAAACATGCCTATTATCTGTTCTGTTAGCCTTGAGATAGACATGAGAGTTAGAAAAAGGTTTCCGAGAAGTATATGTTTTTTGTACCGTGGTTAAACCAATAGCCGCGTGGAAAGTGTTCAAACTTAAAGTTAAAGAACTCCAGATTGGCCATTTAACAAGCAATTCAAACAATTAATGTTGACATTGAACTTCTGTTTTATTAATCGTAGTCATCGGGCAATCATTCAAACACATATACAAGCTATACATAAATTTGATGATACACAACCAAACACATTCAAGTTTATAAATCCACATTAATTCAACAAATCAACAATCATTACAAAACGTCAGAGGGGATTGAAGAAGGTCGAATTTCACAATGTTTTCACAATTTAATTAGCAAGCATTGAAACGTGTTTTCTATCGTCTGTCGCATAACCGAAAACATAAATCAGCTAGTGTTATTCGAAGAATTTCAACCATAACCGGATTGTGCATCCCTTAATTTATTTAAAACAGTTGAAAATGACATAATGCTCTTTCGTGTATTTCAAGGATGTCTTAACATTATCCACGCGTCTGCAGACAATCCAAAATTGCACAAAATGTTTCAAATATATCAAAATTATTGAACGTCATTTACCATATGTGGAATATCATCATGTAAAATGCATTCAAATAAGTACAAACATGCCTATTAGGAATTTCAACCATAACCGGGCCTAAAATGCTAATATAGTCCATTGGGTTGTCCAATGGGTTTTATACTCTATAGTTATACATACTCATGTCATTATTTATATCTCATGTATTTTATATTAAGTCGTTATTTTTAAGCATGTATTGATGTGCAGGGCCCCGAGTAAGAACAGCAGCTGATTCGGGCAACCCTGGGTAAAGATAATAAATAATAATTTTAAAAAAATAGTCCCAGATTTTACGGAATAAATATGCGGTAATTTAGTCTCGGCTTTTAAATGTATTTATGGCGCATTATTTGTTCATCAGACCTCTTTATTTGTTTGAGTTTGTTCAGTTAGTTATTTACTGGATGAGAAAGAACGTTTGATGCTCTGATCGAGTTGTTGAAGAAACGCCCAGCGAAAGCTGGGGGTTTACGTGGAAAGTTATCATACAACTTGGACGTCGGTCGCGTTTGATCTCAATCACTTTTCAAAAATCCCGCCAACTGTTTGTAAACCGTGTAGATTAAAGTTAATCACCGACAGGTTTAATATAACTTTTCTATAGAATGAAAGACAGTGCTGTATATAACGATAAGAGATAATAGTTTACTATAATCTTGACTCGATACTTATTATCACCTTATTGTCTCTAATATTGAATTGGCACACCACACATTCACTAAAATAAACGATATTTATAATCTTTTTCCAACCGAATTTGACTGTAGGCCTAATCAGGGATACTATTAACTTTGGGATAGGAAACTAGTATACCAACGTACGTAACGAAAACGGACCTTTTGCATATTTGAATAAATTATAGTAATCCGTCTGGAATGCGTCGGTGACCGGCGTTTAACACGTTTAACAATGTTTAACCAGGTTTAACGGCAGGTTAAACGGCATGTTAGTCAGCATAGGTTTGGGGGCGCTGTAGATTTAAACAGACGACGGTGGCCACGCGAAACCTAAATTTTGAATTCGTAGTGAATAACACGTAATCGCGAATTTTAAACTATCATTTTGACAAATACATCATAATTAAAAGGATTTTTATCGTTAACCGGGCGATGACTGTTAAAAATAATTCAAAATGGTGCACTCCCGTTGCCAAATTGGGTCGTCTGAGAGACGCGTGGCCAGCGTTGCGTCGTCTGCTACAATCATCACGCCTGATCGGTATAGCGCCCCCAATTCTGTGCTGACTAAGTTCAATTTAAAAGTGGACCCGATCGGCAAGCTCAGTGACATACCCCTGGCCTAATGTATCAACATGTTAAAATGAACACACGCAAAAAGAAAAGAAAAACAAAAAGCAGTATATATTATCCAAATTAATATATAGTATACTAAATCAACTAAACTATTGTATATTACATTTAAGAAAATAGGCCTATACTTAGAATAACTTTAAATTATACTTTTTGAAATACTTTTTGAAAACAATTAATAACATTATAAGGCCGTCTTCATAATTATATTCAAGTTTATTTAAAGTGCATGAAATTGATAACACGATAAAACTGAGATTAAAATACCTAAAAATTCAAACCGGTTCATGGAAAGTAAGATTGAGATATTGGTTATTTTACAGAATGCGTGTATAGGTATTTAGAGCAGTATCTCCGAGTTTTAATTAAGCCGTTACAAAGTTTGAAAGAAGATTCAAATCTTTTATATCTTTAATATCTTCAATGTGAATGTGTTGCAAATGGCGATTTGGTTCGCTCCATGCCATTTCATGTCTATGATGAATATAAAACATAGTTGATATTTCAGAAAATACGAAAGTAGCACTGGACATTAAACAAATTTACCAAATCGGGGGCTGAAATTGAACCCGTGTCTCCCGCATGGAAGCCCACTTCCTATGAAACTATATAGCAGGAAAGGTGATAAATGTAATAGGAATGTGTTTCGATTTTAATTTATTTTCGTGGCTATATGTAGAATTTATGGTAATTCGTACATGTAGTACATCCACAAAAGCGATATAGACCTATTATTTCTATATAAAACATATATTTGTATGGACAACTGCAAATGGCGGTCGATGGTCATGGCTTACCGACGAGAGTGTCATGCCTGAGTATTTAATGAAAATGAGCAGGAAGTATAAGTCCCGGTATGCAGGCTTGATCTTTCTCACTCAGTGTTCTCCTATAATAATAATGGGCACATTTTATTGACAACTTTTCTATATTCTTATGTTTAGTGCAATACTTTTATTATGGAAAGCAGGCTTTCCTATAACCCTTTTATTAGCCATGTGATACATTGGTTCTATCAAGGAGTTGGTTCCATGCAGTTGTATTTTTTCATAAATGTGCTGATAACTCTAAAAGTATAACTCCTACATAAACATGTTAAATTATAAACATGTTGAGAAATTTCTCTTCTTGAATTTGAGATATTACACGCTAAGAATGGCTGATTATTAAGGAAGTTTACAATCCCATATGTACTGTCAAGTCTGATTTTCAATTTCACATTTTCATTTTCAACACGGGGGCTCAGACCGGCAAATTATTGATTACTGGTAGTGGTAGTGCCAATTCACCGGTCGATGGCCTGACTGTTGTATGAGTCGGCCGGTGGCATTGTTACGGTTGATCAATACGGCACACACGCTTACTGACAATACTCTCCCCATGTTGAAAAGAAAGTGTTTAATTGAAAATCAGACTTTTTCCCTAACGTTCGGGATCGTAGCTTCCTCTTTAATCAACCATTCTTTAGCGTGTAGGGCCTATAGTAGATTCATAAACTCTGGCGCATCAGTATCGATTTTGGACTTCGTCCATTGGGCGTTAGAGGAACCCATTTTGACCAATGATGAAACAGCGGTACTTTTATAGATGTTATTATCATGATTATTTGCGCTCCATAATCAAATGCTATTCATGATAGTGTGGCGTTATGAATAGGGCTGATCAAATAGCTTTACAATCACGACAACCAAAAACTTAATCCAGCAGCTTCAAATGTGTTATCCCTTTGGAAGCGGTTACCACAATAAAAACAAATCGACCATCATCAACCGTTACAGGATTCGAAAGAAAAATATTATGTATGTCGTTTTACCTATTCATAATTTAGTGGATACTTTTTATTATTTTACGTTTTTATTATGCACATGGAATAAAGGAAACATTCAAATGAAAATAATAGTTCTACGTATTTTTTGGCGAGAATAAACCGGAAAATAATTCAATAATCATTTTTTTATATACCTAGGTACAAAACCATTTGTCCTAATTAAATGGAAAAACAGTTATATCAACCAAGATACGGATTATAAACGTTACGTTTTAATATTTCTGGCTATGAGACCACTATTATCAATTTATCTGAATAACAATACATTTTCTTTATCGTTATGCCGATAATCCAACCGCAAGTTCCCTGTCACTAGGTTCATATATAGGCCTAGTGGTGAATACATCACCATGATCACAGTAGTACATGCACACGAAGCCACGGTATTACCCTTGCATATTACGATTAAATTCGAGCGCCTCCCCATCTTTTGCTTCTGTTACCTCTTTACTGAAATGGTATATCGCTAAAATCGGCCAATGTCTGCGAATCGACTATAATATCTCAAATTCAAGAATAGAAATTTTTCAACAACTTTATAATTAAATGTATGTTTATGTAGGAGTTATACTTTTAGAGTTATCAGCATGTTTATTACCTGCTCAGTTACTTATTGTGATGACCTATTTGCGTTATAGTATTGTAAAATCCCTACCACCGGCAAGTATTGCAGTAAAATATGGAAAGGCCCACTGCCCCACATTGAACAAGCGCCCTAATAATACTTCAAGCCGGGGAGTGTTTGCTTGAAAAATATATAATTTTTTTGTTGTTGGAAATTTTAGTCCGTAGATGTATAATTTACACATGATAGGCCTACTAACAAGTAGTCCGTATCCAAATTAAAGTTACAGCGTCCATATATTTCTATACTTTAATCTTTACCAAAAGGGGTTACCCCGGTACAAACCGTCATATTCCCACCATCCATTTTTGTCACTGATTTCTCTACCATCATGCATGCATCGGGAGTTTAATTAATTTGTTTGGTATGGTACGGGGGGGGGGGACCTGCAACTTCACGTGCAAATGAGTACCGACCAAATAATCTTTTGGTTTATCAAAATACGGCACAATTGTAACAGATATATTTGAGTTTTACGGTCATCTTCAAGGTGGAAACTCCAAATGAAACACATAAAACACAGAACAGAGATGATCTTTTCCGTCGACTATAATAATATAAAATAAGCCTAACCACCAACCCCAAATGTTAAGCCAAGCCGCACGCATTAATTTCAGGTACTTGCAATGGCCATACAGCACGGGCGTTAACGGCTCTCACCACCGCCGCGCTACGGTCATGTTCTGCCAAGCACGCATAATAATTCCAGGTAGGCCGTAGGGCCAACTTGCAAGGGAAATAACCACGGGCACATCACCGCATAGAGGCAGGACACCCGTCGCGCAGTGGCGCCTCGGTGTTCAGCCAAACACAGGCACGCATATCCCGTGCCGAATTTGATGACCCAGTTGCGTTATAGTATTGTAAAATCCCTACCACCGGCAAGTATTGTAGTCCCTGCCACCAGTAAAATATGGAAAGGCCCACGGCCCCACATTGAACAAGCGCCCTAATAATACTTCAAGCCGAGGAGTGTTTGCTTGAAAAATATATAATATATAATTTTTTTGGAAATTTGAGTCCGTAGATGTATAATTTACACATGATAGGCCTACAAACGTAAACAAGTATAGTCCGTATCCAAATTAAAGTTACAGCGTCCATATTTCTATACTTTAATCTTTACCAAAAGGGGTTACCCCAGTACAAACCGTCATATTCCCACCATCCATTTTTGTTACTTATTTCTCTACCATCAGAGTTCAGCAGAGTTCAGAGTTTTTATTAACCAAACATATAATCATCATGCATCCATCGGGAGTTTAATTAATTTGTTTGGTATGGTACGGGGGGAAACCTGCAACTTCACGCTATGAATTATACCCACCAGCCCCTTGGATTACCCCGTGCATAACTTAACCATATCCCTGGGCCATCGGCGCCCGTATACCGGTCGTAGATAATTGGGGTTGTTCTACGGTACGCGCGGGGATAGGGGCCTACTGTATTTGCCGGGTACTTTGACTACCACTCAGGGGTTTAAAACAGAAACCCTGTTCTACGGGCCCGGCGAATTTATTAACCGTGTCCGTATTAAACTAACATTTGGCCAAACACTGTATACATTGCTGTACAATGTACATGTGTATGTGTTTACTATATAACCTTTACTCGTCAATGCTGAGACTAGGTATAATTATTAGTCTCAGGGCAAAGGTATCACACGTTTGTTACGGTAAATAACATCGCGGCCCGGCCGACACATTTTTAAAGAAATTAGTGAAAAGAACTTTACGTGCAAATGATTACCGACCAAATAATCTTTTGGTTTGTCAAAATACGGCACAATTGTAACATATATATTTGAGTTTTACGGTCATCTTCAAGGTGGAAACTCCAAATTAAACATATAAAACACAGAACAGAGATGATCTTTTTCCGTCGACTATAATAATAAGCCTAACCACCAACCCCAAATGTTAAGCCAAGCCGCGCGCAATAATTTCAGGTACTTGCAGTGGCCATACAGCACGGGGTGTTAACGGCTCTCACAACCGCCGTGCTACGTCATGTCAGCCAAGCACGCATAATAATTCGGCCTACTTGCAATGGAAATAACCACGGGCACATCACCGCATAAGAGGCAGGACACCCGTCGCGCAGTGGTTGTTCAGCCAAACACAGGCACGCATATCCCGTGCCGAATTTCCCCCATGCCTCTCCCGGCTATTAGTTGCGGAGTGTCGATAGCCGCTTATAAATTAATTATTAAAACATGACTAATAGACAAAGGAAAGTGTATCCGTGTATAAGGAACCAAAATATCCAACGATCACAATATTAAGAGAAGAAACACATATAACAACTATTCAATCACTGTCAAAAGCCAACAAAATTAACACCAGTCGTATTATAATTTCTTTTAATTGGTTCAAGTTCTGCTTATCACTTGCAATCGGCATACATTAAAATGTATTTTCTCACTTTGAAAACCTTGCTATCGGCATACATTAAAATGTATTTTCTCACTTTGAAAACCGTGCTAAACGCACATGTTCGATTGTATGAGAAATAATTACACACATACATATCGAACAGTTCGAACTTGTAATCATTGTTACGATATTTAATGTACATGTATACCCAACAACATCTTGTGTGCTGTACCGGGGTACATGTACTCATGCATTAATAGATTTACAACCGGGCCGCCACACAGATCTTGTGTGATCATGTGTGACATTGTGTATGCATGATAGATTTACCACGGCCGCACTGAGACACAGATTACATTGATCCATCGCTCGTGCTGATTTGCGGTATAAATAGGGAGGCGAGTTTGTACGTAGGCGAATTTCACGGTGGGCAATACTTACGGGAGGCAACTTGTACAGGAGGCAACATGTACAAGAGGCGAAGTGTCCTGTTTCCGACAGGAGGCAACATGTACAAGAGGCGAAGTGTCCTGTTTCCGATTTGAACTGTTCAAGAGTTTTGGCAGATTTTAAACATGATATAGTAAATTATTCTAAAGTTCAGCAGAA
>CM069454.1:10013019-10092287 GCA_035610835.1 Ophiura sarsii | reverse complement strand
TCAATGTTAATTATTCAAGCATAGCAAGATGCTTTCAGGAACGTTTTCATGACCATTGTAGTTAAAACACTGGTCATTTTTGCGCCTTTCGTGCGTAAAATTGTGTACAATATTTAATTATTCAAGCATAAACAAGATGGCTTCAGGAACGTTTTCTGGACCATTTCATTTATAAAAATGGATTTTTTTTTTGCGCGCTTCGTGCGTTGTAGTTTTTTCATCTTTCATATAGTGTCTCTCGTATTTTAGAGTGTTTATGAACCAAGCCAAAGTTTATTAAAAATAAATGTAAATATTCATATAGCAAGGAAGAGCTTTACTAGGCCATTCAAACTTTTTAAAACCCAACAGCTTTATGGGGCTTTGCCCCCTGAACCCATACTGTCTCTGAACCAAGTTTATTACAAAATAAATGTAAATATTCATAGCAAGGAGAGCTTTTCTAGGCCATTCAAACATGCTAAAACCCAACAGCTTCAGGGGCCCCTACCCCAAGGGATCGCCCCTGGAGGGCCCCTTGACCCCACACCGTAGTGGTGAAGACTTAGCACTCGCCTTTATTACCTATTAACATGATTAAACGTACAAACATTTACAACAGTAAGGGAGTGTTCAGAAATACTTTGGTGGGTGGGGGGGGGGGGGGGGGGGGGGGGGTGGCCAAAACTGTGGGGGTCTAAAAAAATTCAAATTGCCCAAAGGGGGGATCAAAAAGTTTTTGGTAAATAAAGGGCGGGGGGTCAAAAAAGTGTGGCCATAGTATAACGCCTGGGTGGAAGAAAAAAAATTGCGCGCTGCGCGCGCGCGCTTTAGTTCAGAATTGTTCAGTTTTTAAAAGGCAAGAGGTGTAAAAAGACAATTTGTGTAGCAAAACAAAAAAATCCCGCTACACACGAATGTTTTTGTGAACTTTTATTTTAAAAAAAACCTATTAGGCCTATATTTTTAATTTTTTTATTATTGATATATTCTTTTATTTTGTACTTTAAAAAAAATCCCGCCTCTCAAAATCGCCATTTAAGTTACGTACGGTTGGGGTATATTTCGACCCCTCCCCCTGTTACGTACGCTTTGTACGTAACTGAAAATGGCGAAAATTATGGACGACCCCTAACGTACAAACATTTACAACAGTAAACAACAGAAAATACAAAAAGCCCACACAAGTTATAAATTAATACATGTTATCAATACTATAACTTCAGGATAAAAGAATCTGGATTATGTTTAAGGCTTGGGGACCTGGTTTTGAGTGAATCTTAAGCTCTATTTGTTGTCAATTATTTTTTATTTTTGGTGGTATAATTTCATGTAGGGCCCTTTCGAGGTATTATAGGCCTAATACATATACACTGAGCCAAAAAAGAAACTTATAAAATCTTAACAGATCACCATAGGGTCAGTGCGCATTTCTCTTGTGTCATTGAAGCAAACAATTGGTTATTGACTACCATTTAAAGCAATACATTGCAGTAATATTGTATCCAAATTTGGTACATTTTCATGCACAGAATTTTATTTGGTGATCTGTTAAAATTGTATAAGTTTCTTTTTTATATAAGTTTCTTTTTTGGCTCAGTGTATATCAAGATTACAATCAAGAAGGGCTGAAACTGGAGCTGGACATCTATCAGAACAAATAGCCTAAATGGTTAACTGGAAATAAAATACATCAATCTAAAGTAAATTACCAGTAATTATTAAATGAATAAATGACAATAATTCAATAGTAGGCCTAAATGTTGGTGTAATTTTATTTTGATAATTAAATAATAAATGTTATTATATAGACACATTTTAAACCATATCCATTGTTTAACACATTTAGGTTAGAATTTTCATTCATTTAAAAAAACATATAATTTATAAATAGCGAATTGTTCACTACAGTTCAGAAAATTAAAGCCCTCCAAATATCGGTCCAAAGATAATCATAATATTATTAAATCACAGATCTGAGATTAAAATGTTCTACATTTCATCACTTGCATAGGCCTATGAAATCTGGCTATATCATAATATGATTTTTTTAAACAAGTTTTAATTAACCACTCTCGCGCCACTTAGGATGCCTTGATGCGCGCCGTGATTCGCCACAAGTGGCGCGCGCGCCACCATTTGAGAATGCCTGTTGTAGACCTAGTCAATACAATTATTGTGCTCAGTGGCTATTGGCCAGTGTGTGCATGATGTCATCGGGGTATCATGTTGCATTGTGGTCTAGTGCCGGATTCTCGGTACACATTTGTCCAAAACTGGAGGGCCACTCTTTTGACTCGGCTAGGATGGCTGACTCAGTGTTTCTATATTCTATCTTAGTATAGTATTTCCCTGGATAGTGATAGTGGCCCTACGAGGAGCACTCTTTTGACTCGGCTAGGATGGCTGACTCAGTGTTTCTATATTCTATCTTAGTACTAGTATTTCCCTGGATAGTGATAGTGGCCCTACGAGGAGCACTCTTTTGAGGTAGCACACCTCTAAATAGTTCCAGGCGAAAACTTGCAACTCTTATTGCGCAATACTTCTTATCAATATACGCGTGATTAAAATAGTGATTTCTCGGGAACTACAGTGATTCAGCAGACGAGGTTGGTATCAAATTAAAGCTAACAATATGAATTTTAATGATAGATCATTCACAAATAATATTAACTATTTTTTGTTAATAAATAGTAGTCCTACTTTCACGGTGCACGGCCGTAAGTCTTGCGAAAAATCAACTTGAACAATGACCGTAGAGGGCTTAGATGCTCGATTGCTTAAAATCTAACTGTTTTCCACGTATATTTTACAATTTTAATCAAAAGCTTGCTAAAATAGCTAGAGTTTACTACCAAATTGAATGACTTTCTATGTGTAAATTTAAAAATAACCTTGCCAGAACATGGTTTAAATCTTCGGAAAATCTAATAGTACGTTGGCCTGCGTGTATAATGCGTCATAGTTTGGGGGCATAAATAGAAATTTATACATAGAAATTCTTTCAATTTGGTATTAAACTCTAGCTATTTTAGCAAGCTTTTGATTAAAATTGTAAAATATACGTGGAAAACCGTTAGATTTTAAGCAATCGAGCATCTAAGCGTATCGGCCGTAATTCAAAAACTTGTCTTTTGCTAATGTCGGGTTTCTAGCATAGTCGTAGGCCTAACATTTTCCTAACTTTAAATCGTTAAAATCGATCTATCGTTATAAACATATTATAAGCATTGTCTTGGGCTTAAATTTGATACCAAAATCAATTCCTAAATCACAATGGTCATTGAGATATCATCTTTTGAAGCGTCGCGCATCGATCAAAATAAGGTGCAAAATGGTCGTCTAATTTCGACTTCCTATTATTTAGAGGTGTGCTACCTTGACTCGGCTAGGATGGCTGACTCAGTGTTTCTATATTCTATCTTAGTATAGTATTTCCCTGGATAGTGATAGTGGCCCTACGAGGAGGGCTAGGTAGGCCTACTGTGTAACAAACCAGGGCGTAGTATATAACCCACGTGAATATGTCATCTTCAAAATGAGTACAAATGAATAACCACAGGCAATTTTTAATGAAAATTAAAGTGGCTCCTTGTGACAACATTTATAAGAATCAAGAGCATTTTGAGGTAGTGGGGGGGGGGGGGGGGGGGGGGGGGGGTGTACATTTGCGCCCTGAATATACGAGTTACAGCTTTAGTTGACACAAGCTGTAAAATGGCACCAATGATTGAATGATTGTAAATCTATGGCACCTGGTTCACACCATAAATGCATTTGAAACTTATGCAGTAGCGTAGCCAGCGGGGGGGGGGGGGGGGGGGGGGGGGGGGCGTCGGGGGGGGGGGGGTCGGGGGGGGGGGTCGGGGGGGGGGCAGACTGCCCCCGGACACCTAAAATGGGGACGGCGAAGCGGGAAAATGGGGACGAGAAGAAGGGGAGAAAAGAGAGAAGGAAGGGGGAAGGAGAGGGAGAAAGAGAAGAGAAAGGGGGAGGAGAACAAGCAAAAAAGCCCCTATTGAAAACATTGGTAGCACTCCCATTTCCTTTCCAATTAATGTATACTTTTATATGCATTTGATTAATAGTTTAATAATAACAGCGCTCACAAAATTCAAAACACTTTCCTGGAGCATAAACAATATTGTTTATGCCTGGAGTTGGTCCAAAAGGATACAATGAATTTTAATACATTTGACATAAATTTGAACATGTTAAATTCAGCAAATACGATTTGTCAACAAACACGATTTGGCGGCGTGATTACTACTACTTCCGGGTCAACCACAAGTCTCCTTTCCAAAACAAACGACATAAGAACCGGCGAATGCAGTTTTACTGGGAATTTGCGACAACATCTGCCTGGATTAAACTCATAAAATACTGGGTATCCATCAAAATTTGAACCTCGGTATAGTAACTTTATGTTGTTCTCATGGTATTTTGTTTGAAGATTCAATTAGTGATAGGTTTTTCGGCAAAAACGCTGATTTTTGGCATCGAACATCATCTATCTTTTCACTTCAGGTGGTCACACACATGTTCATTCATTCATCCATTCATTCATTCAGAAGTGAAAGTCGCGCCGCATCGTTATCACCTCGAAGTGAAAATAGTCCACGTTTGACAGGTAAAGTGAAAGGTCTTTGAACAAACATTTTTTCCCCCAATTCGCTTTAAACATTTTTGTAAGAAATGAAATGTGCAGTACTATTATATTATATAATAAAGTAAAATTACTTAGGCTAATAAATCATGAAATCATTAAATTTAAAAAATCACCTTCAACTTCAACTTCAACTTCAAGTTCAATTTAGGATATCAAATACGTTCTTCTTTCATTTTGTCTGTCCATCCTCTCAGCCCAGCTTAGCTGAGACGAGTAGTGTGGAGTACGGGGTAATCCTGTATTTTTTAGGGTTAATTTTTAAATTGATTTGACGGAATAAACCGTATACTTCATGAATTGACTGTCAGTGTCAGTGTACATACTATTTTTAGTAGTAGGCCTACAATTCAATGTAGGCATAATTATAACAATTTTACAAATATTCAGAATTCAGATCCTTTCAAATGTCACATCATCTAAAAAGGGCTTAAAATAAGGAATAAAATGAGGGTCAATGACTACAATACGACAACCAGAAGCAAAGTTACGTCTTTTTCTGCTTGGTATGGATAGCAAACAAATATGAACATTCTTTTCTCAATAATATGGTAGTCCTTTCATGGCCGTCTTCGCTCGAAGACGGCCATTATTCAGACCGATCAGTGTATCGGAACCGCTACGCTACGTGTACGTCAATGTAAATCAATTTAGTGCATTTACTAAATGTCAAAATTTAGACTAAATACTGATATTTGACTTGCATTTACTGTGTCATCTTGTTCTTTAATAACTCAGCTATGATGATGGTGAATTGAATCCACTCGCTCGCGTGAAAAAGAGAGAGAAAAATGTTCTTTAAAATGAAACCCTAAAATAATTTACAAACAATTGCGATTTGACCTTTTTTTCCTAGCATGCAGTACGATATGCAAATAATCGTGACGTTGTATGACGTCGATAATTACTCTATGCGCTCGTTAAAATAAAAATATGTCCATCAATTTCACAGCCTCGCTCGTCAGCAACCGCATGGTAAAATTAATATTTGAATTAATTTGAATAAAATCATTAATATTCATGATATATTCATGAGTAATAAGGTCATCCATAAGGTCATCCACAACATTAGATTTTGGAGTCTAGACTGCAATTTCGCTGCGACATTTTCGCCGATAATTTCATCATTCACCACTATCACGAATACGAATCACAAGCCTAGTCACTACGGAACAACCACAGGAACAAGTAAGGACAATTTTGGGAACTAAAAATGTCAAAGTGTAACACAAAAGAAGGATTTTAAGGTAATGCCTAAATCAATAAATGTAGGCCTACTTCGGTAGCACTGAGTAGCCCTATTAAGTACAGTCATCTCCCATGACTGTACCAAAGGACTAATCATCATCATGAATTGACTATCAGTGCAGTAGTCACTGTACTGTGAGTCTGTGTGTACATACGTCACTAGTACTATTTTTAGTAGTACAATGTAGGCATAATTATTTTACAGATATTCAGATCCTTTCAAATGTCACATCATCTAAAAAGGGCTTAAATTAAGGAATAAAATGAGGGGTCAATGACTACAATACGACAACCAGAAGCAAAGTTACGTCTTTTTCAATATATTTATTTTTCGCTAATTCAGGAGAGTGTCAGGACCTTTTTCGGGTAAAAATCCTGTGACCAGCCAGACAAGAATTCCCTTTATAATAAAGTACATGATTTATTACATGCTCATGTTTAAACAGTAACTGCTTGGTATGGATGAGCATAACAAATATGAACATTCTTTTCTCAATAATATGGATGGTTTATGGCTATGGCTGTAGTGCTGTGCCTCCGCATGCTCCACGGTTCTGTCCTGTGGCATTAAATCTGGCGAGCTGTCAATTTACTCGAAAAAGTTAACCTCTTTTTTTTTAGCTCCCCTGTTACTGCGTTAGTGCAATCAGGGGTAGAATTTCGGCACGAATACGCGAATCGATTAGCGTGAAGATTCGCGCAAAAAACAACAAAAACAGGCCCTTAGATGACTGGTATTTGACCCGTAAGGTGCGTTCATACTCCCGTCGTTGCGCATCGGCCGACGTCGATGGACATCGGTGTGCGAATTGAAGCAATGTCAACTTTTATCCGCGGACGTCGGGCGATGCGCAACGATAGGAGTATGAACGGGCCTTTAGTCAACAATAATGCCGAATTTGGAAGTTGTGCAAGCTTATAGCCTTATATTCTTGATATTATTTTCATTAATTTTGCAATAATCCATGGATTCTCAAAATTGGCGAGAATCCAGGATTCTCGCGAAATTATTCTGCGAGAATCTAAATGGACTCTCGCACTGCAGCGCGAATTTCTATGCCTGGCAATCAGTTGGTCGTGGGGCTACAATTCTCTTTACACATCAAGATATTTTAATATCACTATTAGAAGAATCCCCATATTTTTCTCACTTATGTCCGTAAAATCTTAGGGGCCAGAAATGTTCAATTTGGAAGTTATATTTAGGCTAAAATGTGGTGAATGACTGCCAAAGGTGGTTTACCACCAACTCGTTTATACTACTCAATGGGCAAATGTCTTTTGACATTGTGTTTCTTAAAATAGAACCATTGGAGTTATGCAACTCAATCTTTGGAATACGACAATTTTAAGGATGACCTTTCATGTAAAATAGAAAACATCAAACTTTGAAATTGAACACATCGTTTGACTAAACACAATTCTCGAACATTTGTTTTAAAACTTAAACTAAACATGCGTCTTACTCACTGAAAGGTGTCTAACTTTAAACATTGGTATGGCCATGGGGGTACCGTATTATCCCTAGCACCCAGGACCTTATAAGCGCCCAGCCGCCGCCCACCCCTGTTTTCTCAATGACTAACAACAAACAATCTCTTATAAGCGCCCACCTTTTCAAATGGTCAGCATCCTCAAATGACCACTTGTACATATATTTCATTTAGTACATGAAATGGTCAGCATCACAAATGACCATTATTGTACATTTTCGTTAGTACGTCAAGTGGTCATCAGCCTTCTCAAATTACCACTTGTGCATTGTATCAAATGGTCAGCATCTTCAAATGACCACTTGTACATTTTATTTAGTACAATAAATGAGTTAAAAAAGGTAACATAATAAGCGCCCACCCAAAATGACTTTGCTAACCGCCCTGGGCGCTTAATAGGGATAATACGGTGGTTTAACGTGTGTTTAACTAAACTCGTGCACCAATAATTGTACGCCTTGAATGATTACTTAACCGTGCCTGGTGCAAGCTGATACAGATCGTGTAGTCCTAAAAATATGCATTTGATTTGAGGAATTCGGTTGATTTGTAACCCATTTGGGCCACAATTTTAAATTGCACAAATTCCCGTTGCTTAGCTTCACACAACCACTATATGGGGGACGAGATTTGAGGAGTTTAAAATCAGGTTTTTTAATCACATCGTTTAAAAAATAAACTTGCCTTTAATTTAGACACAAGTAGAGTTTTAGACATCCCAGCTTATTTAAAGCTAAAACCATGTTTAGTATGAGAATACAGACAGCCCTTTGAGTTTTTACTTGTCAGTGTTTTCCCCAAATCCCTCAAAAATGTAACTTTTATTCACCAGGCATTTGAAGAGATGTTTTGGTCTGCAATTCTGTACCTCTTCAAGTATATTGTGCATGAAGTATAAATGTGTCTATTGAGACCAGAATGCACAATGTATTTGGCCATCACGAGACAGTGACGTAACCACATATTCTACTAATTGCAGCACATAACGCGCGCGCCCACTTGCGGCGCTGGCGTATACACACGAGTGATGAATTGCGGAAGATACATACACATGCGTTAAAGCTGCGCCTGTTAAGTTACGACACTGTCCAGAGGAAGCCAAATAGAATATAGACCCAAATATGTGCCTATAAGCATCCTTGTACAGTACATCTATAAAGCAAATATGTTTGTACAAAATACGTGACTCTGTGCTTTCACTCACCCTATGGGTGAAATACCCTTCACTTTTGACGCGAAAGGGCAATCCAATATTGAAAATGTCATTGTTTTACTGCCTATAAAACACTGCTCTTGCACATGTTTTGGCCATCATTTTGGTTTTTCACCCTCCAGAAATTAACCCCTGGAGTAAAATTGCTGTTTGCTATGATCATCAGGACTGTACTTTGACCCTCACAGATTGGTTACAAATGGACAGATTTCTGACAAGACTTATTTACGGTATTAAAGGTATATTTGTGATATTTTCCAGGGAACGCCCTTAATCCTCAAAAAAAGATTGAAAGCAGATTTTCTTGCAGATTTACATTTCTTATCATAAATCGAACATAACATTGCAAGTTACAGGGCGATACGATTCTTAATTACTTCAAAAAATATGGTTTTAGAGTGAAAATACACTGTCGGAGTCTGCGACAACAATTTATTTTTACTCTAAATTCACTTTAAAACCATGATTTTGAGGTAATTAAGAATCCAATCGCTCTGTAACTTGGAATATATTAATGATGTATGATCCGAAATGTAAATCTGCAAGAAAATCTACTTTCTAAAAATATCATGAATAGAGCTGCTCCCTGGAAAAGATCACATGCCTTTAACTTCATTTCTGTTGACTTTCTTTTTCCCCCCAGATCTGGTATGACAATATGTAGTGTCGACATAACAACATGTTGTAGTAGCTGAATAACCCGACTCCATCCATTTTTGTAATTGCAAGCATCTACCTATCAAAGCAACTTCAAGACATTGCCCATTGTCACCTTAACGATCGCATTGATCAATCCTAATTGCAACTAAAACACTTTAACTTCACAATGGCGGCTACAATGAAGCACCGCCAGCATTGGTACAATGAGTAGACCAAAAGAGGGTGCAATTTTACCGGTTGTAGAAGTGCAAGGATCCAAGACCCAACGGATTGCTGCAGAGAACAATAACACTAAAAGTGCTAACACTGACGCTGTTGCAGAGATGGGTGACTGGCGGCCCTTTGTTTATGGCGGTATGGCTTCTGTGGCGGCAGAATTTGGTAAGAAACCGATTTATTTTAAAAGATAATTTTCTCTATAAATTTTTGGTTAAAATTGTTTCATGTCTGTGACAGAGTGAATGTAAACTTGGCACTGCTTGTCAACAGCACCTTTAATATTATGTGATCTTTCCAGGGAACGCCCTCAACATCGAGAAAAAATTGAAAGCAGATTTTCTTGCAGATTTACATTTCTGATCATAAATCGTGCATACATTCCAAGTTACAGGGCGATACGATTCTTTACTTCAAAATCATGGTTTTAGAGTGAAAATCATCTGTCGGGATAACACGACAGTTTATATTTTCACTCTAAATTCACTCTAAAACCATGATTTTGAGGTAATTAGGAATCGTATCGCTCTGTAACTTGGAATGTATACGATTTATGAATAGAAATGTAAATCTGTAAGTAAACTTTCTAAAAAAAATCATGAATAGAGGGCGCTCTCTGGAAAAGATCACATAATATGCCATTAATGTATTCATATTTACTGATACTGTCAGTGGTGAATATCGTATTTTGAACAATAAGTTTATTTACAGTAGGCCCTATTCCAAGCTCTATCCCTCTTGTATCCTCCCCTCTGTCTGTACCATCCACATGCGTGAAATGTTATGAAAATGAACGTTTGGAAAATTGCACCGAGATTTATATATATATAGTTATAATAAAAAATCCTAGCTGGATTTTACATGTGAAAAACATGATTTTTATGGGTCTTTTTAATGCATGCAACAGGCCTAGATTTTCTGGCGTATGGAACTTTGCCAAGCAATGTGTACAGGTGCATAGAGAATTTTATGATTTATTTGTCATTCATTGCTATTTGGTGCCTTGTAGTAATGTTCTGATTGTGTAAAGAAATAAAGAAATACATATTTGATTGATTTGCAAATCAAACACAGCAGACACATGTATGAAAAAAATCCATTCATCTAAAAAGCGCTGATTTTATTAGCAGAGAGCTACATATATGACTTCCATGTAAACTGCTCACAAAAAGTATTGAAACACTTAGAAATGATCCAATATATAACGGCTCGAAAGGGTATGCATTAATCGAAGCAAATAACCAAGTGCATCATTTTGTTCTGCGTATTTTGACACCTCGATGATGAGATACGATGTTGCGGAGCGGAGTTATTGTCATTTCAATGGTCGTGGGTCCAGTTTCAAAAGTGACAATCACCCTATAGTTCAAAAGAGGTTTGCATTACTGTTTAGAATGATCAGATTCGTGATTTTCAATAGGGATGAGTGTCACCTTGGAAACTGGACCCACGATCATTGAAATGACAATAACTCCGCTCCGCAACATCGTATCTCAACGATTGAGGTGTCAAAATACGCAGAACAAAATTATGCACTTGGTTATTTGCTTCGATTAATGCATACCTTTTCGAGCCGTTATATATTGGATAATTTCTAAGTGTTTCGATACTTTTTGTGAGCAGTTTACTTGTACCAACATATTTTGCATTCCCTTTTACTACAAAATACAATAATTTGGTGACGGCAGCATAAAATTAGTAAAAAGTGAGCCATTTGCTTTAATCATACACCAAAAAACAAACAAAAAACTGTCACAACAGAATAACAAACAACAAACTGCTCTGGTAACGAGCTGCCACTTCGCCCCCTGAAAAGTTTGTTTTTCATTGAGATCTATTTTTTTTTTTTTTTGTCTACTGCAAAATGCATCGCCATTTGTTCTTCTTTAGAATAGATATAATGAAAATAAATAGTATGCTGATGCATTGCAATACCTACACGTAATACATTGTACCAGGTATTCATTGTGATTGCCTGGGAATGGATCAGATGGTCCATTTCACACAAAAGTCAACAAGTTGTTGATACCTGTTAGGCTGTTCACCATGGCTGAACATGAACTTTTGAAACTTTTTGGCCTGCCAATATAATTGCCGCTCTACAGGTTCTGTACTAATAGGTGCACAGGTTTTTTAAAAAAAAATTGGCTTACATTTTGGTCAAATCCCCGGGTGATGAAAAGGTAAAGATTACATAACATGGCAAGGTGAAAGGCTGAAAGCCAATCAAAAATTGATAGTGTTCACGCAGCCCCATTTATTTTTGATGGGTTGTGGCGCTAAACCCACTTTTACATTAGGGTTGTTTTTACCTTGGGACTTGTGTTTTGTTTTGTTATGTGATTTTATGTTTTGGGTATCCCAGCACAAATACCATGAGTCCCCCATGTTTAGGGAATCTTTGCAAAAAAGCAACCCGTTAGAACAGAACATACCTGTACCCCCCCCCCCCCCCCTCCGATACACAAACACATTAAACAAACAAAAACTCTATGCTGTTAACAAAAAGGTGTGACAGCCCAGAGTAATACAATTACAAATTGAATAAGATGTTACACAGGTTCAGTGAGATGCAAGGAATCAATTTGTTATGTAGTCTAGTCGGTCTGCAGACAATAATTGTATGTAAAAGCCAACCTGTGCTTGATGCGTAATGTATCATTGTATCATATTGACACTTTCAATACGGCAGGCGTCTGCAGACGACATTCCAAAATTTCACAACATGTTTCAAAAAAAGTCAAAATTATTGAATTTCATCACCATATTTGGAATCACCATGAGAAATGCATTGAAATAAGTACAAACATGCCTAGTATTGGTTCTGTAATCCTTGAGATAGTGTTAATAAAGGTGGGTGTTCCGATACCGATCACTTTACCATTTTTCCCCCTTCATAATATTTTAATATCACAAGAAACCCCATATTTGTCTCAATATATCTGTAAAATCTTTGGCGCAATATATGTGTTCAATTTAGAAGATATCACATAGGCCAAAATGCAGTGAATTACTGCCAAAGGTGGTTAATCACCTGGCTAGTTGTGACTGTTGTGTGCTAACTGCTACAATGTACTCAATGGGCAAATTTCATGTCACTTCTAAAATAAGAACCATTGGAGTTTATCAGTTATGCAACTCTAACTTTGGAAAACGAGTGACCCTTTAAAATGTAGAATTGAAAATATCAAGCCTAAATGGCCTGTCAATCATCCAGCATTAGAAATATTAAGAAACCAGGAGATTTTGTTTAAACCCTTCACATTTTTGGACACCTAAATTGACTATCAACAACTACTCAACTATTAGTGCAATATCGTGATCAGGCCTGTAAGACACTTTTTTCACAGGGGGTGGGGGCGTTTTGAACAACAACAAAAATGTGAGTCAAATATGCGCGCGTAGCGTGCGAAAATTTCGAATTTGCACCTATTTTTTGCACGATCGAGGTTCATTTGGCTCTAACAAGCTTGTAGCAAAGAATATTGCATTTTGGGATCTGTGTACAAATTTTCCGGGGAAGATTTTCAAAGGGGGGGGGGGGGGCGATCGCCACCATCGCCCCCCCCCCCCCCACCATCGCCCCCCCCCCTTCTTACGGGCCTGGTGATTATCCAAGGAAAACCTGCAAGGACAATCTGGTTAAATCTATCAGACACAATAGTTAGTTTTGACTACCAGATACCACTTTCAAACGCTGGCCTCATCACTTGTGGCTAGCTGATGTATTAAATAATGACCCTGGGTTGATATCAATCAGAAGTACTATTATAATTGCTTGTTTTTATTCTAATTTGTGAAACTTTGTAGGTACTTTTCCAATAGACCTGACGAAGACCCGGCTGCAAGTGCAGGGCCAGAAGTGCGATGGGGCCCAGAACAAACAGCTCAGGTATCGAGGCATGGTGCACGCGCTCATCAAGATATCAAAGGAGGAAGGGCTACACGCACTGTATTCTGGGTAAGTAAATGTCACTCCTCTGGTTGAAGAAGAAGGATAATTGGGTTGCAAGATACCTTACGTTGTAAACAGTGTTTCCAATTTGAATTGGCACAAACAGCCCAATCTATGAGCATGAAGAATTTGGGTCAAACCAAATTGGGTATTTTGGGATATTGAAGAAGTTGGCCATGACCACGAAAAAACCCTGTTGTACGGGCAAACAGACCTCAGTTATAGGGTTGGTCTGGGTTATTTTACTTCAAAAATGTCAGCAATTTTTTACATTTTTCGAATCTTTCAAACAATTTCACAAATTTGACACAACAAAATTAATTCAAAATGATCCCAAAAATGTTTAACAAAATTTATTCAAAATGTTGTTGAAAATTTGGAGAAAAAAAATGGGTTGGTCGGGACCGTACAACAGGTTTTTTCCCCATCGTTTAAGATCAAATCAAACTTTATGTATTAATATTAGCCCAATCGAGTTATGAAATTTGGTGTAAGGGTTGCCACTTGCCGGTCAATAAGCAAATTTTAGTAGTAATGCTAAAAATGAACCTGCACAGGCGGCCCAATTTGTAACCAAAAATTGGGTGGGTCGTATCATTGGTTCGATGTGGTGATTGTTGATCAAATGTAGCCCACTTGTGCTACAAATATGTGGATAACCTGCTATTTTAATCAAGCAAAGTAACAGTTTTACCAGTAATTGTCTAGTCATTTACTATACAGAATAAAAGGTAAACAAAAGAGCCCAATCGGGCTATGAAATGGGATGTTTGGCATGGCAGTGATTGTAATGTCAAATGTCACGTAATTATTTATGATTTGTTGTACAGTACTGTCTGTTGCATGCTTATTTTATAATTAGTTGCGAGGCGGAGATATTTCACATAGCGTGCGACATTATAAAGTTTCCAAAGTGATACACAATGGAAGCAACGCCAAGTCACAAAGAGGTATGACTTTTCACAACCTGACCTACAAACTCTAATTATTCCTAGGCCTCCCTAAAAGATGTCTTAATACCCTCATCTTGAAATGTCGAGGACTCCCACGCTGCATTCCTGCCTGATTGGCGAAATGGCAAATTTCAGACTCAAGTTACAGTTCGAGCAGTGACAAATTATCTGGGGTTAGAGTAGCACTACCACTTGACCAAAAGGGTTGGTCATTTAAGTACTGAGTACACTTTTTTGATCAGTCCATTTGGTAATGAGCGAGGTTAAAAATTAAATTTGCAATGTATGATTAGATCGATAAGAGTGCTTTTCATCCCTTTGGGTTTTGAAAGTTCATTCATTCTTATTGTCACAGTTCAATACATTGTACACCTAGCACATAAAGTCCCTGAGACAGGTGCTTTGATCGAGGTTAGCTAATTCAAAATAGATAATCGTACATTTTTTGTACTGATTATATATTTTGAATTAGTGAACCTCAAAGCACCTGGTCAGGGACTTTATGTGCTAGGTGTACATGTATATAGAGGGTTGTAGCTACGGCAGGCAGCTAGTAATTTGCCCCGACTCTCACAGTCAACGAAAGCCCTCCTGCCTGGCACTAATTCACCACAAAATTGTAGTAATTAATAAGCTTTTAATGTGCGATTGTAACTATAGTGTGAAGGAACTTGGAAGTAAAACTGAGTATTTTATGTCATTTTCCCAGTTTTGTTCATATAATAGAATACATCAATATTTGGTCAATAAATTCAGTAAGCTTACGTCGTAATACCCTGGTCTGGAAATTGGAGCCTGGCACTAAAATTGCTATAGCTACAACCCTGCCTATGTGTATTGTACATACTGAAATTTGTCAATTTATTTAAGCATCATGAATATTCATTGAGGGAGATGAAGATTCTTGAAAGTGTTTTAATTATTCTAACGATAATTATTATGGAAACTGTTCTCTTACCCATCTACAATATATAATACATCAGTGTATTAAGTACTGTGTTGCTGTTAAACTCTCTCTCTATAAAGGCCAACAAAATGTAATACTTTGTCTCAGCGGCCCGCACACATTGCTTTTAAACAGGGATTTCGCAATTTAAAAAAAAAAAAATCAATTTAAAAAAAAGAAGTAAGTTACCGTGATACTCGGCAACCTTGTGACTGAGAACACACATTCAACTAACTTTGTGAAGTTGAGAGATTAAGAGAACACAAGCACACAATGTGCATTAATCACATCTGATTACCAGTCAGCTGTAGAACGGGGCCACGTTTCAATTGAGGGCGCTCTATTTAGTGACGCACTGTCGTCATTTTTTACACGGCGATTCATTAAGTGACGGAAGTCCGTCGCCCGCCGGAATGCGAACAAAAAAACACTTTTCAATAGAGGGCGGGCTTGAGAACGGGACTGCATTAGCAAGGGAACGGCCTCACGTCACAGTAATTTTAAAAATTCATAAATAGCCGAGTCTGCCGATTTTAAACAACGAAATAACTCTCTTATCAAAGAGATTTATAACCGTTACAAAGGCATCACTTCTAAATACTACGGGGCTTATATTTAATGTAAAAATTATCACTCTTACACTAAAAATGCTATAAAATGGTGTAATCTCGTCTAGAAAATGGTGGTCTCATCGCAGCAAACCGGTCAAAAAAGACGTAATTAAAGCTTGTGTCGTGTGATGTTGCGGTTAAAGGTTAAATTAAATCATCTAACTGGATGTCGCAAGGAGTTCTGATACCTTATGCTGCCCTCAAATCGATGGATAGTTACTTTTTATGCAGATAATTGGATGTAAAAGGGGAAAATTCAATCATTGCGCAATTGACGGGTGTGCGTTACCGTCGTTTTAGAGCGCCCTCAATTGAAACGGGCTCCCATTCTACAGCTGACTGATTACTTTTATTTAAAAAAAAAAGACAAAAGCATAAATATTGACTATATTTGGATTTTTATAAAAATAAAAATAAAATGAAAAAAGAGATCGCTTAGGACATACTATAGCTAATTTTGGTAAAAAATAAATAAAATAAATAAATCACACAGCACATAGCTTTTTAGCCAAAGGCGCTGAGACAAAGTATTTCATTTTATTGGCCTAAATTATAATTACAATGTACTCAAAGGTGACAAAAAAGAAAACTGTTCTAAGGGCCCAACCGATACATTAATTTTTTTTTTTTTTAAATTTTGAGAACAAATTTGCTTGACATTTTTGAGAATTCATCAACATTTTCACAGCCATTTTGTAAAACAAAACAATAAAAATCCCCGACCGACCAACCCTACTTGAGCGGTCCGTTTGCCCATAAAAGCAGTGGTGTTTTTTTGTCACCCAAGATTTTGTTTCCTTTTTATTTAAACGCACTGATTTTTGTTCCTTTGTTGAAATTTGCAGTGGAAAATGAGTTTGCACACTGTTGACAACCCAATCAATCAAGGCAAATTGTCGAAAAACTGCGACACTACTCTTTTGCCAGCGTATTTCCGTAATTGTAAATATTACTCAAAATGCCTTGAGTACAGCCACCGTGTGCATTTATTCATTTGATAAATGCTTTCCTTTCAAATTTAATTTAAATGTCAGTGTTTTTTAATCTAGTGTACGTTTCCCCTAAGGGATACTGACTGAAGAGTCTGGCATCAAATTTAATTTGCATGGAGTGGTTAACTCTTTCTTCATGAAGGAATCCACAAAATTGTGTTGAGTTTGTCATTGTGAAGCTGTTGTACTGTAAAAGCCAATATTTTTGCGTAAAGATATTTTCGCGCATTTGATATCATAGACATTTCGCGAATTGTTTTTTTCGCGGGCGACCTTCGCGGGCACTGTATGAATGTTGAAAACAATTTTTTGTGTGTTATAATTTTCGCGGAAAAATATGTTGCGCGGATACTTCAGCTTTTACAGTAATTCATTCACAATTTTTCTTTCTTTGCATAGAAAATAACAGGATTATTTTCGCTGCATAATTATGATTATCAACATTGAGAGCCCATAATGCCCTCATTCAATTGAAATATTTTAGTTATTATCTACTTCTAATAATTATTCAGTGTGGAAAGTATGATCCCTCCCTTTCAGCCTGGTTTTTTTTGGCATTTTTAGCCCAATTTCACACACTTTTTCAGGATTTTGCAGGTTTCTTTCAATTATTACGTTCATTCTCATGCCTAATAAAATATGGATAAAAAATTATTAAAGGAAGTGTCCGGCAAGCACAACATTGTCCATTTCATGTGTATGTTAGAAAAGTAATTATCGAGCCTCAATCGAGAAAACATCACATTTATTATAAAAAACACTGCCATCTCTCCTACATGTAATTTTGAAAATTCATGGTGATTTAAAGCCCAATTTCAATGAAGTCATAGTTTTACAATGCACTTGCGCAAATTTGAGCACCAAGAACCGTGACATCATTGAAATCGGCTTTTAATCACTGCATTTTTAAAAATGGTATGTTGAGAGATGGCAGTTTTTATTTGTGTTTTATATGATAAGTATAATGTTTTGTTCAATATAATTACGCGATTAAGGCTCGATAATTACTTTTCTAACATAAAATGGACAATGTTTTGCTTGCCGGACACCTTCTTTAAGTTGGAAGTCTAAACCATTTATCAGGGAGAGATTACTGTCTTATTCAAATGCAAATAAAGTGGATTATATGGTAACGTGAAGGGTAATTAATCAGACTTTACAGAGTTATTCCCCAAGTTTATGTTTCACTACCATAAAAAAAATAATCAAAACAATTTTGTGGGCCCCTGTTGGCCCGTACAACACAGGGTTATTTTGTTCTTCTAAAAGTTTCACTTTTCCCCCATATCAGATACAAATGAGGAACTGAAATAACACACACCTTGGTATACCTTGCATTTATCCCACTTCCAGCGTTCAATTTCCAGCATTTTTTTTGTGTAGCAAAAAGTGCGATGCACTAATAGTTTTGTGTAGCAATTCACAAATTTTGTGTAGCAATTCACAAATTTTGTATAGCTTTTAATTTTTTCTAGTAATAAAATTAATATTTCATCCAACTTTGCACGTTCTACATAATCTGGCATGCGCACGTAACACGGTTCAACCATGTAATGCACGTATAACCTGTGTCCCGTAAGCAAAATATAGTTTTTGGCTTTGATGGAATGTGATCAAATATCAAGTAGGGAATCTTCTTGCATCACACTTTTAGCTACACATTTGTGCAATTGAATAGCAATACTTCAAAAGTGCGGAGCATTTCGCGATGCGACACCGGTTATCACGAACGCTGCCCACTTCCATATTCAGGCCTGCAGCCTCTTGTTTGTAATTACTTCCTGTTGGTTGTATCCTTTATCCGGTTTCACTCCAATTTCCAGTCAAATGCTTATTATTTTAAATTGATTTGCTGCAGTATGCTGTATTTATGTGCAAAAGTAGACATCATCAGGAAAAACTGTTGTATGGGCCCAACCAGTGTTAGAAATAAGAATTTATGAACTGGCTACCCACCCAGTGGTATCAGCTGGAGATTTTGGTTATCTACAACAATTTTTATTAGTCATCTGCATTTAGATTTTGAATTCTTAGTTACAATTCTGGTTATCCATCGGATAATTGGCAAGGAAAAATTGGTTATCTGCGAAGGTCATTTCGGGTGCATGGATTTACTGCTATTCAAATACTATAGGCCCAACCATTTTGTAAATTGGAGATTATGTTTGTCTGTTTGTTTATTCTTTGGAACATTCCTTCCTTTAAATTGTGTTTTGAAAATGTTTAAAAATAATTCAAATGTTTTGAAAATGTAAGATTTCACAAAGCATTTACAAAAACAAAACAAAACACCCAAACAAACAAATCAACTAATAAACAAAAGAGGTTTTTTGTAGATCTGCTCCTATTTTTCCTATGCACACAGCAGCCATCGATCATTTTGGTTTATAACTTTTCTAGATTGGCTCCTAGAAGTTTCCATCGCATACTATACTACAGGGGCTACTTGGTTACCATCTGAAGGATGTAGTGATGACGCACACATATACTTATACGACTTAAGAAAATACTATACAATGCAGTATAACAAGCTGCTTCAAACTGTATGGTTGATTCGAAAGAACTCGCTCGGGTAGAGAAATATCTCTAGCTAAGAAAGTACATTTATAGTATTAAGATATCAAGGGATGAGCTGGATAAAAAATTGGTCGGAAAGACACTGCCATGAGATGTAATAGAAATGTCATTGTTAACACTTTCCATGCGGCAAAATTTCACAAAATGTATTTAAAATGTCACATTTATTGATTCTCATCACCATATCTGGAATCACCATGAGAAATGCATTTAAATAAGTACAAACATGCCTAGTATTGATTCAGTAATTTATGAGTTAAGACTTCGAAAGTTGGGAAATGTTTCTGACAAATCGTTTTTGTGTGGTAAAAATAATAGCCACATGGAAAGTGTTAACACATTCATGAGGTTATCTTTATTTATATTATTCAGGTTCTGAATCGATAACATGTTAAAAATTTCATTACAAATTTGTGTATGGCAATAATCCATGGATTCTTAAAACATTATAATATATTAGAAGATTCCATTTAGATTCTTTCAATTTTGTTTCAGAATTAACAGGAAATTTTGAAACCACTCTAGTGGCATCCATCCCTGCCCCTGGTTGTCAACCAACTTCTTCATTTGATTTTTTTCAAATGATAATTGTGTAATGCTCCATCATCATCAAACGGTACATCTTGTACATCGTTATCTTTTTTTTATAATATAAAGTATACTTTGAAATTTGTACCTAATTAAAATCTTAAATTGTACCCAGTTTGTGACCCATCACATTGAAACAGACCATTTGTCGACAAACTAAGACGAAGAAGATGAGAACAAATAAATAAAATAAAAGGGATAGATCAACTCTCAAGCTTCAAAAATCTGTAGTTTATGGTAGATTTCAAAAAGTTACATTATGTACATAGGTGTCATTTTAAAGCTAAATTTAAGGTTTGTAATGTAAAATCTCAATCTCAATTTATCTTAATCTGGGATACAACTGGTCTGTTTTGATGTGATGGGTCACATTTTTAGATTTAGACACACTTTTGAGGATGTTGACAAATCAGCATACCTTCCTTTTTATTTTCCTTATTGTTATATTTTATTAGCCTCGGCTCGAGGCTTCTGTGCTCTGGGATCTTTTTTTCTTTTTTTCCTCTCTTTTCATTTATTTTATTTTTTCTGTGAGCTTGATTGATGTGTCCTGTCTCCCTACTTCTGTTGTGGTCAGATTATGGCCTTGGTTGGCATGGTTTTTAAAATAGCCCAAAAATGTTACTGATCCCCTGTCTATATCTGACACTACTCTCAACAGTAACAGGTTCTACATGTAGGTCTACTACATGTGCTCCTAAAAATCTGGCGGCAAGCCACTCTGACGGCAAGCAATAGAGATTAGGAGCATTTAGTAGATCGAGAACCTGTTACTGTTGAGAGTAGTGTCACAGATACACAGGGGATCAGCAACTTCCTTGGGCTATTTTTAAAACTGTGCCAACCAAGACGGCTATAATCTGACCACAACAGAGGTACATGTAGGTGGACAGGACACACTGAATAACAATCAATCCAGCTCACAGAAAAAATAAAATAAATGAAAAAGAGAGAGAGAGAGAGAAAAAAAGTATCCCAGAGCCCAGAAGCCTTGGACCGAGGCTAATATTTTATTGGCTAATCTTACAATAAATGTGGTTAGTAAAATGTACCCTTTTCTGTGAAGATGCATCACATTAATTTCCTTACACATATTTTTCAGGGCCAACACAAAGTTTAACTACCCGCTTCCTCCTCCCCAGGCCCAATGATTGTTTCAAGGAAACTAAACCCCTCTCATTTACATTTACCTTTCGCAGGATACGTCCGGCCATATTAAGGCAGGCCTCGTACGGCACTATCAAGATTGGTTGTTACCACACGTTCAAGAGGATGTTAGTTGAAAATCCCGAAAACGAAACTTTACCCATAAACATTGTGTGCGGTATATCCGCTGGGGTGTTTGCCTCGTCATTGGCTAACCCCACCGATGTGCTGAAAGTGCGCATGCAGGCGCAGGGCGCCACATTAGCCCATGCAAACGGTATGATGAATTCCTTTGTGACTATCTATCAACAAGAAGGAACCAGAGGTCTATGGAGGGTAAGTTTTATCGTTCCCCCGCCCCATCAGAAAGAGGGCGCCACTCGTCTGGACACGGATGGCCCCCGCTTCATTTTCGTATTTACTTCTTATTACAGGGAATGAGTTGTACAACTTGTGCTTGTTGTTATCATTTTAAGTTAGTAATCTCACAAAGATGATGATAACAATGTTCTAACTTCTTATTTCACACATCCGACAGGCTTTGAAATTGAGTTTTCAAAGGGCACTTATTTCAAGACAGTGTTAGGCAGTTAGCAAGCTCATTAAGGGCAGCAACACCAAAAAGGCATGTAAGACATGGGCTCAACGGCCTTTGTGAATGTCAAGGGATCCATATATTGGTAATGTTAATATCAATGGTGGCTGTTAGTCCTTGAACTTCAAAGAAGCCAGAAGAGCCTTTAGCTTTGTACTTTTGCCAGCTTGCCCAAGATCTATTTCAATTTTCAAGCATTATGGGCTTGGTTGCCTTGCACATTGGCCTAAAATGGTCTTTAAAAGTGCCCATTGAACTTCGATTTTGAAGTCTTGGTGGCTGGTGGCTTTAATATGTTTTCTATATTATTAAACAGGAAGGTTGTTCTCACAGTAAGTATGTACTAATGTACAAATAGATCATTTGAAATGGTTTTTTTCTTCCCTCTTTTATAAATATAGCTGTACAGATATAATTATTCTCAGTGCAGATCTCAAAGAAACAATCTCCAAACATGCAGTGGACGAAATCATGAAGCTGACAGCGAACTGATTTTTTTGTTATTGCAGATTTTATTACCATTTATTTTATTATTTTTATTCAATTTTGTTTTTGACAGGTTGGGTTTAGAAGTTGTTCATTTGGCACAGTTGCCAAATTTGAGAGAAGGGTGAACTGAAATAGTGTGCTCAACAAATAGTTGAAACATTTTGAGATGACCTTTGTGGGACAATCTCTGGATGGATATCTTTACAGCTTTGGCTTCAATCCTACCTGAACTTGACCTTTGAATTGTGGGTATGATTTAATATGATACTCATAATTCATGGGCTGAGTTACAGACCTTACATGTGTATTCAGGGTGTATTGAACTCAGTGGTAGCGCTAGGTTTTTAAATTAGGGTTTTTTAGAACCCTGAACCCCTAAAAGTTTGACAAATAAGGGGTTATTTCGGACTTTCAGCTAATTTATTGCACCCAAATGAAAAAATATGCGCTAAACGCGCAAGAACCCCTTTAGCGCTATCCCTGATTAAATTGTTCCCTTGGTGCTGAGACTAATGAGGTTTACAATTAAATGATCAGGTATATCCAAGCATAGAGAATCACCTACTGTGTACCACTGGTCACGAGGCAATGGTTACAACCCTCACCCCACCACTACTCCTGCCTTCGCTACTCCCCTCCCATGGTATAATTTGAACAAGTCAACTCAAAATGTTTGAACTTTTTACTGAGCATACTACTAATGACCTGCAACATTGTAACGGGTGTTTTCTTACTTGTCATCTTCGTTACAGGGGGTAGTACCGACAGCTCAAAGAGCGGCTGTTGTGGCTAGCGTAGCACTCCCTGTGTATGATTGGTGTAAAAAGCAGCTAATAGATCGACAAGTTATGGAGGATTCTGTAGCAACACATTTTGTGTAAGTATTGTATTAGGCCCCCCCAAAAAAGAATCCAGCTTCCGGCAGCTTGGTGCTAAGCATTGGTTTCCAGTTTCCAATACGATTTATTCCGTAAAATATATACTACCGGGTTCCAAATTGTCGGTTCCTTTCATCTATGCTTAGCACCAAGCTGCTCAAAATGAGATTCCAAAAAAAAAGAATTGACTTGCCCTTTCCGACCGACCCGAATTTTCGGAAATCTAGGGTCGCTATTTTTTTATTTATTTTTTTATTTATTTATTTTTTAAATAAAAAGAAAATTGAAGAAAAGAAAAAGATTTTTTTGTTGTTGAAAGAAGCACATAACAATAAAGAAAGATGAAAACATGTTTTTGAGTAGTATCTGCTTGTTCTTTAAAACGTGTTTTTGTGCAGTAAATTTTCAAAAAATTTCAACAACAAAAAAAATTAAAAAAAAAAAAAAAAATCCGACCGTCCGACCCTGACTTTGACCCTGAAAGGGTAAGTCAACTTTTTGTTGTTGTTAGCCTTATTGACAAGGGGTGATCTTTTGTGAGCCGTACACGTGTATGTTACATCAGGGGACAGTGAGGGGAATTTAAAATGCTGTGTCATGCCTTGGCCGACGGTCAAAGGTTAAAGGTAGAGGTTCTGATTGCTGGCCCGATTAATTATCAACTTGGTGTTTTTCTATTTTACATGAAAGGTCATCCTTAAAATTGTCACATTCCAAAGTTTTAGTTGCATAACTCCAATGGTTCTAATTTTAGAAGCACAAGGTTACAAGAATGTTGCCCATTGAGTAGTACACAAACTGGCTGGTGGTCAACCACCTTTGGCAGTAGTTCACCACAATTTAGCCTATAATTTCTAATGCCCCTAAGATTTTACAGACATAATGAGAAAAATATGGGCAATCTTCTGATATCAAAATATCATGATGTGAGAAAAAAAATCATAGCCACAAAAAAAGTGATCGGAACATACACATTTAAATATGATCCATATACATGTACCGTATTATGCCTATTAAGCGCCCAGGGCGGTTAGCAAAGTCATTTTGGGTGGGCACTTATTATGTTACCTTTTTAAAACTCATTAATCGTGGAGACTGCCAAATTCGGCAAGGTTGCGAAGACATTTTATTCGGTAAACCATGGACTTATGGTAAACATACCAATAATATTTTAACTCATAGAAAGAAGAAAAAAAGTATGATTTTAAAAATCACATTCCATGAATAGTTGTGAAAGACGAATCTCTAACGATTTGTTTCTGTTTTTTTCAAAAACTGTGTAAGAAAGAAAAAACTTAGCTGAAAATGCCATCAATATTTATCTGGTTTTCATGTGGGCGGCCATCTTTGCTTTTCATTTGTGGCTAAAATACAACACTACGCATTCCGCACTACGCATGTTCAAACCCACTCGCCAGTCGCTGTACAGGCAGTGGTATCAGCGCTACTGTACGCATGGCAGTAAATGCCTCGGATCGGGGAGAACGGGCGTCAGCGGCGATCGAACTAGGCTTACTGGTACTGCTTTACTGAAGGACGCAGTGGCGAAAAATATTGTTGTACAGTGCTACGGTATGATTGAAAAGGTGGGTGCTTATAAGGGATTGTTTGTTGGTAGTCATTGAGAAAAACGGGGATGGGCGCTTATAAGGGCATGGGCGCCTAAAAGGGATAATACGGTATGCCTGATTGGATAAAAATGAGTGGAATGTGAATATTAAAGATATTAAATGTTAATTAAGCTATTTAAATAATAACAATTGATGATGGCCTATAAGCATGATTCTAGCAGAATCTATGACAAGCGAAACTTAATTGAATAAACGCGAGGATCAAGCAAATGATACCAGCCGAGTAATTGAAATGAATAAATAATATGTGACGCGATCAAGAGGAATGAGTCGGATGTCGGGGAATCCCAAATTGAGATATGGCCAATTCAAAATGGCGGCTTACATAGGTTTTGATGGAAATTCATGTATACAATTTGACATAACTTTGGAACAAAACGTCGTATCGACATGGGGTTTTCAGTTTCTGAAAGCTCTAGGTGTCTTTCTTAAAACTGTATTAAAAACTAATTTTCGACCAGGGTCGACATCCGACTCATTCCTCTTAGGGACCGGGTTCGAGGCTGTGTATTTTTAAGGTCTTTGTTAATTTAATTCTCGCCAGTTTGTCCGATTCTATATATTATTTAAGCTATTTTTAAATAGCTTAAATACTTTAAAAAGTGTAAAGGATGGGTAACTTGTACTTTAAATTTGGGGGACAGCGAGTGAAATATTGTTCTAGAATGTTGTGTCATGTAGGTCAAAGGTCAAAGTTGAGCCGTATCCCAGATTGGAGATTAGTGGAATACAAATGAATAAACAAATTGAAGAAAAAAAACCAAGAAAAATTAAAAAAGTAAGTAAATAAAATAAAAGTACACATTATCTAAAAAAGATAATTGAAAAATAAATTAAATATGTTATGTGATTGATCTCAAAATCATTTAATAAATGCATAATATGTGTACAGATGATGACTTTTCCAAAATCAAGAAATCATTAAAAAACACCTTGTAAACCGCTGATCAACCAACCGTCTGTTGTTTGTGAATCCCACATGTTGTCCATGTGCAAGCAATATTTGTTGGACTGAGATAAAATAATCAACCAAGTCATCGTTTATAAATAGATAACAAAGTGCATTCACCGTACATACTTTAATAGCCGTCAATCATCAGACAGAAGTGATTAAACTTCACGCTGTAAAATTATAAATAGGTACACACTGGCCAGACCATCGTGATTATGATCATGTCATCATACTCATCATGCTGCTGCAGTGGCGTAGCTAGGATTTTTTTCAGGGGGGCAAGATTTCTAAAATTTTCGTAAAAAGGTTGCCCCAATTTTTTTTCTAGTGACTTACCTCGTGAAATTCACGTAAGTGGTGGGGGGGGGTCAAAACATTTCGCACAGTCCCAAAAAAATCGCTCAGTCACAAAAAATCGCATAGTAAATGTACTACATGTACAATTTTGCCTTCTATTTGGCTAATAACCTCGGTCTTTTTTCTCACTTTTTTTCTCACCCCTTTTTTAAAATTTTAGGGTGGTGGGGGGGGGGGCGGGGGCACAAATCGGGTTTTTTTTGTCAGGGGGAGCATTTGCCCCCCCCCCCCCCCCCCCCCCCCAGGGCGAGAAAAAATGTTTTATTTCCCGGGAATCAAGTCAAATTGTTCACAATATTTTACATATTTTAGCCATAGATCCCTTCATATTGCCAAAATTTCCCTTCAGATCTCCAAATTTCCCTCCAGATCTTCAAATTTCCCTGGAATGAGCTTCCCATATTCCCTGCTTTTTCCTGCTGTGCCCCCCCCCCCCCCCCCCCCCCCCCCCCCCCCGAGCTACGCCACTGTGCTGCTGCAATCATATGAAAATGAACAATGGTGCAATTATAAAAGAAGTGCTATTATTTTGGAGTTCATTATCAAGTTAAAGAGGGGGCAAGCTAGAAGAGCCAAAGTATCACTGAACATTGTCATTGAATGTAACTGAAAAAAATAATTAAAAACACGTTTTAGAAAATGGGAAAAAAACCCCAATGATATTGATAATAAAAAGATAAGCAAAGCAAGAATAAATACCACCAAAAACTTAGACTTGATCAGGCTTTCTAAAATGTGTATCGCGTAGTAGTAGTCCGGGCACTTATCAAACTGCTTTATACATTTCACGGACATAAATTATGCTAATGAGCTAATTCGTGAAGGACGCCGCTCATTAAATGACGTCACTCACATCATCAATATTTTCGTAACGCCAAAATTGTAGGGTTGAAATTCTAGGTCGAGTAAAATGATGTGCTTATTTGTTGTCTGTGAGGTTTTGTGAATTTTTTCCCGTATTGGAGTATTTTTTTATTGAAAATAGACAGTTCAAATTAAACGTTGGTTCCAAGTTCAACTGACAGCACATTTATTTAAGTAGACAGCAACTACAATATGCAGGGTGAACAAGACAAACCAAAACAGCCTAGTAAGTAACCGCCTCCGTGGCGCAATTGGTAAGCGCGTTCGGCTGTTAACCGAAAGGTTGGTGGTTCGAGGCCAGCCAGGGGCGTTGTTTCTTTTTGCATTTAATGCAGATCGACAAATCACAGTAAAAATATAATATTGACAAAATCACAGACCACTTACACAAAAATCGCATCTGCGCATGCTCCTGTCGTGATCGAAATCCAACACACAAGCAATGGGCGAGTTTTATAAGTGCCGGGCTAAGTAATATTGATATTGATTTAAAAAAATGAAGTCCAATAAATACGCTTATTTATATTTAGTGCGATTAAAAACACCCAAAATGAAGTGAAAATTCAGCAGCCACCCTTTACCGACCGACCAATTACTCACTGAACACACCGGTGTAAACGGTAGTGATCGCCATTGAGGTACTATCGCGGGAGAACATCCACTTGCATCCACTTCGGCTCTTTTTGAGAAAAAGTCAAAAAACTGTTTCTAATTATTCAAGTTGAGCAATTGAAAAATTGAATGGATTACGCAAGAGGTACACTACATAATAACTTAAATTGGAATAAATTTCAAATCTGCTACTTTTTATTTATTTTTAAATCATGTTTAAAATTTGGATGTAAGCCCTTTTGCAACAAAACATGGATGTAACAAAACTCCATCTGTTTGTACATAAAGAAAATACCACACAAAAACAATTCATTTATTTTAATCATTTTAATTGACAATCAACTATATAAACATCAATAATTAAACATTATTAATATTATAGTACTGTGGACTGTTACCATCTAAAGTGTCTGTGGTACCTTATAAAGGGGTCAAAAGGGCAGGTTCCATATAATAGGTCAATATACCTTGACCATTCGACCTCACAAAATATTCCTGGTGGTAAAAAAACACCATTTCTGGAATCCTTGTGATCATACAAACAATATGAGAATTGAGATATTGGTTTTTTTAAATCGGAGCAAGTTTAAATTTTGACCCTATAATGCAAAGGTCAACTACCTTTTTACGTTTTACCCGATATCTCGTTAACCAAACATCGGGAAGTGGGGCAAACTATACTTTTCCGGAATCCTTATGCATAGCCGAACAATTTGGTATGCTTGTTAGCTTTAATTGAAGCAATTTGAATTTTGGGGCCATTTTGGAGTTCGGAACACTTTTGCGAGGGACATGGAGGCTAATATTTTTCTAAAAGGTCCATTCTAAATCAAATCATTCATCAAACCTCAATAGCCAGAGAATGGTAACCGAATTGAGGTTTTTGACCTAACTATATTGGATGTAGGCCCATTTGCAACAAATTAATTCTGGATACAAGCCCTTTTGCAACAAAGCAACAACTTCAATGGCTGTATGTAATACATGTATGTATACAATGGGATGTAGGTTTTTTTGAAGAAAAAAATAACTTTGTTTCCTTGAAACATATGATTGTGCCCTATTCATTTCTCTATGAAAATTTGAGTTAAATTAATCTGGGAAACAAATTTGCATTAACCCTTTAACCCCGATTTAGGGTTTCTGATTGGGATCACAATTTTTGAGGAAAAAACACCAACTAAATCTCCGGGAACCTGCCATGATTCGATCCGTAGACCCTCCGTTCTCAAGCCCCACGTCCAAACCACTAAGCCATGGCCCTCAGCTACACATTTGCATAGTATACTGCGCTCACTATATAGGCTCGGTTGACTACGTCATCGAAAACCGACGGCGCATGCGTTTGGAGAGGGACTTTGGATTAGCATTTTTTAGCACTCAGGGGGTTAGGGTTAAGAACCGATTACAAAATGTTGGTAAGGTATTGGTACATGTACATGTATACCACACAAGGCTCAAATTATGCATATGATGTGATGTAGCACATTAATAGGGGTGCAGGTGCCTTTGAAGCCAATTTTGTTATTATGTGCACTCTCTGAGCATTTTCTGTCCGTTTTCATCTATATCTTGAAAACACATAGCCACAAAGTCCCCCTTTTGATGTGCAGCATCGCATGGACCAGGAGCTACTTTGTAACTTTGTTGACAAAAGTAGCTCCTTGTCCTGTACTTGCTGTAAAAAACCAAAAAACACCAGAGCTAAAACTAGAGGTGATAAAACTCCTAGCTCCCACTTCATTCGAGGATTGGGGAAATTCACTAGCATCCAAAGTATCTCTCAGACCTTACACATTTTGCAGGGATATATATTGAGAGAGAAAAAAAGGAGCTTTAATTCATCCGATACCAAAATCTCAATCTCAGAGAGATAAAGTGGATTAGTTCATGTCACACACTTTTAATCGTTTTATATTCTCTGTCTTTTCCCCCTTCAGATCTAGTTTTATAGCCGGGCTTGCCGGAGCCATAGCTTCAAATCCCATAGACGTTGTTAAAACAAGACTAATGAACCAGCAAAACCTTAGGGAACACGTACTACGACAGCAAGGTGCTGCAACCCAGCATATATACAAGAATTCAGTTGATTGTTTTATTAAGGTGAGCACAAATTCAAAAATTGTACAGGGTGAATAAAAAAAAATAGGACTCTGTTTCATGACGGTGTAATTCTTGGTATAATCATTGGACCATGACTAATTTAGTCTCAATGTAAAGCCCAATTCATTATTATGATATCCTGAAAATATGAGATCAATCCGATGAAAAATAAGAAAACTAGCATACAAATTATGAGTGTTTACTTTTGGACAAACTAAAAGTAAACTCAAAAGTAAATGCAATTCTAAACACAAAACTAAACATATAAGTAAACGCAAAACTAAACATTTTTTGCATTTTGCACCCAATTGACCTCAAAGCATGCTCCAAGTGAGTAAATATAATCACAGATGTTTCCACCATCTGTGATATAATGGGACAGTTATTGATTAGAGGCTGGGTGGAAAACAGCTTAGTTGTTTGGCTCACATAAGTGTTAAGTATTGCGTTTACTTTTGAGTTTACTTTTAGTTTGTCCAAAGGTAAATGCTCATAATTTGCAGGATACTTTTCGTAAACCATGTCATTTACTGGTTTGTACAATGGGATCTACATATGTACAGACCAGTTAATAACATGGTGTTCGTCTCAATACGTTACAATAATTATAAACATAGTAAATCTATCAAAGTCTTCAAGAAGAAGAGAATCGCATCGGGGCAGAGGTGATGGCACTACGTCGTAACCGAGGAATGGTTCGCAGAGCAGTGGCACAATTGCTAAATAGAACAAATATCAGCATTCAATGTAATGCTGGACACTATGATTGCCTGAAATATGTGATGCGATCTGTGAAAACCTGCCACATGGTGGCATTTTTTATATTGGAGATATTTATATTGATATAAGAAAGCTAAAACTGTGCTGATTACAGAACTGTTTCGATCATTTTTCTACGATCACTACAAAAAAAGTTATGAGTGAATGATGATTGTGATGTCATCAAAAGCTACAAAACAAGAAATCGTGAAAACAGGCCAAAAAAGATACATAATTCAATATAATAACATTACAAGGTTAATAATAAATGTGACATAAGTACGTTTTTGAAGGTGACATTTCATGAAAGATGATGATACAAAGTATCGGAAACTAATTTTCTACGTTTTTTTAAGTTTTTTTATTATTTTTATTTTACCCATAATCCCTAGTTCACATTTTGCGACATCCGACAGGTTTTCACAGATCGCATCACATATGCTTTCCTACTGGAACTTTCTCCTCAGAAAGAACACTGAGCCATAGTTAACACGGACATTTTGTATCTGACACATTAATTAATGTCGCAGCTGTTTTGTCTTCAAAAGAAAGACTTCTCTACTTTTTTAGGTTGTCAAAACATGAATTATGTATTGTGGCAGAGTGATTCCAGGAAGTGGGTATCACTCATTCTAAACACTTCAAAAGAAGTAAGTTCCCCTTTAGGGATTCCCTTATATTTCCAAAACAATACATTGGAATGAAATGGGGTTTTCAGTCAAATGATTATGGGCTTCGTACCAATACTTGACCAAAATTTCAAATCAACGGGTTCTGTCATGCTCGAGTGAGCACGTATTGAATGACTGAATGTCCCATTTCAAAAGTTGCTAAAATAATGTTTAATTTCAAAAGTTGCTAAAATAATGTTTAGTAGCGGGTGTATCTTTCCTGGCAGGATAAATGGGGCATGGTTACATACACAAACAATGTGGAGAACACTAATCATAAACACATAGCATCAGTCAGTGAAAGCCACACTGGCTGATCATCCTTCATCACAAGATATTGCTCATTTTCAAAAGAAACATTCCCTCTTTCAATGCATGCTAATTTGAGCATGGAAGCACCAGTTGGGTTAAAATTCTGGTACAACAAGAGTTAAACTTCCATATCGAGTAGCGCGCCTCATCAACACTATGAGAAATCGATGTCGTCAATTGATACACCAACGTGGTGGATACACACACTACTAAACATTATTTTAACAACTTTTGAAATGGGACATTCTGTCATTCAATACAAGCTCACTCAAGCATGACAGAACCTGTTGATTTGAAATTTTGGTCAAGTATTGGTATGAACCTCATAACAATTTGACAGAAAACCCATTTCAACCCAATGTATATTTTTGAAAATATAAGGGAAACCCTAAAGGGGAACTTACTTCTTTTGAAGTGTTTATTTTGACCTATACGGCTTTCCATACCGGGGGAATCCCCACACCTGTTGTTGTGGGCATTCTGATGACGTACTTGTGTCGCGTGCCAGGCTTGTGCCGTATCCAATCAGAGCACGCATTCTTTCGATTGCAGCATTTTACCACACCTCGTAGCTAGCCAATTAGGGAGCAGGTGAGAAAGGAAAGGAGAACAAGATGGCGTAACACACATGTTGCGAGCTGTATCCTGCGGGACGGGACAGCTCTTGTTAAAATTGAAGACTTTGTACAATAAAAATACAACAAAAGTTAAAGTTAAAAGTAGAGAGGACATCGTTAATTCCTGTCTGCTTATTTATTATTCGCTAACCGCTCGGCGAAACACGAACCAACCGTAACATGTATAATAATCATTTTCATAATTTTTAAAAATATTTTTATCTTTCTGTCTCTCTTTCAGACTGCTAAATATGAAGGTGTCTTAGCGCTATATAAAGGTTTCCTCCCAACATGGGTTCGACTAGGTCCCTGGAACATGATAGTATCCTTTAATTGAGATTTTAATGATTTTTTTTATCACTTGAATTCAGGTAAGGTTTAAGGAATAAAAGTAAAACTATCTGAGAGAAATGGACCAAAGGGAAAACCATAAATTGATTACAGGTTTTTTTTATTACTTGAATTCAGAAGAAAGTATTTGTACTGCAGCTTAATTGTTACACAGTACAAAATGTGCCTGTTATTTTTGCCACTATGGTGTGATCCGAACCCCTCAGCCCTTTTTAGGCAAAAGCATGTATCTTATATGTACTTTCCTAATGATATACTTCCTTTTAACATGTATTGTGTTAACCTGGTTCAATAATCCTCACTTAATAAAAGGTTGCAACTTGTGAAGACAATAAAAGTAATTTACTGCTTTTTACCATGAAGTTAACTTTGATCATGTTAAAAGGAAGTATACTGTTAGAATACTACCTATAAGATACATTCTTTTGGCGTAAAAGGGCCGCCCTGTAACCATTAGGTAAGGTTCAAGGAATAAAAGTAAAACTATCGGAGGGGAATGGACCTAAGGGAAACCATGAATTGATTACAGGTTTTTGTATTACTTTAATTCAGAAGAAAAAAATATTTGCACTGCAGCGAACAAATGTGCCTGGCAATTTGTGATTCTAACCTAGATTAAGGTTTAGGGAATAAAACTATCCGGGGGAATGGACCAAAGGGAAAAACCCTAGAGTCCCAGTCCTACCGCTATCCCGCATGAGTCTACTTCCAAAAACTACATTTTGAAGTATTTAATTTAATTTACTCCATTGATTTGTTGACAAAACCAAAACTTTAAATGTTCAAACTTGACAATTTGTATTTGATGTTTTGAGACAAAGTGATTTTCAATAATCTGTCAAATTTGGTTAGGAATGTGATATAACATTGACTTTGGTACCAGCCAGGCTTTCTGTTAGCGAGTGTCATTGTGTCCAGACGCGATTTAGAAAATTCTGACGCCTTTTTGAACTCCAGGCATGTGTATTTTGCGTCCAGTTGGATGCGCAAGTTTCCGAAACCTGAAATTTAAAGTTTGACAAAATAATAATAAGCTTATTAGAAGAAAACAAATTGTCATCTAAATCACTTTTATTTAATGCAAATTTATAGTGGAGATTCACTGGAAATGGGTTTATTTAGTCAAATCTGTGCATTTTCTTACACTTATGACCGCCATCTTGGATTTAATAGATGATAGATGGCGCCCTAACAATCGGCTCATGGACGCACACATTTCCATTTAGATGCAATTTGTTGCCACCTCATTGGCAAACGCACACATTTTTCAAACCTTAACGGGAAGCCTGGTATCAGCATGTCTATAAACTGATACATAATATCACGATATTATTAATAACTCAATTTTCATATGGCCCTCATTGTGTCTCATATACTTGTTAGGTCACATTTTGTAACGGTTATTTTGAATATATAACTGATATGAACCGTTGACGTATTTACCTTAACCATTCGCTACAGTTCTTCATCACCTATGAGCAGTTGAAGAAATTACCTATATGATGGAGAAGTGATGCCTGACAGAACGTCAGACAAACATTATAGCTAGCCTGTACTAATGTTATACACCGAAGAAGCTTAATATGATTAGCTATGCAGTAGTAGGCCTATCTCTCTTGCCACGTCATCATCAGAAATATATCTGTGCAGTTTTATTAAGTTAAATGTTGATGGTGCACAAATTAGAACATGGAGCGAAATTATCTTTTGCCGCCTATAGTTCTTGAAGAGGGTATATAATGCGTCTTCATTGAATGTGTCGTCAGTAATTAAGTTTTCCGTGTTATTTGTCCAGTGGTGCAAACTAGGAGAACTGCCACAAGACTGAGTTGAATTCAGTACATTTCACATACAAAAGCATTGTTTGTCTAACAGGTAAATGATTTCATTTATTTAGAAGGCCTATTTTTATCAGTCCTTTTCTGTTTTCAGTCAAATCTGTATGGATATATTCATTTTGGCTTGCTGAAAAAGCCACAATCTTAGTCATTAACCTTCAGGTCAAGTTCGTTCAAGAATTAATTAAGCACCATTGTTGCACCACTGCAAAGAAAATATTGTATTTACACAGATGCAAATCGTATAAATTGAGTATTCTAACAAAACAAGAAAAGTTATGCTGATTACACACTTACGTCGCTAAACGATCCAGGTCATTACAGATGAACTATTTTACATGAGTTGTTATTCAAATGAATGCAATTAAGAAAGTGCCGACCGCACACGACTTGCTGAAAATAATTCGGGACAGGTCGCTAAGGCCCACATTGCTGCAGTTCAATTCAACTCTTGTCTTGTGCGACCAGTCATTCGATCTGACAAGAAGCTGTGAGTGATTTGTGTGTCATAGTCCACTCGAGTGACTCCAAATTGCCACGACCTGCGACTGGCTATAGTTTGTTCAGTTCCAAACTGGCGAAGCCATCTTACAGCAGCGAATGAATACAGAAAGACGCGGGCGTGCATGAAGGCAACAAGCACACTGTGCATCATATGCATGATACGTGCGTGCGGCCAAAACCACATACATGTGACCAAAACCGTGTGCGTATGGCTATAATCGTGTGAGTACTAAATATTGGATTACTTTTGCGTGCGGAAAGATAAAAACTGAATATTTCTCGCCAATTTGGAACTAATTAAACTAGCCAGTCACAGATTGTGTGTGTAATCAGTGTTAGTGTCAGTACACCAAATAATTTTGTAGTTCACACCATTGGACAATTCAAAAATCACATCATCCAATGTGATTTGCTACCATGCTGAAAAAGGTGCATGCATCACCTCGATGGTGAAGTCATTAAACAGTAAAGAGAGATACTTATACTACAATATACTATGCTGAAAATATACTATGCTGAAAGAAGATTTTTTTTTGAGCATGTGTACATGGGAATTTATAGCACATGTGCTGAACATAATTCACATTTGGACATAGCCCATATTTTATATGGACAAACAAAATGTGTTTAAAAGGTCAATGGTACTACTTCTTGTAGCTGGTTCTTCTTAACATTTTCCACGTGGCAGGCAGCAGCAGGCGGCATTCCAAAATTTCACAAAATGTTTCAAAAATTTCAAAATTGTTAAATTTCATAACCATATTTGGAATCACCATTTGAAATGCATTGACATAAGTACAAACATGCCTAGTATTGATTCAGTAATCCTCGAAATAGACTTTGAAAATTGCGAAAGATTTCTGGCAAATCTGTTTTGTATATGGTAAAACTAATAGCCACATGGAAAGTGTTAAAGACCATCAAATAGCATTCCTATAAGCCATCAACTGCCTGTGTTGAAAACCTTTGGTCATGTGTTATAAGTGGAATATGCTGGTATCGCTCCAGAAAAATCTTCTTTGAATTCGTCGCTGTTCTGACATACCGGCACATCACAACAGAAATAAGTAAAGAGATGTGCCGGTATGTCAGAACAGTGACGAATTGCATGTGTAGTATTCAAATTTAGTAGACTATAATAGATTGCAAACCTTACTTCATCAGAAATTGTGCAGCTGGATATTTTATTTTATTTGACAGATGTTTGAGATGATGTTTTGATTGATTTTGATACATTTATAGTCCTTTTCAAATTGAAGCTTTATGAAGCGAGTTATTTGGGTCATAAAGCTTGTTGGTCCCTTGCTTTCTTACGTCCAGGTTATATACTGGTGGAACTAAAATACTGTTGGGAACCAGTTTACTGATCCTTCTCTCCCAAACTTTTTAGATATCAATTTGAAATAGTCTCTGAATCGAGCTCTGAATCTGCTGGGGCACAGTAAGTGTTAAGGAAGCCGTTGCATATAGGGCCTTTACACTATAATATTATATTTTTTTAAGTTAAAAGAGTTGTGACGAGATAAGCTCACGCGCGGAGTGCCCATCTCTCTTTCCTTGGGGTGTGGGCCAGACTCCTATTTAATTTTTGCTATAGGGTTTGCCACTCTTCCCACACAACAAGTCTGTTTTACCTTTCCAACATTAATATTTATACACCTGGGTGAAGAGAGGCAAGCGCGGTAAAGTGCCTTGCCCAAGGACACAACACGCTGGCGGCAACGGGACTCGAACCCATAACCTTTGTGTGGAGCGAGAACTTATCCACTGGACCACGCGTGCACGTTAAACTATATTATCTTTGTACAATTAATTGTACATAAAAACTTGTATTATACTACACAAACCTATTTATACCAACACCAAGCTGTTGAGTTGATAAAAGTACATGTTATTACACTTCGTGAATATTTATGAACTAATCATGCAAATTACAAATCGATTGGTAATTTAAACAACAAGTTCTGTTCTAAGGACATAGATTTCACGATTACCCTAAAATCTCCTGCCCAGAGTATGGTTTTTTTATAACAAACACTACACCGTTTATACTTGATTGATAAATTGGCTACAAATCTGTCACTGCGAAAGCTGGGAGAACCACAAATTATTTTCAATAGCAAATAGATTCTGAGTGTTTTTCTACAACCTTGAGCCACAGTGCAATGGGGGTGTTATAAAACAATACTAAATCAAAATCATCTCAAAGAGCAAGTGACAATATGATTGTATAGGAAGTAATCAAAGAAGATTTTAAGGTTATCCCACAATGCATTGCAGGAACACTAGGCCACTAAAGCTTTTTTCACACGCTGCATTTGTTGAGCTCTTTTAAGTTTTAGAAATAAGAAAAAGGAACACTGATAACTAATTTATTCATTGATGTAAACTAGAATCTAAGCGCTCCAAAAATGAACACGCTATGAAGTCATGATTGTGTGAATATGTCTATAGGAACCGAGACAAATTAGAGGTCAGAATTAGGGCATTTTGCAAAAAATGCATTGTGGTGGGGTCTTTAAAATCTTCTGTGGTAAGTAATCTTGTATTCACACCTGTGACGTCATGAACATTGTTGATAAAATGTATGACTTCAAGGTCAGGACTTCTCTTGCCGAGTGTTAATTGTGTTAATTATTGTGAATAATTACACCAATTTGTACAAAAACAAAGTATACTTTTTTGCCAAATGTAATTAGTGCAAATCGAGGGTTTTGAGCCAAAAGGCCTTATAACAATGGCTGCCATGTGTAAGGTTACAATTTTACACAGGTGCACTCGAATGGAAACATACGGCAGCTATTACAGATAGTGCATTTTCAAATCATGAGGTATCCGAACAAAAAGACCATATCTGCAATAGCTGCGCTGAGTTACTTATTTTATACCAATTGCTCATCATATAGGTCGGCCCGAAGTAATGTCACATGCCGTTGACCACAAACCAAAGAGGTAAATAATGGCCTCTTACACGGCATGGCGCGATCACTTGGGTTGATCTACTGTATGGTCGAGCGTAAAACTGATAAGCCCTTGTTAAACCTCAGGTTTGTTGTCAACGGCAAACGGTAAAAAGTACCCAGATGACCGGGCCGACCTATAGTAGCCCATACAACTGGCAGTTATTTGAGACCAGGCCTTGCCGCACTAAGCCATCGAAATCTTAAATTGGGAATGATTCATGGCTAAGATGTAAGGATGGGATCCCCATATTTGTTTACAATATCTGAATGTATAATGTTAATGTTATGCCTTTGTAATAATGGTTGTATGTTAGTTCTGGGTGTTAAAGTAAAAACCACCTTCAAAGCATACTACGCACGCAATAAACGGTAACGCTGACGCTAAATTGTTAACGGAATGCAATGGTTTAGTGCATGTGGGAAGAGCTTCAGGAAAACTGCACTTATCCAAGCAGTGATTGGATTAGGCAGTACAAACTGTAAAATAAAACCAGAAATATTTGAATGCATTTTTATTTCGCTAATTTCCAGAGGAGCACTTACTCACGGAAATTTAATGCCGCAAATATTTCCTAATCTACCTTGTAGCAGTGCATTGCATAGTCACGCTCGCGAAATGTTCATGCCATGAATTAGGCCAGCATCGCTGATTTGTGAAATTTTAAACTTGCGAATATTTCTGGTTTCACAGTAATAAATGGTAGCGCTGACGCTAAATTGTTAAAAGGAACGGTGGTCGACTTAAAAGCACCATTCCTTTAACATGTATTACGAAGTGGTTCAGTGCATGGGGCTGAGCTTGAGGAAAACTGCACTCGTCCAAGCAGTGTGTTGATCATGCAGTACGCAATAAGCAGTAACGTAGACGCTAAATCATAAAAAGAACATTGGTTTTGACTTACCATAATGTGACCCACTTAATTCGGGCTGTGGCCAGGATATGTGCTGTAGGTCCATTATTAAGTTCTGTGAAAACCTTGTATGTTTTTCCGGCCCTTCGGCAGGTAAAGATTAAAACTGCTCAGCGATTATGCTATAGGAAGTGTTGATTTATACATGTTCAGGGGCAAGAGCACTACCTAGGTTTTTGGCAGCAATTTACGTATGGTGCCTGATGGATGCTCAGAGGCAGTAAATGGCACCAAATATAATTCCATGCCCAAAAATTATTGTATAGCAATCAACAAAAACAAAATTCCTGTCTTTTGATGGTTGATACATGAGGGCAAAAAGTTCCCATAAAAAGTACTATTGCCCTGTGATGAAGAGCTATGTGGGCAATTGTAGCTTTTTATGGGAATATGTTCCCACTGCTTGCAGTAATAAGCCTATTCGCCATTAGCCGCCCGAAGTGCATGCTGGGTAATATCCGCCTAATTTATGGGAGATAAACATGCCGAGGTTGCCGGGCTTTCCCAATGTGGCGAACTTTGTAATTATCATGAAAATGACTGTACTTGCAGTTTTTATTACCGTAACACCTCTATTTTTTGATATGTATTGCACCTTGGAGTATTGATTATTATGCGGCTGAAAATAAATGAAATGATTACTGATGGCACAAACAAATCACAGGAGATTCCCAAAGAGTCGCAGTTCATCACATGGCCGTCTACGGTCGAGTTTGTCTTGTTTATCTCCGGGGATTTCCGGAAGTAAAACTTCTGAGCATGCGCGGTTGTAATGGCGAATAGGCTTATTGATTTGAGGATTTATGTAAGTGTTCTCTTTTGTTTATCAAAGAATTTCAAATGACAAGAATATTTGTATATGTTATAAACACAAATATTTTTTACTGCTCTATTTTTGGCAAATTGGTCGTTGGAAAAAAGTAGGCCCACTGTCTCCAATCACCGAGGGGAGCTATTGTGCACCATTTCCCTCATCAACAGTAAATGTTTGTATTGCATTCCAAAGACTATCAGAGACTGGAACAGTCTCCCTGACTCAATTGTAACACTAAATGACAGTGAATAATTTAAAAACGCAACCAAAGTTTACCTCGCAACTAAACAAGACTAAGCAACCAATCCAAGTAGAACTGCATGCACAACGAACCCTGCCAGCTTGGTTCCAGTGGAACGTTGGCCAGTACAACAAAAGAAGAAGAAAAAAGTACTAAAGCATATAAATAGGCTTTCAGAATTTGAATATTGTTTCAAAGTGACAGTTGCATGACACAGTTTTAATGAATTGAAAGATAAGCATCTAAATATTTAATATTTGCGCTTGTAGTGTGACGGTTAGATACAAATGTATGCGTGTGTCATGTGTTGAAGGTTTTTATCCTAAAATGTTAGCTTTATTGATGTATTTGTACTATTATTTGAAGGTGGATTTTCAAGATGCTTCAATCAGATTACATACTATCTTATGGAAGTTTTAAGTTCCAAATATTATTGTATGTGCTATTTTATTTAAGGTTGAATCTTTATGATAATACTTCAATTGGATTGTTTATTTTGTGTATACCTAGTTTATGATTGTATGCATTATTTTTATTTGAAGTTAAATCTTTATACTACAAACCCTTCAATTGGATTGTTATTTTGTGTATACCTAGCATCTTGGGGCGCGTTCCCACTGTGCCTGTTTGATACCAGGACGTGGACTCGATGTACTTCCGAGCATATTGAAAACGTGTTATAAGTGGACTCGACCCTACATCCAGGATGTAGCATCGAGAACACCACAATGAGGTAGTCTTGCACCTAGTACCAAATCGGCTAATGAGAAGCATTTACCTTATTGTATGTGGACTTGTACCACTTGTTCCAGAATAACGAGCATGTTGCGCTGCGTAAGACTGTGCCGCCTTCAAATTGCAATTTCACGCAGCCAAATGTCATGCACGCATGGTATTTACGCAGTAAGTATGCACGTCACACTCGCTTAAACTTGTAAAAAGTAGCATCCGGGTTAGTGGGTAAGTGGACTCGATACCACATCGGTATTTTGATGTACTTTATATTTATCGCACAATGTGAACGCAACATCAATGTTATGCATGTAGACTCGCATCTAGGTACGAGTCCACATTCGCACAGTGAGAACACGCCCTTGGTGTTGATCAAATTGTACGATATTATTTTTATTTGAAGTTGAATCTTTAGTTTCTTTACGACACAAAGACTTCAGTTGGATTGTGTATTTTGTGTATACCTAGCATCTTGGTGTTGTTCAAATTGTACGATATCAATATCCGACCCCAGTTATCCGAACACATCAGGACCAATGGTTGGCCGGATACATGAACAATTCTGATATGTGAAGTATGTACTGTGTACACATGTAAGATCAAGTATTCTTTGGGAAGTGATTTTATATTAAGCTTAACTGAAATTGAGTGAAATTACAATAAAAAAACGTGCGATTCCTTGAAATTGCGGACGACTTTTAAGAAAACAAGAAAATTACTCCCAAAAGCAAGAAGCACGCCCTGAAAACCGAGATCGCGTTGCAATTAGCGAGTGTATGAAACCTTGAGAAACAATTGAATTATGATCGCAAAAGATCGCAAATAATATAACTCTTTTTGAGAATAAAAATGTTCAGACAAATAATTCATAGACACAGCTTATGACATAATCGGGGGTTGGATAACCGGGGTTGGACTATACATTTGTTTCATAAAGGACACATACAGTATTATTTATTTATTTAACCCCCTGGGGTCTACCTGTCTATCTTACAGTAGTTCTGATTGGGTTATTACAAGATGTACTCATATGAATAGCCAATTAAAATGCAGCTTGTAAAATGTTTCACTCCTATCTTTATCAGGGATACAATTATTCTAACAATGTCTCTCATTGGTGCAATAAATGATGTATCCATCTTTTTAACCAATCAGCCGGTAGTTTTAAGGGGACACTTCCATTTATGCTTAAAATTTTTTTGAGCATATAATGAGCCTCTATATGCTGTTTCTTGAGCAGCAATGTCTTGTTTATTTATTTATTTTTAAATTGCTGAAATAACGAGTGTTATTACATGTTGTTGAATCCAGACAATGATGACCATAAAATCCATATGCTGAAAAACATCTGAAATCTTACTGTTCAATAAATCGAGTATTGATACTAAACCCATCAAAAATGGTTGGAAATTATTTTCAAACGTCTGGATATTTTGTTATGTGTTCATAGTGTGTCGCACATCATTGGAAAACTGATGTGCTTATCTTTCCAATGAGACCAATATTGTAGCAATCAATTGATCCAGTGCTCAGCAATTTGCTTCAAATAATGTGGTGGTCTCTATCTGAATGTGCTAAAATCAGGCTATTTTGTCCTCCAAAAATAGTGGAGCATCACTTATACACTGTATAGTTGAGTCATTAACTTGGATTCTGTGACCATTTTCTTCCTACCTTAGTTTCTTAGTGCATTTGTCAACTTGAACCATTTTAAAAGAAAAACGACCTTTTTACGTTTTACCCGATATCTCGTTAACTAAACATCGGAAGTAGAGCAAACTATACTTTTTTGGAATCCTTGTGCTCAGCCTACCAATTTGGTGTGGTTTATAGCTTAATTAAAGCCATTTGAATTTTTGGGCACCTGTATGGCGACCATTTTGGAATTTGCGCTATAAAAGAACATTCCCGTCACTTTTGAGAAATGCATGGGAGCTCATTTCTTTTAAAATGGTTCTAGTTGACAAATTCACTAAGAAACTTAAGGTAGGAAGAAAATGGTCACGGAATCCAAGATAATGACTCTACTAGTAGTTGTCAATGTAACACAATGTAACACTTCGTTGAACAGACAATAGAGTTGTTATTTTAATGTTGATAAGACATTGGCATTGCCCATACACATAGTGGTGAATTTGGCACATTTTGAATGAGACCTCCCTACATTCTCAAGCAAGTGGCTGAGCACTGAAACAATTGTTACAAATTGGATATTATTGGAAAAATCACACCATCACCATCACACCATTGATATGTAACGCAATATGAATATATATATATCAAAAAATGTACGTACACAAAAATAGTGATTGGAAAACAGTTCCATCCGTTTTTTGATGCTCGATTATTTTATCATATAAATGGAACTGTGCCCTAATCCAAGTACCATTTTCAACTAAACAGACTTTTAATGACAATGTTGTTAACCATGGTAACAGGGGGATGCATCTCTCCTCCCTCTTTACACCACAGGAGTGTGTAATTGTTGCAACCAATCAGGTTTGTTCTTACAAAACCATTTGTTACTGAATATGACATCGTATTGAGTGTTTTTATTATATATATGTAATAGATTTATTCCTTCAAAAGTTTATCGAAAAGTTGAAAAATGTCAAGTCCAAGATATTTCACGTCTCGGATTGAGCGACATGTCATTTGTTCTAACGAATAAGCACACCAAAACTGACTAAAATAGAATTTTTGTGTTTTACACCCTTCTTGAGCAGAATCTCAATTCCCATTGATTCAAGACGGATTTGCGCCTATGTAGTTACTTTTTCAACACCATGGGTTCAGTTTTATTGAAACTTACAACATGATGGTGAAAACTAAAATAATGAAAGCATCGTTACGCAAATAATGGCCTTTTTAGCGCTAAACATGTGTATGTACATGTATTTCAACAGTAAACTATGTTTGTTGTGAACATGGATTTATTTAAAATATTATGAAGCATTTTTGATATTAAAATATTGAATTCTTAATATGGAGTTGTAGTGTGTTTAATACTGTTTATTTCTCTTGTCTGGCGTTGTTTAGTCCGGTGTTCCGCTTAATATTTTACCCCAAAAAATGTAATCCAATATAATTGTAGTGATTGGTGCGTAATACACTTTGAGCAAATGATGTCTGTCGACCGTTACACTGTAAACATGTGTGATGACCACAGAGACGTGTAAAAAGGTGTTTCTTTTAGATGTGGACGCCTAAATGGGACTAAATCAAATTGGGGCCATTGCCCGCCCATGCTCCCCTGTAGTGCCGCCACTGCCACTGTTTTTAGTGATTGCATCATGCTCCCACCATTAAAGAGCAGTACACATTCCTAATTCTAATATTTTTTGTAAGAGCAAAATAACACTTTTTATTTCTGTATCTATTTGATTAATTTGCATAACTAATAACAAATATTTCGGAATTTATTTGAAGATAACATTAATATTGGTTTGTCATGGTGGTTGAGTTTGATCTATTAATAAGTTGATTGCTGCCCTCTTGAGGGATTTTCATAGAACTGCATTAGATATAGTGGGTTTCTTCTTTTAACATGTAAAGTTCTTTTCTCTCAGTGGAGGTTTATCCCAGCACAACTTAACATTGTATACAGGGTGTCTCAGAAGAAATTACAACGCACCTTTAGAGGATTGTAACTTTCTGAATAAGTGTCAAAATAGAACAACTCAAATAACAAAATAAAGGCAAAATAGTTTGCTATACTTTAAAGAAAACCGGATGTGATTCGGTTCAGTAATTCCAGAGAAATGAGCAATTACGTAACATTAGTCTGGGAACACTTCCATCCAAGTTTGCTTATATTGAGTGATTCAGACAGCACACATGAAATCAATACTTCTCTACAAAATGACATGGATTAACGTGTTTTTATGGGTCTAGATCCCGGTCTAGATTTTATTTTACACCAAATAATATGCCAGATGAGACCAAAGTTTAACATAAAGTATAAAATAAAAGTTGTCTAGATTATTTTCGTCACATTTTATACTTAAGAACAGTAAAATTTAAAATATGTAGGATAAGTTCAATCTTTTTATAACAATTGGAAACAAAATTATCGCAATTTTAGTAAATATGAACATTGTCGTTATTAAACCAAGTTCAAGATCTAATAACATCGCGCATACAACTTATCAAGCTTCTAGTCTTCACAATTTGCAACTTGTAGGCTGAAATCATGTATATTATAAAATTATCGCCAATTTTGCGCATGATGGTCAAATTATTAGTATCGCAATTGAAAACAAAATAAATGTTTTGTTTACATTAAAAGAGTATGGTCATATCTCTCTCCTTACAATGAGTTGTATTATTTTGGGTTTTCTGGGTGTTATGAGTGTTATGATCGATTATTCAATATTCTTGGATCACAAATTGAACTTTTTTTATTACAGTATTAAACAGTGCTGGCTAATTGAACATTAATGAGTATGTAATCAGACGCGCAAGTGTAAATCTGTCAAAATATGCAAACTTGGATGGAAGTGTTCCGTGACTACTCTTACGTAATCACAGATATCTCCATAATTACTTTACAACATTCAACGCTGTTTTCTTCCAATTGTAGAAAACTAATTTGGCCTCATTTTACTGTTTGAACTGTAAAATTCAGATACTTAATTAGGAAGTTATGATCGCCTAATGGTGCGTTGTAATTTTTTTTGGAGACACCCTGTATATAATATATTATTTTATATTTGCATAGTTAATTAGCATCAAGAATCAAGATCAAAACACATTTTAATTTATATCTAGAGATGTGTGTACCTTGGTAACCTGGAAATCAGATAATTTATATAGGAGTTTACCAACCTACGGTGTTTTACAATAGACAATATAATAACAAATATTAACAAACACCGGAGAATGTCCCAACGAAAAATAACCTTTTTTTATTGCTTTCTTTTTATTAAACTCCAGTTGGATAGGATCCCTAGCCTTCATTATGGCTATGTCCAATGTTTGATTATTCTATACAAGAGCTAACTGTACAGTGTCTTTTGTCACCCTCCCTCCCCCAATGGTGAACAAATAAAATGGATGCAATTTTGTTGTTAATATTTTTAGGTAAATATAAGTTACAGATATTTTGAAATAACAACAAATGAGCTTTTCCAAAACCTACCAAAAGTACAAAATCTCTATGCTATATATAACCAGAGATGCTATCAAAGTGAGGAAGCCTGGGTTTGGCCCTATATCCCATGGCAAAAAAAGGGACGTTGCTGGGGGTTACCTTGTGACCACCGGGTACTACTACGATTGTCGTAAACCATGAGGTAGCGGATGGCCACCGGGTGGACATCGGTGGTCATCCGATAAATATTCACATGCAAATTAGTAGGTATCAGGTGGCCACCGGCTGTTCACCTGGTGGCTTATATGCTAATTTATGCAAACTAGACCTAGTAGCTACCAGGTGCCATTGGAGGGGAACCAATAAGTAACAGTTAACCATGTGGCATCTGGGGGCTACCCGGTGACCACCGGGTAACATGAGGTAACGGATGGGTTTGGCCCTATATCCCATGGCAAAAAAGGGGACGTTGCTGGGGCTACCCGGTGACCACCGGGTACTACTACGATTGTCGTAAACCATGAGGTAGCGGATGGCGGGTGGAAATCGGGTGGTCATCCGATAAATGTTCACATGCAAATTAGTAGGCAGATGGCCATCGGGTGGTCACCGGATGGTCACCTGGTGGCTAATATGAAAATGTATGCAAATTAGTATTTCATATTTAACCTAGCTGTTAACCATTTGAGAATCAATAGATGTATAGACTCCAACTAAACTGGCGCTCTATAGTCGTCGTCAGATTCAGTGACCAGCTTTTGACGTGTGCATGTAATATGCAAAGTGGTCAGTAAAAAAGAAACATCATACATTCTAACCAATTATGCACCTCAAAAACTATACTGACCTGATTGATACATGGGTAAATAAAGAGTTAGTTCTTATACATGTTTATTACACACTATAAGTTCTATAATACCTTGAAGCAATCCTTTATAATATTATTCAAAAACTATACATACCTAATACATGGATGTTAAAGGTAGGTGTTCCATTTGCTGGCCTGATTTTCAACTAGTCTTATGATTTCTATTCTACATGAAGGGTCATCTTTAAAATAGTCATATTCCAATACCATTTTGGCCTATAACTGCGTAATGGAATACGTCTTGCGCCAAAAAAATTACGGCTTCCCTCTAATGGTCACGTCACGTCACGTCACGTGTGGCTAACCACGATATAGTATGTGTGCTGCTCAATGGTGACATTTCATGTCATCTTGTGCGTCTAAAATGAGAACCATTACAGTTATGCAACTCAAACTTTGGAATACGATTAGTTTAGTTTAATTAATTTAGTTAGTTATTTTAAGTAATTAATTATTAACTTAATTAATTCATTTAAGTAATTAATTAAAATTAATTAGGTTAATCGATGAAAAAACAAAAAACGATACATATTTTTTTGATAAATATTTGACAGTTTCAAACGTTTAATGAACGCTTATCAAAACCGTTTGTCAAACGTTTCTAGAGCTCATAAACGTTTATCAAACGTATGGCCACTGAAAATGGGAACTGAAATAGGCTATGACTATTACTATAAATTTCTAATAATGAGCAAACTCTGACGCGAGTGGATAGTGAAAACATTTTAAAATCCCCTTCATCTGTTACAAATTCTTCATTATTACATAATCGTCACTCTTTTGTATCATAATCACATACATAATATCAAATCAAACATGTTCAGTTTAAATTACATACATATTACGTATTTCTTACTATTACTTGTATCTTCTATGTAACTTCAAAATTTGATTTGATTTCAAGTCACACATCTCATTGTTACGCACAATAAAACGAAATTTATGCTACTTAAATCTCAATTAATTAATTAATAATGAATCTCAATTCTGATTTGAAAAGAAATAAAAGATTGGGATGATTCCATATCTTAATTTACTTATTGACAATTTCGCTATCATATGGACCTACGGCACATAATCTCCTGGCCACAGTTCGACATACGTGGGCGCACTTCGATCAGGCTGCGCACGCATGCTTGAACTCAGAAAATACTGCCAAGCAACAACACCAAAGCACCTGCTGCGCCATAACCACCGACAGTTTTTTTTGACTCACCCTGTATCTACACACTAATGTCCGAAATTTCGAATTCTGGTGCGTTTTTACTCGGTTTAGACCCCCCCCCCCCCCCCCCCCGTCGGACGGAGTTAGACAAGTCATATTGTTATGTCAATGGGTGTTATATGTTTTGTTTTATTAAATATATTTTTGCAAAATCGAACAAAATGTTGCTCACCAGAATCATTTAAAGAAGGTCTGACAAATAAAGATGCTAGACTTTTTGTCAACATTTGCAACGACACACGTAATTGTGCCCGTTTGGCCCGTATTTTGACCCGCTCGCTGTTTAATGAAATAAAAAAATAATAATAATAATGCCCAATGTTGAAATTATTACATTAATGTATTTTCAAAATATAAATCTAACATCAAATGCTAAACAAATCTGTGCTAAACAAACCAACTTTTACAACCCAAATTGCCTGGATTTAAAGACTATCTCGTGCACTTAAAGAGGCCTTTTTTCATTCTATATTCAGAAATGTCATGATCATATTAAAGAACAGATAATTAGAAATGAAATTGTGAATTTTCACTTGATTCGTATAACCGGTTTGGTAGATACACCATGTACAAGAAGCTATCTACACACTAGAAATGTCCGAAATTTCGAATTCTGGTGCGTTTTTTACTCGGTTTAGACCCCCCCCCCCCCCCCCCCCCCCCCCCCCCCCCCCGTCGGACGGAGTTAGACAAGTCATATGTTTAATAGGATTGTTTTGTTATGTCAATGGGTGTTATATGTTTTGTTTTATTAAATATATTTTTGAAAAATCGAACAAAATGTCGCTCACCAGAATCATTTAAAGAAGGTCTGACAAATAAAGATGCTAGACTTGTTGTCAACATTTGCGACGACACACGTAATTGTGCCCGTTTGGCCCGTATTTTGACCCGCTCGCTGTTTAATGAATTAAAAAAAATTAAAATAATGCCCAATGTTGAAATTATTACATTAATGTATTTTCAAAATATAAATCTAACATCAAATGCTAAACAAATCTAACACAAGTGCTAAACAAACCAAATTTACAACCCAAATTGCGGCCTGGATTTAAAGACTATCTCGTGCACTTTAAGAGGCCTTTTTTCATTCTATATTCAGAAATGTCATGATCATATTAAAGAACAGATAATTAGAAATGAAATTGTGAATTTTCACTTGATTCGTATATCCGGTTTGGTAGATACACCACGTACAAGAAGCTATCTACACACTAATGTCCGAAATTTCGAATTCTGGTGCGTTTTTACTCGGTTTAGACCCCCCGTCGGACGGAGTTAGACAAGTCATATGTTTAATAGGATTGTTTTGTTATGTCAATGGGTGTTATATGTTTTGTTTTATTAAATATATTTGTGAAAAATCGAAAAAAATGTCGCTCACCAGGATCATTTAAAGAAGGTCTGACAAAATAAAGATGCTAGACTTTTTGGCAACATTTGCGACGACACACGTACGTAATTGTGCCCGTTTGGCCCGTATTTTGACCCGCTCGCTGTTTAATGAATTTAAAAAAATAAAAAATAATGCCCAATGTTGAAATTATTACATTAATGTATTTTCAAAATATAAATCTAACATCAAATGCTAAACAAATCTAACACAAGTGCTAAACAAACCAACTTTTACAATCCAAATTGCATGGATTTAAAGACTATCTCGTGCACTTAAAGAGGCCTTTTTTCATTCTATATTCAGAAATGAAATTGTGAATTTTCACTTGATTCGTATAACCGGTTTGGTAGATACTCCATGTACAAGAAGCTATCTACACACTAGAAATGTCCGAAATTTCGAATTCTGGTGCGTTTTTACTCGGTTTAGACTCCCCGTCGGACGGAGTTAGACAAGTCATATGTTAAATAGGATTGTTTTGTTATGTCAATGGGTGTTTAATGTTTTGTTTTATTAAATATATTTTTGAAAAATCGAACAAAATGTCGCTCACCAGAATCATTTAAAGAAGGTCTGACAAATAAAGATGCTAGACTTTTTGTCAACATTTGCGACGACACACGTAATTGTGCCCGTTTGGCCCGTATTTTGACCCGCTCGCTGTTTAATGAATTTAAAAAGAAGAAAAAATGCCCAATGTTGAAATTATTACATTAATGTATTTTCAAAATATAAATCTAACATCAAATGCTAAACAAATCTAACACAAGTGCTAAACAAACCAACTTTTACAACCCAAATTGCCTGGATTTAAATACTATCTCGTGCACTTAAAGAGGCCTTTTATCATTCTATATTCAGAAATGTCATGATCATATTAAAGAACAGATAATTAGAAATGAAATTGTGAATTTTCACTTGATTCGTATAACCGGTTAGGTAGACACACCATGTACAAGAAGCTATCTACACACTAGAAATGTCCGAAATTTCGAATTCTGGTGCGTTTTTACTCGGTTTAGACCCCCCGTCGGACGGAGTTAGACAAGTCATATGTTTAATAGGATTGTTTTGTTATGTCAATGGGTGTTATATGTTTTGTTTTATTAAATATATTTTTGAAAAATCGAACAAGGTGTCGCTCACCAGAATCATTTAAAGAAGGTCTGACAAATAAAGATGCTAGACTTTTTGTCAACATTTGCGACGACACACGTAATTGTGCCCGTTTGGCACGTATTTTGACCCGCTCGCTGTTCAATGATTTGAAAATAAAATTAAATAATGCCCAATGTTGAAATTATTACATTAATGTATTTTCAAAATATAAATCTAACATCAAATGCTAAACAAATCTAACACAAGTGCTAAACAAACCAACTTTTACAACCCAAATTGCATGGATTTAAAGACTATCTCGTGCACTTAAAGAGGCCTTTTTTTATTCTATATTCAGAAATGTCATGATCATATTAAAGAACAGATGGGTGTTACTCGGTTTAGACCCCCGTCGGAGGGAGTTAGACAAGTCATATGTTTAATAGGATTGTTTTGTTATGTCAATGGGTGTTATATGTTTTGTTTTATTAAATATATTTTTGAAAAATCGAACAAAATGTCGCTCACCAGAATCATTTAAAGAAGGTCTGACAAATAAAGATGCTAGACTTTTTGTCAACATTTGCGACGACACACGTAATTGTGCCCGTTTGGCCCGTATTTTGACCTGCTCGCTGTTTAATGAATAAAAAAAATAAAAAAATAATGCCCAATGTTGAAATTATTACATTAATGTATTTTCAAAATATAAATCTAACATCAAATGCTAAACAAATCTGTGCTAAACAAACCAACTTTTACAACCCAAATTGCCTGGATTTAAAGACTATCTCGTGCACTTAAAGAGGCCTTTTTTCATTCTATATTCAGAATTGTCATGATCATATTAAAGAACAGATAATTAGAAATGAAATTGTGAATTTTCACTTGATTCGTATAACCGGTTTGGTAGATACACCATGTACAAGAAGCTATCTACACACTAGAAATGTCCGAAATTTCGAATTCTGGTGCGTTTTTACTCGGTTTAGACCCCCCGTCGGACGGAGTTAGACAAGTCATATGTTTAATAGGATTGTTTTGTTATGTCAATGGGTGTTATATGTTTTGTTTTATTAAATATATTTTTGAAAAATCGAACAAAATGTCGCTCACCAGAATCATTTAAAGAAGGTCTGACAAATAAAGATGCTAGACTTTTTGTCAACATTTGCGACGACACACGTAATTGTGCCCGTTTGGCCCGTATTTTGACCCGCTCGCTGTTTAATGAATTAAAAATAAATAAAAATAATGCCCAATGTTGAAATTATTACATTAATGTATTTTCAAAATATAAATCTAACATCAAATGCTAAACAAATCTAACACAAGTGCTAAACAAACCAAATTTACAACCCAAATTGCCTGGATTTAAAGACTATCTCGTGCACTTTAAGAGGCCTTTTTTCATTCTATATTCAGAAATGTCATGATCATATTAAAGAACAGATAATTAGAAATGAAATTTTGAATTTTCACTTGATTCGTATAACCGGTTTAGTAGATACACCATGTACAAGAAGCTATCTACACACTAATGTCCGAAATTTCGAATTCTGGTGCGTTTTTACTCGGTTTAGACCCCCCGTCGGACGAAGTTAGACAAGTCATATGTTTAATAGGATTGTTTTGTTATGTCAATGGGTGTTATATGTTTTGTTTTATTAAATATATTTTTGAAAAATCGAACAAAATGTTGCTCTCCAGAATCATTTAAAGAAGGTCTGACAAATAAAGATGCTAGCCTTTTTGTCAACATTTGCGACGACACATGTAATTGTGCCCGTTTGGCCCGTATTTTGACCCGCTCGCTGTTTAATGAATTAAATAATAATAATAATAATAATAATAATGCCCAATGTTGAAATTATTACATTAATGTATTTTCAAAATATAAATCTAACATCAAATGGCCAATTCCATGCCAAATGTGAAAAACAGTCAAAATTTCAAATTGGTTTTACAAGTTTTTCTCCTCTATTGTTGGTAAGGGGTATATCTCTATTTATCAAGTCTGATATGATCTCACCTCAATTTGTTCGTTTTGGTCATTACATCATCGTTTGAAAATAGGTGCGCAAAAAGGAAAATGCTTTTTTAATTTGGCTTGAAAAAAGCTAGTTAAGAAAGTGTATTATTTTTGTAATATAAAGTATTGCTTTTTAAATGCTATTTGTGATTTAGTTATTCTAAATAAAGCTTCCAATGAAAGTAAAAAGCAAAAAAATGATATCACTTGCGAAAGGCGCAATGCGAGTTATCATTTTTAAGTTCATTTTTTCATTGGATCGCGTAACGTCCGTAACATTTTTTATCTTTTTTTTCCTCTGGGAGAAAACTAATTGGCTGATTTTAATAACATCACACATTCACTGTTAGTTTGTGATAGGTTCAATCATTGAGCAAAAAAAATAAAAAATCTAAAATTAGAAACACCTTAACGAGCGTTACGGACATTACACAAATCGTTACGGACGTTACATAAATCGTTACGGACGTTACAGCCGGGGTTACAGCTTTTACTCAAGGCTTTTAAGAGCTTCTAAATGACACACCTTTGTGAGCTGTAACACTGAAAATATTAATTTGTCAAAAATGTGGTCTAATTTGCCAAATTGACCACATTTTCTTCACAATGGTTTAGACTTGTGTACTGCTACATAGTCAGTGTAGCCCAATTGAGGAATAAGTACTGTTGACATTTGCAAAGTTGACAAGTCAGGAGTGTAACACTATGTAATTCTTTGATACTGTGTTGTCTTGCCACATATTATGCTATGAACTTGAAACTTCCAGAGTATTTTCTGATAAGCATTGTTTAAAATATGTTAAACAGTTCTGTGACAGTTACATCTTTTGTGTATGAAAACTTTTGCCCTCTAAAGTGACGAAAAACAAGTGTTTTTCATAAGAAAAATTACATTTTTTCCATTTTCAGTGGTAGAGATATACTTGATAGTGTTAGAGTGGGTAGTGTTAATAACCTTTAATATAGATACCTAAAACACAAACAAGCTTTGTGTGAATGAAAAAAATTAGCATACTCTGTAGCAAATATACCATAAAACATAAATAGATGGTTTCAGACTACCCCTTCCTTTATTTTACAACTTTAACCAACTATAAGGGACCGTTAATTATTATTATTATTACAAATTCGAGACTCGTATGTTAAAATTACCTAACGTCCCCCCTACAGCTGAAACTGACAATTACATGACCCCCCTGCTAACCAGTAGCTTTATACACAACCCCCCCCCCCCCCCCCCCCCTCCCCGAAAAAAAATCAACTTGTCACATACTTAAGGGGCTGTCTTTAACTTTGGAATTTTGTTTGTGCCCTATCTGAACAGCCAATAATTTTATGATGCCCCTTCTTTTTATTGTGTGAAATTAGTAATGGCGAGCGTAGCGAGTTGGAATTTTTTCCTCATATTTATACATTTTGGATGGTTTTGTGAGTCTTTATAACCCGAACAAGTTAGAACATTCTGAGCAGAAACGTATAATCCAGTGAAACGTTCTACTTTTGTGAGCATTGGTGCAAAGCAGAAATGAGGTGAAAAGCATGCAACAAATCACATTTTTAAACTAAATAGAGCTCCATAGGGATATGTACAAAAACACCGATATAAAACTCTGTTTTAGACCACTAAATTACGAAATTAGACCCTATAGAGTAATTTTTCTTACAGATTATCACATTTCCCCACCAAAAAGTGAAGAAAAAAAATAGGTAGGTTGACCTGCTCGATTTTCCAAAATATGCCCATGGAGTTAACTACCTCTCTGACGAGCTTGGAAATGTCGCCGTAATCGCCAATGTTTCCAGTAAAAAGCACAAATTTGAAAGATCTCTCAACATTTACCTACAATCAAGGAAAATAATAGTTGGCACACTTGACGCAACTTATTACAAATATCCCTGTGCTCGCAATTGAGATCAGACTTGGGACACAGCACTGTTTAATAGAAAGCAAAAGTCTCCCCCTTTCTTATATCCTTCCCCATCCCCCATCAATCAATGTTGGGGGACCTACCATGGCTTCTGATAATATGACCCGGATCAACATTGCCTCCGGGGAGAGGGGCGGGTTTTTTCCGTAATTAAGACAAAGTGTGCCAACCTTTTTTCCTTGATTGTAGATGATATTCACAGTTTATAGTCAGGGTGCATGTACATGTAGGTGATGTCCCATTAATCACAATTAATCAAAAATCATAGGCATTTACGCAATTGTATTACTGTCAAGTCTTTTTAAATTGAGGATTTTGTGGTGCATACTTTCCGATTCTAGCTTTAAACACCGTCCTTAAGGGTAGGGGATACCCCATTTAGTGTAGTGCACCCTGAAATTGGATTTTGTAACATTATACACCCTGTGGCTCTAATGTCTCGACCGTTGATGATTATATAGATGTTTTTTCCACCATATCGTCGATTTGCTGTCCAGAAGTCGTCTGATAGTAAAGTTTTTGAAGTCGATAGGTTTTAAGAAAATATGCGCGAAGCCCCCCCCTGTTCAAGAATAAAAAGTTACCTAACCCCCATTTTTATATATGAAAGTTACATGACCCCCCCCCCCCCATAATAGTTTACCCCCTCCCCCCTCCACCATAAATAATGAACGGTCCCTAACATCAAAGTAACACAAGAAAAACACATGGATTTTATGACAAATTAGGGACAAAATGTCCCATTTTGATATTATAAATCTTGTTTTATTATTGATTTTAATACCTGTAACGTCCGTAACGCTTCAAAATGTAACGTCCGTAACACTATTAAATCAACAGCGTTGGACGATACGGGAGTACTAATTTCAAACTTGCTTTTCATGTTAACATAGAATGGAGTCATGGCTTGTTCAATATAGTTGACAGAAAAAAATAAAACAGGGAACTGAACAGAGATTTAAGGATATGTACCATAGTCAAAAAGGCACTTCCTTTAAAGGTAACGTCCGTAACGCTCGTTTCTAATTTTTGTTGCTAATTAACTAAGAAAGCTAAAACAAAATTGCTTCATTATATTGAACATTAGAGTGTTTACTACTAGCATACTAAGAAATAAAGTGTTATCTTATCAGCAAACAGATGTGCAAGTTGCATGTATCTGTAACGTCCGTAACGGTGGAATTGGCCAAATGCTAAACAAATCTAACACACGTGCTAAACAAACCAACTTTTACAACCCAAATTGCCTGGATTTAAAGACTATCTCGTGCACTTTAAGGGTGCACACAACTATTACGCGCTAGTGTGTTTCTATGGGAAATGTGCCTTAGGTAAACGGCGATATCTTGAGTTACCTTGCAACTACGTTTATAAAATCTGGTTATGTCAACACTTAAGCAATCCCGTATAGATATTACATTTATAGGCACAACTTATGGAAAAGCTTATTCTTACCTCACATTCCATAATACAACATAATATATGGATAGCGTTCGGTATGGGTAAGTACCGAAGTCCAAAGCCCTGTAAATATTCCACGCATTTATGGATTGTGATACGACTTCGTCGGTCCGATGGTTATAAAGGCAAATGTATGTGCTTGGAAAGCATATGACGAGGGGAGGGCTACCTTTCTTGTACCAAAGGTATCATTATGTTTATTTTTATTACCATATTTTATGGAAAATTCAACATAAGAAAACAACTGTTGTTTACAGACAAGTGTTACCAACAAGTTCATTTTTATTGCGGGATGCACTTCTTCAACATTCAAATCAGGACATAATCAAATGCGTATATAGATGGGCTACAAGTAACCGGACGAGACAACACGTCCGGTTTGTTAACTATCCCCAAGGTGTCAGATACATGCAGAGAGTTAATAAAATGTGTATGCAGATGGAACTGTTCAATATGCACCCGCAGGTCTTATAAATCATGAATGCACTGGCATTTGTAAATATGAATGTGCCAAATAGTGAGAAATCAAGAATAAGGATGCTGTCATTGTTCTACCTCATTGTATTCAAATAGGCAAACAGTTCTTACACCGGATGACTGCCAGTTAATTTATAACTGTTTGCATTTATTGTGCGTATGATTAAGTGGATGAACCAAAAATATCCCCAGATATATCGGCACGAAATAATGCGTTTTCTATAGCAAGTTTTACATCACAGACCAATTATACCTTCTTTGGCGGCCATATTGGATACTTATCATCTTCAAATATCTTCTATCAATTATAACACATCGACCACAACATTCATTTTGTCAAGAATTACTCTTTATATAAAATGTATCATTGATATATACAATAGGTATCAAGCGGCCGCCATTTTGAATTTTGCTAACCATATTGTAATTTTGATCAATATAGTGTATTCGCATTATATTTGTATCACACTAGTACACTATTAACACTAATCAAATATTGTTCGATGCATTTAATGTGCACTATATGGACGCCATTTTAAATTTTAGCCGCCATCTTATGTTCCAATCATCTGCCAAATGAGCACCCCTTCCAAAATCAATTATTTTGACCTAATGAAGGTTCGTGCAAACTTTGGTGCTTGTATCCGGTCTGTAAACGTAATTCTGTTAAGCGATTCCACTATTTCTCTTTTCCTCCATACAAATTTGTGAAATATACTATTTAATTGTGTAATGACATGTTCCGGTAAGACAATGACTGAAGTTACATATGTTAATTGAGATGCCATTTTAATGGCATCTCAAAAGCTTAAAAGCTTAAAAGCTTTAAAGTTAAAAGCTTAAAAGCTTTTAACTATTAATAATTTGCCAACCATTGACATTTGTCTATATTTCCATTGCAAACAAAAACAAAACAATTGATTTGATAGAATCCACTGTGTATTTCACAATTTTTATTTAATTGCTGGCACTTGTAGTACTACTGAAAGTAATACCTAAGGCTTTTACTTTATTATATGGATACATTCCATTTCAATACACCACACGTATCTCTGTTTTATTTTTATTGAGAGAGAGGCCTGATATGATCTTGTCCAAGACTCCTATTACCTTGTTAATATATCTTCATTTCTTAAGAACATTGTTATATCATCAGCATACATTGATATTTTTGCATCCCTTTTCTGGTAATTTATAAAAGGAAGTTTAATACCTTCAATATTTCCATATTCTCCAGTTTGAGAGTGAATCACGTGGTTGGTTTTTGCCTTTGTGTATTAATGTTATTACACCTTTCCTTTGACTTCGACCTGGTTGTCCATTTTTATAACCTTCATTTAATGAGTCCATAACTAAAACACTTACTTCATTCCCAAAGTGTTCATAGAGTTAAATGATGAGTGACTTCCCATTCGAATGAACTTGGGACCCGTTTAAAATTTGTTTGCTATCTTCTGAAGATAGCAATGGTAAAAAGTACCTCCAGTATTATTAGGGAGTTTTCAGAAATACTGTGGTGGAGGGCTGGGCAAAATGAGGGTGGGGGAGGCAACAAAGTTTGAAGTTGCCAAAAAAAGGGGGGGGGGGGGGGGGCTCAAGGAAGGGGGTCATTTCTGCGCGAATTCAGTTTCATTTTTTGCGTTAGGGAGTGTTCAGAAATACTTTGGTAGGGGACGGGGGGCTGGGCAAATGAGGTGGGGGGGGGGGAGCAAAAAGTTATCGAACGGGGGGACTCAAGGAAAGGGGTCGTTTCATTTAATTTCATATGTTTTTGCGTTAGGGAGGGTTTAGAAATAATTTTGGGGGGAGCCTAAGCAAAATGTTGTTGACCGCTGAAACACATTGTTTTGACATGATTCTCAATGTTATTTTAAGAAGACAACAATTGCTATTCAAACGTAAATCTCGTTATAGGTTACATTCCAGATTAATGTATATTTCAACCATTTTTTCTTTAACATAAATTTCTACCTTGTAATAAAACAGATGCTTATTAAAGGTAGATGTTCCGATTTTCAACTTCAAGTTTTCTATTCTACATGAAAGGTCATCCTTTAAAAAGTCGTGTTCCAAAGTTTGAGTTGCATAGCTCTATTGGTTCTTATTTTAGACGCACAAGATGCTGTGAACTGTACCCATTGAGTAGTACACAAACTATATCGGTGGTTACCACCATTCGCGGTAATTCGACGTTATTTCATCGATTTCTCCGTAATTATACCGATTTAGGCCGTCAAATTTCAGTATGATGATGACAAAAAATACGAGCTTTCATTTGATATGAAAATCTTCGTATTTTTGAAATAATTCTGTGTTACGAAAATGTGATCGGGTCATCTACCTTTAAGCTATTTATAATGTTTTTAAATAGACAAATTGTTCAATACAAATAAATGTCATCCCATAGAGAGAAAAATTGCTACTGTACAACTTTTTTTCTCAGTAGTTCTAGTTCCTTAGTTACTTATAGCATCATTATTTAAAAAGTATACCACTCAATTTTTTATGAACAAGGTGTTATATTGCAGGGAGAAGATCTAAGATTTTTATACCAATTACTCATTTTTAAAATAAGCTAACACAAAGTAACCTGTCATGAACTATTTGTGTTAGGTGTATAATACATACATTGCCGATGTATAGGGTGTCCCAGAATGATTTATATACCAAGAATAGGTGCATGTATTTAGTCATGAACACCAATAATTGTTATCGGTCAAAGTACTTATGATTTTAACATCTACATAATATTTAGCTTTCTGAGGAATTTTGAATTGTAAAAATCGGATGTTTCTTACAGAAATTGTGAACTCTTCTGTAAAATGGCAAATTCCATGTTTGATATAAAAATTGGATGGATTGAGCGTGATACACAAAGATATTGGTCGAGCTATGAGTTTTAAAAAATATTGTGCGAGACGTAGTCGAGCACAATATTTTCAAATCCATCCAATTTTATCATTATTATGCAGTGAGAATCTGACTTTACAACAACAACAAAAAATTTAAAAAAAATCAATAAAAAAAAAAGAATGAAAAAAAAAAATTCACCATAATATTGTAAAAATATCAATAACATTTTTTTAAATTAATTATTATTATTTATTTTTTTAAATCCCAAAAATTTCTCAAAAAATTGCAATTGTTTTTTTCAAAAAAAATTCCAAAAAAATATTTCTAAAAATATTTCAAAAATTAAAAAAGACAAAATTAAAAAAAATAGTCTACTGCATTTTGTGACTGCTCGAATACAATTAGCATATTAATACACGCTTACAGTGTATTCATGCAGGTAACCAACTGACCAAGTTCGAATAAACTTGGTCGACCAAGTTCACTCCAGTGACATAATGTTCAGAATAATTGGTCTTTATTCATTACTTCATGAATAATCGCGATAGCTGCGTATCAAGTGCGCTCCAATAATATGAATCGTTAGATGAGAACGCGCACGCCGAGCGCAGGTTACTAATAATTGCCCGAAAGTACTGCGCCAAAGTGTTCTATTGTTTGGCTCATTGACCGACCAATCAAATAAAAACCTCACACTCCTAAACTGAATATTCAATGAGTTATGAGGAAACACGATTAAAGATTATTTCTGATTGGTTGAATGAGGGGATGACACGACTCGGACTGTTCCAATGACTAAGAAGGACAGGGGTGGACAAAATAAACAGAAAACTTATTAATTATTAGCGAGATTATATCGGTACAAATCAACGATTTGGATAAATATACATCTTTTTCAGTAATGAATGAGAATAATGACTGCTTAAACAACTGTTTTCGCGAATTTGTTGTGAAATAAGAGGTTGATGTTATGGTCTGAGGAATTGTCCCAAAGGGGCGCTTCGCAGTAATTATTCTCTCTAACTAATGCATTGCAAGCATGGGACGGAAGATTCGAACTGCATAATAATGACCAACATTTTTCTTTTTTTTGAAACTCAAAACATAATTGAACATGTTCGGCACAAAGCTTAGGCCTATTTTAAAGGATTTTGTACAGGTCATTTTATTTGTCCTATTTTGTGATTTCTACAATAAAATTAATAGATATCAACTGTTGGTGATGTTTTATGAAGCAATATTTGAATGGGGCAAAGAAATTGTTCTGCTTGAGTGATTTATATCATACTTTTTTAAGCAACCGTTTTGAAGTTTGGTGTGAGCTTTATCAATTGAATACGCTGAAAGTGAAAAACAGGTTTTCACCGATTTTCTATAATGTCATGCCATATCGGAACGCATAAAGATATTTTGATGAAATCAACAGAGTAAGTAGGAAACATGTTCCCCATTATATCGCAGGCATTAGACTTGGACTTCAATGTTATTTTCATATTTTTGATACTTTTCATACTTTTCAAACACGGTATAAATTATTATGGGACACGCTGTATACTTGTGCAAGTAATGTAAGAACCAGAACTAGGAATATTTTATGGAGTAGATACACAAATAGTTCAAATTCTGATTTCCTACCCTCGAGATATTTGGCGATCAATCATTGGTTAGTTATTACATCTTAAAGTATGCCACACCTATTAGAGATACAGCTCGGGAGATAGCTATATTTTTCAGATGGAGTGTATTGTAATATTTACTGAGTCCTCATTCATCTCATATCTACTCCATCCACTACAGAGAAAGTTTTCCGAACCGTAATACTGCGCTTTCTTAACACAAAGTATAATGCGCTTATATAAAGATGCAAGATTTTTGTCAGGCTTTTCCACGCAGATGCCAAAACATAGCCATTTGTTGCTCAGTCATTGGTCCATCATGCAATACCACACCCAGGTAATTATAGTTATACACCACAAAAGAGTTCTTCTACAATATAGATTTAAAGCATGGTTCAGATTTGCTGTGGACGCGAGAGATTTCAGATGTATATATACAGTCTGTCTTTCTGCTTCATATTACATGGGATAGGATATATTTCATTGTATATTTTATGATATAGACATTGACGAGTCTACCTAAACACTCTACACACTGAGTTTTATATTAGAACTAATTAAATGTCTGTGATAGTTAATGCTACTAGAATGCTGCTCATTTAAGCCGTAGTCAGTCTATGATTTTTTACTTCAGTTAGTAGTCAGTTGATGCCGTTTATCCCCGGTGGTATTTAGTGGACATTGAAGATTCTACCTGAACACTCTTCAAGATAAAACTAAACATGCTAAATGTTAAATGCTAAAAGTTTATACTTTTAGGGTGTTTCTCTACGCTGCTTATATTGATGAAATAAACTTGAAGGCAAAGCTCAATGCTCTCCAAGATAGAACTATTTGTATTTTGACTACTACCATCTTGGCATCAGTGTAATGGTCCCTCATCTAACAGGTAAGCAAGCAAATATTGTAAACATCACAAAATACAAGGGTCATTCAATAAGTTCTACCTCTTCACTAATAACTTCGCTAATTTAAATTCCAGCCTCATGACATTTATCATGATTATAGCATGATAGCTCTGAATCATAGCTGCACATTTATAGTAAATCATAATTGATACCTGTTTCACCCTTGTTATAACGCAGTCAAAGCCAGGGAGAGATTTTGGACAACGGAAACTTGCCTTAAATATAAATACATGTTTTTCGGGGGGGGGGGGGGGGGGGGTCGTATTGTATGGTTAGATATAATACTAGAACAATTTAAATACTGAAAATGGAAATCAATGAATGATATAAAAATATATTACAGTATTATCATGTATAAATAAGATTGTAAGCAATATTAACTTGGGTAGGCTTCCAAAGTGTAATATCAACTCGATGCCTTTGGCATACCGAAATACTGCTAATCAGTCAAATTTTCGTTGTAACAAGTCAAGCCACAGTGAACATAATAGTCACTTGCTGATTTATCCTTATGAGATGAACTACCTGCAGAATAGCCAATCAGGTAGTCAATGATAGAAAGCCATCTCTTCGGATAATATCAGGTCAGCAACATCTATTACCCAGTTCAAGAGGGTGCTTAAAACATATTTATTTAAGAAAGCCTACAATCATGGAACCTTATGTCATTTATTATGTTTTTAGTGAACAGTCGACTTGTAGGCGTTTTTAATGTTTTATGATATCCTGTGTTTCTGACCACTTTATAGCTGGTTTTCCCTCTGTTTTAATATCAATTAAGCCTGTGTTTAATATTTTGATGTGTGTAATATTAAGGTTGTTAATTCGGAATATTGTAATTGCAATGCACATTTCACTCTTTTCTCGTGCTTTAATATTAATGCAATACTGATTGTGCAAATTTGTTTTCTGTGCATCACGCTTTTAATAATTCCTATTTTTACTTATATTTTACAGTTATCCCCGTTTCTGTACTTGCTCTTCATATTTGGACTTAACTGTGCAATATTCATACAGCATTTTATCTTGTTGTTATCGGTAGAGTGTGTGTATATTTATATATTGCTATACCGTGACGTGTGCTTTACGCTTTTGATGTATCTTTGTAAAGCGCCTTGATCTTTTTGATGTAATTGCGTTCGCTATATAAGACATAAATATTATTATTATTATTACTTGTAATCCCTCCCTTAAGTCTTGTATATTGAAGATCTCTTAAATGGGACTAAATCAAATTGGGGGCATTGCCCGCCCATGCTCCCCTGTAGTGCCGCCACTGCCACTGTTTAGTGATTGCATCATGCTCCCACCATTAAAGAGCAGTACACATTCCTAATTCTAATATTTTTTGTAAGAGCAAAATAACACTTTGTATTTCTGTATCTATTTGATTAATTTGCATAACGAAGAACCGATATTTCAGAATTTATTTGAAGATAACGTTAATATTGGTTTGTCATGGTGGTTGAGTTTGATCTATTAATAAGTTGATTGCTGCCCTCTTGAGGGATTTTCATAGAACTGCATTAGATATAGTGGGTTTCTTCTTTTAACATGTAAAGTTCTTTTCTCTCAGTGGAGGTTTATCCCAGCACAACTTTTAAAACATTGTATATATAATATATTATTTTATATTTGCATAGTTAATTAGCATCAAGAATCAAGATCAAAACACGTTTTAATTTATATCTAGAGATGTGTGTACCTTGGTAACCTGGAAATCAGATAATATAATATAAAGCAGTTTACCAACCTACGGTGTTTTACAATAGACAATATAATAACAAATATTAACAAACACCGGAGAATGTCCCAACGAAAATAACCTTTTTTTTATTGCTTTCTTTTTATTAAACTCCAGTTGGATAGGATCCCTAGCCTTCATTATGGCTATGTTCAATATTTGATTACTCTATACATGAGCTAACTGTACAGTTTTTTCACCCCCCCCCCCCCCCCCCCCCCCAATGGTGAACAAATAAAATGGATGCAATTTTGTTGTTAATATTTTTAGGTAAATATAATACAGAACAACAAATGAGCTTTTCCAAAACCTACCAAAGTACAAAATCTCTATGCTATATATAACCAGAGATGCTATCAAAGCGAGGGAGCCTGGGTTTGGTCCTATATCCCATGGCAAAAAAGGGACGTTGCTGGGGGTGACCCGGTGACCACCGGGTACTACTAAGATTGTCGTAAACCATGAGGTAGCGGGTGGACATCGGGTGGTCATCCGATAAATTTTTACATGCAAATTAGTAGGTATCAGATGGCCATCGGGTGGCCACTGGGTGTTCACCTGGTGGCTTATATGCTCGTTTATGCAAATTAGGTTCCTGGTAGCTACCAGGTGCCTTTGCAGGGGAACCAATAAGTAACTGTTAACCATGTGGCATCTGGGGGCTACCCGGTGACCACCGGGTGGCCACCAGGTAACATGAGCTAACGGATGGCCACCGGGTGGACATCGGGTGGTCATCCGATAAATTTTCACACGCAAATTAGTAGGCATCAGATGGCCATCGGTTGGTCACCGGATGGTCACCTGGTGGCTAATATGAAAATGTATGCAAATTAGTATTTCATATTTAACCTAGCTGTTAACCATTTGAGAATCAATAGATGTATAGACTCCAACTAAACTGGAGCTCTATAGTCGTCGTCAGATTCAGTGACCAGCTTTTGACGTATGCATGTAATATGCAAAGTGGTCAGTAAAAAGAAACATCATACATTCTAACCAATTATGCACCTCAAAAACTATACTGACCTGATTGATACATGGGTAAATAAAGAGTTAGTTCTAATACATGTTTATTACATACTACATGTATAAGTTCTATAATACCTTGAAGCAATCCTTTATAATATTAGACAAAAACCTATAAATACCTAATACATGGATGTTAAAGGTAGGTGTTCCATTTGCTGGCCTGATTTTCAACTTGATGTTTTCTATTCTACATGAAGGGTCATCTTTAAAATAGTCATATTCCAATGGTTCTTATTTTAGAAGCACAAGGTGACAGAAACACCTTTGACAGGTATTCACTGCATTTTGGCCTATAACTGCGGAATGGAATACATCTTGCGCCAACAAAATTACGGCTTCCCTCTAATGGTCACGTCACGTGTGGCTAACCACGATATAGTATGTGTGCTACTCAATGGTGCCATTTCATGTCATCTTGTGCATCTTAAATGAGAACCATTAGAGTTATGCAACTCAAACTTAGGAATACGATTAGTTTAGTTTAGTTAATTTAGTTAGTTATTTTAAGTAATTAATTATTAACTAATTAATTCATTCATTTAAGTAATTAATTAAAATTAATTAGGTTAATTGATGAAAAATCGAAAAAACGATACATTTTTGATAAATATTTGAAAGTTTCAAACGTTTAATGAACGCTTATCAAAACCGTTTGTCAAACGTTTCTAGAGCTCATAAACGTTTATCAAACGTATGGCCACTGAAAATGAGAACTGAAATAGGCTATGACTATTACTATAAATTTCTAATAATGAGCAAACTCTGACGCGAGTGGATAGTGGAAACATTTTAAAATCCCCTTCATCAGTTACTAATTCTTCATGATTACATAATCGTCACTCTTTTATATCATAATCACATACATATATATCAAATCAAACATGTTCAGTTTAAATTACATACATATTACATATTTTTTACTATTACTTGTATCTTCTATGTAACTTAAAATTTGATTTGATTTCAAGTCACACATCTCATTGTTACGCACAATTATTGAAAATTGATGCTTCTTAAATCTCAATTAATTTTCTGAATCTCAATTCTGATTTGAAAAGAATTAAAAGATTGGGATGATTCCATATCTTAATTTACTTATTGACAATTTCGCTATCATAATTATGCTAGTTATACAAATCTCTCTGTATTTTGTCTTATACATTGCTAAATCCCAAAAATAACATCAAAATGTGTTAAAATTACACGTTTTGATACTTTTAAAGATGGGATTTGCTTCTAACCATATCGGTTGTATCTTCACACAGAAAGAGAAAAAGTGTTCTACATAATCCTTTTCATTACATATATGACATTCATCATTATTTTCTATTTTCATTTCATGCAGAATGATTTTTGTGGGGTAGATATTACTAGTAATTTTCCAATTAAGTGATATCAGTTATCTGCCCTCTCTTGTTGTAGATGGAATATTTTTCCATATTTCATTCCAATTAAAAGACAAGTTTGGGTGTATCCTTGGTGTAATACACCTATCAGTTGTAAGACCCACTATACGACCCCCGGGAGTGGTGCGTCACTTTACCGAGGTGCGTCAACTTCTCATGTACCATGACGCAGCCTGTGTCAAAAAAACGACGGACCATTGCCATCCAAATACGCACCCTCAGTCAACTATCAGCCCATTCGCACCCATGTAAAGTGACGGACCTTTACGCACCCTCCGTCATTTTTTTGACGGGCCAAAGGCTGCCACTGACGTACCCTCCGCAAAGAATTATTGGTAAACGACGCACCCACGACGCACCTCTCCCGGGGGTCGTATAGTGCGTCTTACAACTGATAGGTGTATAATTCATTCATGAGCTAGACTGATGTTAAGACTCTATTACTGAATTAAGCTGTCTAATCCTTTACCCAAGTTTGGTTTTTTTTTCTTTGCCAGAAATGTTAGCATATTGGAATCGCAGACACTTTTTATATCAGTTCCTTTTTAAAGGTTTTTACTGTCGTCTTATCTATCTTAACACCTCTATCCGTACATCTTAAATAAATACACTTATCTTCTGTATGTGGATGTTTGACACATTTCCAATTTTTAGGAATTGCATTGATAAGAGCCAAATATTCCATTAATAGGCCTCCGTTGTGTGGCATTTTATTTCTTAAATTTACTACATGTAACATTTTCCCGTCTTTACCAAATAGTTGATTAATCTTAATGATCCCTGATTTTATCCAGAGCTTAAAGTAAACCGTCTTTCCATTGCATCTAATGTGCTCATTGTTCCAAATTACTTGGTTGTTATGATTTTCTATACGCTTTATTTGTTTAACCGTATTCTATTGAACCGTATTTGTATCAACATTTTGTTAAAACGATGGCAGTTTGTTTAAAATATCGATACATTGTTTGTTTACAATTACAATTGAATACATCCATACCTATATCAAATTTTCTAATGTCTAGGCAATATTTTTCCAAGTGGATAAGTCATTGTTTAGCCATTTTTTAACCCATGACATTTGTAGTGAGTATAAGAAAGATTTCAAGTATACCATTCTTAATCCACCTTGATCATAATTTAACATCAGTGTTTTACGTTTTACTCTTTCTCTTTTCCTCCATACAAATTTGTGAAATATACTATTTAATTGTGTAATGACATGTTCCGGTAAGACAATGGCTGAAGTTACATATGCTAATTGAGATGCCATCTTAATGGCATCTCAAAAGCTTAAAAGCTTTAACGTTAAAAGCTTAAAAGCTTTTAACTATTAATATTTTGCCAACCATTGACATTTGTCTATATTTCCATACCAAACAAAAACAAAACAATTGATTTGATAGAATCCATTGTATTTCACAATTTTCATTTAATTGCTGGCACTTGTAGTACGACTGAAAGTAATACCTAAGTCTTTTAATTTATTATATGGATATACATTCCATTTCAATACACCACACGTATCGCTTATAAGGCTATCTGTTTTATTTTTATTGAGAGAAAGGCCTGATATACTTGATCTTTTCCAAGACTCCTATTACCTTGTTAATATATCTTCATTTCTTAAGAACATTGTTATATCATCAGCATACATTGATATTTTTGCATTCCTTTTCTGGTAATTTATAAAAGGAAATTTAATACCTTCAATATTTCTCCAGTTTGAGAGTGAATCACGTGGTGGGTTTTTGCCTTTGTGTATTAATGTTATTATACCTTTCCTTTGACTTCGACCTAGTTGTCCATTTTTATAACCTTCATTTATTGAGTCCATAACTAAAACACTTACTTCATTCCCAAAGTGTTCATAGAGTTAAATGATGAGTGACTTTCCATTCGAATGAACTTTGGACCCGTTTAAAATTTGTTTGCTATCTTCTGAAGATAGCAATGGTAAAAAGTACCTCCAGTATTATTAGGGAGTGTTCAGAAATACTGTGGTGGAGGGCTGGGCAAAATGAGGGTGGGTGGAGGCAACAAAGTTTGAAGTTGCCAAATAAAGAGGGGGGGGGGGCTCAAGGAAGGGGGTCATTTCTGCGCGAATTCAGTTTCATTTTTTTGCGTTAGGGAGTGATCAGAAATTCTTTGGTAGAGGACGGGGGCTGGGCAAATGAGGGGGGAGCAAAAAAGTTATCGAACGGGGGACTCAAGGAAGGGGTCGTTTCATTTAATTCCATTTGTTTTTGCGTTAGGGAGTGTTTAGAAATAATTTTGGGGGGGAGACTGGGCAAAATGTTTTTGACCGCTGAAACACATTGTACTGACATGATTCTCAATGTTATTTTAAGAAGACAACAATTGCTATTCAAACGTAAATCTCGTTATAGGTTACATTCCAGATTAATGTATATTTCAACCATTTTTTCTTTAACATAAATGTCTACCTTGTAATAAAACAGATGCTTATTAAGCTATTTATAATGTTTTTAAATAGAGAAAGTGTTCAATACAAATAAATGTCATCCCATAAAGAGAAAAATTGCTACTGTACACCTTTTTTTCAGTAGTTCTAGTTCCTTAGTTACTTATAGCATCATTATTTAAAAAGTAAACCACTCAATTTTTATGAACAAGGTGTTATATTGCAGGGAGAAGATCTTAGACTTTTATACCAATTTGAAATAAGCTAACACAAAGCACCCTGTCATGAACTATTTGTGTTAGGTGTATAACACATACATTGCCGATGTATAGGGTGTCCCAGAATGATTTATATACCAAGAATAGGTGCATTTATTTAGTCATGAACACCTTAATTGTTATCGGTCAAAGTGCTTATGATTTTAACATCTACATAATATTTAGCTTTCTGAGGAATTTTGAATTGTAAAAATCGGATGTTTCTTACAGAAATTGTGAACTATTCTGTAAAATGGCAAATTCCATGTTTGATATAAAAATTGGATGGATTGAGCGTGATACGCAAAGATATTGGTCGAGCTATGAGTTTTAAAAAATATTGTGCGAGGACGTAATCGAGCACAATATTTTTAAAACTCATAGCGAGACCAATATGTTTGTGTATCACGCGAAAAAATCCATCCAATTTTTATCATTATTATGCAGTGAGAATCTGACTTTACAACAACAACAAAAAAATTAAAAAAATCCAACAAAAAAAAAGAATAAAAAAAAAAAATCCCTAAAAAAATTGCAATTTTTTTTTTCAAAAAAAATTCCAAAAAATATTTCTAAAAATATTTCAAAAATTAAAAAAGACAAATTAGAAAAAAATAGTCTACTGCATTTTGTGACTGCTCGAATACAATTGGCATATTAATACACGCTTACAGTGTATTCATGCAGGTAACCAACTGACCAAGTTCGAATAAACTTGGTCGACCAAGTTCACTCCAGTGACATAATGTTCAGAATAATTGGTCTTTATTCATTACTTCATGAATAATCGCGATAGCTGCGTATCAAGTGCGCTCCAATAATATGAATCGTTAGATGAGAACGCGCACGCCGAGCGCAGGTTACTAATAATTGCCCGAAAGTACTGCGCCAAAGTGTTCTATTGTTTGGCTCATTGACCGACCAATCAATAAAAGCCTCACACTCCTAAACTGAATATTCAATGAGTTATGAGGAAACACGATTAAAGCTTATTTCTGATGGTTGAATGAGGGGATGACACGACTCGGACTGTTCCAATGACTAAGAAGAACAGGGGTGGACAAAATAAACAGAAAACTTATTAATTATTAGCGAGATTATATCGGTACAAATCAATGATTTGGATAAATATACATCTTTTTCAGTAATGAATGAGAATAATGACTGCTTAAACAACTGTTTTCGCGAATTTGTTGTGAAATACTCGGTGCTGTTATGGTCATTCGGAATTGTCCCTCAGGGGCTGCGCCCCTTTGGGACAATTCCTCAGACCATAACATCAACCTCTTATTTCACAACAAATTCGCGAAAACAGTTGTTTCGCAGTAATTATTCTCTAACTAATGCATTGCAAGCATAGGACGGAAGATTCGAACTGCAAAATAATGACCAAAATTTTTCTTTTTTTGAAACTCAAACATAATTGAACATGTTCGGCACAAAGCTTAGGCCTATTTTAAAGGATTTTGTACAGGTCATTTTATTTGTCCTATTTTGTGAATAATAGATATCAACTGTTGGTGATGTTTTATGAAGCAATATTTGAATGGGGCAAAGAAATTGTTCTGCTTGAGTGATTTATATCATACTTTTTTAAGCAGCCGTTTTGAAGTTTGGTGTGAGCTTTATCATTGAATACGCTGAAAGTGAAAAACAGGTTTCACCGATTTTCTATAATGTCATGCCATATCGGAACGGATAAAGATATTTGATGAAATCAACAGAGTAAGTAGGAAACATGTTCCCCATTATATCGCAGGCATTAGACTTGGACTTCAATGTTATTTTCATATTTTTGATACTTTTTATACTTTTCAAACACGGTATAAATTATTATGGGACACGCTGTATACTTGTGCAAGTAATGTAAGAACCAGAACTATGAATATTTTATGGAGTAGATACACAAATAGTTCAAATTCTGATTTCCTACCCTCGAGATATTTGGCGATCAATCATTGGTTAGTTATTACATCTTAAAGTATGCCACACCTATTAGAGATACAGCTTGGGAGATAGCTATATTTATCAGATGGAGTGTATTGTAATATTTACTGAGTCCTCATTCATCTAATATCTACTCCACTACTTCATCTCATATCTACTCCATCCACTACAGAGAAAATTTTCCGAACCGTAATACTGCGCTTTCTTAACACAAAGTATAATGCGCTTATATAAAGATGCAATTTTTAAAAATCAGATTGAAACAATCTTTATAAGGAATTTTAACACCTGAACAATCTCCATCAATTGAAATGGGGGGGGGGGGGGGGGGGGGGGGGGGTGGGGGTGGTGGGGGGGTGGGGGGGGGATTAGGGGGGGGGTTGGGGGGGATGCAAACGGGGGGAGACAAAAAATGTGATGGGGCAAATTCGCAAAATGGACATTTCGGCTTTTATTGTAAACATTGCCTGGAATTAGCGAATTTGTTCTAAATTCAGACCAATTTCAAGCTAATTTTAAGTAATTTTGACATTAAAAGTCAACATTTCTGATTGTTCGGGGGACAAAATGGGTGAGGCTTGAGCTGACTGGAGGGAAACTGGGGGAAAAGGTGGTGACTTGGGGGCATTTACCTCCCCCTCGGTAGTGCTGCCACTGCAGCTTGTGTCATTGGCATCCAGTTATTGGTCAGTGCTGACATCATACGTATACCTCACCCAGGTCATAGGTACGCTACAAAACAATTACACTATTTCAATATCAATTCTTTAGTATCTTGGATTATCATGTGGATTTGAAAAACAATATACAGATTATATGCTTTTCTACACAGATGAAAAACCTAGACATTTGTCGCTCAGTCATTGGTGCTCTTATATACATATACAGCATGCAGGTATAGTACCACACCCAGGTATTTACAGGTACACCACTAAAGAGTTAAACTATCTCTTTATTGAATTTATACAAATGTGGATTTGATATACGTGAGGTAGATTTTTGTCAGGATTTTCCACGCAAATGCCAAAACATAGCCATTTGTTGCTCAGTCATTGGTCCATCATGCAATACCACACCCAGGTAATTATAGTTATACACACAAAAGAGTTTTTCTACAATATAGATTTAAAGCATGGTTCAGATTTGCTGTGGACGCGAGAGATTTCAGATGTATACAGTCTGTCTTTCTGCTTCATATTACATGGGATAGGATATATTTCATTGTATATTTTATGATATGGACATTGACGAGTCTACCTAAACACTCTACACACTGAGTTTTATATTAGAACTAATTAAATGTCTGTGATAGTTAATGCTACTCATTTAAGCCGTAGTCAGTCTATGATTTTTTACTTCAGTTAGTAGTCAGTTGATGCGTTTATCCCCGGTGGTATTTAGTGGACATTGAGATTCTACCTGAACACTCTTCAAGATAGAACTAAACATGCTAAATGTTAAATGCTAAAAGTTTATACTTTTAGGGTGTTTCTCTACGCTGCTTATATTGATGAAATAAACTTGAAGGCAAAGCTCAATGCTCTCCAAGATAGAACTATTTGTATTTTGACTATACCATCTTGGCATCAGTGTAATGGTCCCTCATCTAACAGTAAGCAAGCAATTATTGTAACATCACAAAATACAAGGGTCATTCAATAAGTTCTACCTCTTCACTAATAACACCGCTAATATAAATTCCAGCCTCATGACATTTATCATGATTATAGCATGATAGCTCTGAATCATAGCTGCACATTTATAGTAAATCATAATTGATACCTGTTTCACCCTTGTTATAATGCAGTCAAAGCCAGGGAGAGATTTTGGACAACGGAAACTTGCCTTAAATATAAATACATGTTTTTCGGGGGGGAGGGGGGGGGGGGGGGTCGTATTGTATGGTTAGATATAATACTAGAACAATTTAAATACTGAAAATGGAAATCAGTGAATGATATAAAAATATATTACAGTATTATCATGTATAAATAAGATTGTAAGCAATATTAACTTGGGTAGGCTTCCAAAGTGTAATATCAACTCGATGCCTTTGGCATACCGAAATACTGCTAATCAGTCAAATTTTCGTTGTAACAAGTCAAGCCACAGTGAACATAATAGTCACTTGCTGATTTATCATTATGAGATGAACTACCTGCAGAATAGCCAATTCAGGTAGTCAATGATAGAAAGCCATCTCTTCGGATAATATCAGGTCAGCAACATCTATTACCCAGTTCAAGAGGGTGCTTAAAACATATTTATTTAAGAAAGCCTACAATCATGGAACCGTGTGTCATTTATTATGTTTTTTGTGAACAGTCGACTTGTAGGCGTTTTTAATGTTTTATGACATCCTGTGTTTCTGACCACTTTATAGCTGGTTTCCCTGTGTTTTAATATCAATTAAGCCTGTGTTTAATATTTTGATGTGTGTAATAGTAAGGTTGTTAATTCGGAATATTGTAATTGCAATGCACATTTCACTCTTTTCTCGTGCTTTAATATTAATGCAATACTGATTGTGCACATTTGTTTTCTGTGCATCACGCTTTTAAGAATTCCTATTTTTACTTATAGTTTAAAGTTATCCCCGTTTCTGTACTTGCTCTTCATATTTGGACTTAACTGTACAATATTCATACAGCATTTTATCTTGTTGTTATCGGTAGAGTGTGTTTTAATTGTATATTTATATATTGCTATACCGTGACGTGTGCTTTACGCTTTTGATGTATCTTTGTAAAGCGCCTTGATCTTTTTGATGTAATTGCGCTCGCTATATAAGACATAAATATTATTATTATTATTACTTGTAATCCCTCCCTTAAGTCTTGTATATTGAAGATCTCTTAAATGGGACTAAATCAAATTGGGGGCATTGCCCGCCCATGCTCCCCTGTAGTGCCGCCACTGCCACTGTTTAGTGATTGCATCATGCTCCCACCATTAAAGAGCAGTACAAATTCCTAATTCTAATATTTTTTGTAAGAGCAAAATAACACTTTGTATTTTCTGTATCTATTTGATTATTTGCATAACGAAGAACCGATATTTCAGAATTTATTTATTTATTTGAAGATAACGTTAATATTGGTTTGTCATGGTGGTTGAGTTTGATCTATTAATAAGTTGATTGCTGCCCTCTTGAGGGATTTTCATAGAACTGCATTAGATATAGTGGGTTTCTTCTTTTAACATGTAAAGTTCTTTTCTCTCAGTGGAGGTTTATCCCAGCACAACTTAACATTGTATATATAATATATTATTTTATATTTGCATAGTTAATTAGCATCAAGAATCAAGATCAAAACACGTTTTAATTTATATCTAGAGATGTGTGTACCTTGGTAACCTGGAAATCAGATAATATAATATAAAGCAGTTTACCAACCTACGGTGTTTTACAATAGACAATATAATAACAAATATTAACAAACACCGGAGAATGTCCAAACGAAAATAACCTTTTTTTATTGCTTTCTTTTTATTAAACTCCAGTTGGATAGGATCCCTAGCCTTCATTCTGGCTATGTCCAATATTTGATTACTCTATACATGAGCTAACTGTACAGTTTTTTCACCAAGCCCCCCCCCCCCCCCCCCCCCCCCCCCCCCCCCCCCAATAGTGAACAAATAAAATGGATGCAATTTTGTTGTTAATATTTAAGGTAAATATAAGTTACAGAACAACAAATGAGCTTTTCCAAAACCTCCAAGGTACAAAATCTCTGTGCTATATATAACCAGAGATGCTATCAAAGTGAGGGAGCCTGGGTTTGGCCCTATATCCCATGGCAAAAAAGGGACGTTGCTGGGGTGACCCGGTGACCACCGGGTACTACTAAGATTGTCGTAAACCATGAGGTAGCGGGTGGACATCGGGTGGTCATCCGATAAATTTTCACATGCAAATTAGTAGGTATCAGATGGCCATCGGGTGGCCACTGGGTGTTCACCTGGTGGCTTATATGCTAGTTTATGCAAATTAGGTTCCTGGTAGCTACCAGGTGCGTTTGCAGGGAACCATAAGTAACTGTTAACCATGTGGCATCTGGGGGCTACCCGTGACCACCGGGTGACCACCGGGTGGCCACCAGGTAACATGAGCTAACGGATGGCCACCGGGTGGACATCGGGTGGTCATCCGATACATTTTCACACGCAAATTAGTAGGCATCAGATGCCATCGGGTGGTCACCGGATGGTCACCTGGTGGCTAATATGAAAATGTATGCAAATTAGTATTTCATATTTAACCTAGCTGTTAACCATTGAGAATCAAGAGATGTATAGACTCCAACTAAACTGGAGCTCTATAGTCGTCGTCAGATTCAGTGACCAGCTTTTGACGTGTGCATGTAATATGCAAAGTGGTCAGTAAAAAGAAACATCATACATTCTAACCAATTATGCACCTCAAAAACTATACTGACCTGATTGATACATGGTAAATAAAGAGTTAGTTCTAATACATGTTTATTACATACTACATGTATAAGTTCTATAATACCTTGAAGCAATCCTTTATAATATTAGACAAAAACTATACATACCTAATACACGGATGTTAAAGGTAGGTGTTCCATTTGCTGGCCTGATTTTCAACTTGATGTTTTCTATTCTTCATGAAGGGTCATCTTTAAATAGTCATATTCCAATGGTTCTTATTTTAGAAGCACAAGGTGACAGAAACACCTTTGACAGGTATTCACTGCATTTTGGCCTATAACTGCGGAATGGAATACATCTTGCGCCAACAAAATTACGGCTTCCCTCTAATGGTCACGTCACGTCACGTCACGTCACGTCACGTGTGGCTAACCACGATATAGTATGTGTGCTACTCAATGGTGCCATTTCATGTCATCTTGTGCATCTTAAATGAGAACCATTAGAGTTATGCAACTCAACTTAGGAATACGATTAGTTTAGTTTAGTTAATTTAGTTAGTTATTTAAGTAATTATTATTAACTAATTAATTAATTCATTTAAGTAATTAATTAAATTAATTAGGTTAATCGATGAAAAATCGAAAAACGATACATTTTTGATAAATATTTGAAAGTTTCAAACGTTTAATGAACGCTTATCAAAACCGTTTGTCAAACGTTTCTAGAGCTCATAAACGTTTATCAAACGTATGGCCACTGAAAATGAGAACTGAAATAGGCTATGACTATTACTATAAATTTCTAATAATGAGCAAACTCTGACGCGAGTGGATAGTGGAAACATTTTAAAATCCCCTTCATCAGTTACAAATTCTTCATGATTACATAATCGTCACTCTTTATATCATAATCACATACATATATATCAAATCAAACATGTTCAGTTTAAATTACATACATATTACATATTTTTACTATTACTTGTATCTTCTATGTAACTTCAAAATTTGATTTGATTTCAAGTCACACATCTCATTGTTACGCACAATTAATGAAAATTGATGCTTCTTAAATCTCAATTAATTTTCTGAATCTCAATTCTGATTTGAAAAGAAATAAAAGATTGGGATGATTCCATATCTTAATTTACTTATTGACAATTTCGCTATCATAATTATGCTAGTTATAAAAAATCTCTCTGTATTTTGTCTTATACATTGCTAAATCCCAAAAATAACATCAAAATGTGTTAAAATTACACGTTTTAAAGATGGCATTTGCTTCTAACCATATCGGTTGTATCTTCACACAGAAGAGAAAAAGTGTTCTACATAATCCTTTTCATTAAATATATGACATTCATCATTATTTTCTATTTTCATTTCATGCAGAATAATTTTTGTGGGGTAGATATTACTACATGTAGTAATTTTCCAATTAAGTGATATCAGTTATCTGACCTCTCTTGTTGTAGATGGAATAATATTCCATATATCATTCCAGTTAAAAGACAAGTTTGGGTGTATCTTTGGTGTAATTCATTCATGAGCTAGACTGATGTTAAGACTCTATTACTGACTAAAGCTGTCTAATCCTTTACCCAAGTTTGGGTTTTTTCTTTGCCAGAAATGTTAGCATATTGGAATCGCAGACACTTTTTACATCAGTTCTCTTTTAAAAGATTTTACTGTCGTCTTATCTATGTTAACACCTCTATCCGTATATCTTAAATAAATACACTTATCTTCTGTATGATGATGTTTGACACATTTCCAAATTTTTAGGAATTGCATTGATAAGAGCTAAATATTCCATTAATAGGCCGCCGTTGTGTGGCATTTTATTTCTTAAATTTACTACATGTAACATTTTCCCGTCTTTACCAAATAGTTGATTAATCTTAATGATCCTGATTTATCCAGAACTTAAAGTAAACCGTCTTTCCATTGTATCTAATGTGCTCACTGTCCAAATTACTTGGTTGTTATGATTTTCTAGACGCTTTATTGTTTAACCGTATTGCATTTGAACCGTATTTGTATCAACATGTTGTTAAAACGATGGCAGTTTGTTTAAAATATCGATACATTGTTTACTAAAAGTTGATAGAGAACAATTACAATTGAATACATCCATACCTATATCAAATTATCTAATGTCTAGGCAATATTTTTTCCAAGTGGATAAGTCATTGTTCAGAATTTTTTTTAACCCATGACATTTGTAGTGAGTATAAGAAGGATTTCAAGTCTACCATTCTTAATCCACCTTGATCATAATTTAACATCAGTGTTTTATGTTTTACTCCTTCTCTTTTCCTCCATACAAATTTGTGAAATATACTATTTAATTGTGTAATGGCATGTTCCGGTAAGACAAAGACTGAAGTTACATAGGTTAATTAAGCATGCCATTTTAATGGCATCTCAAAAGCTTAAAAGCTTAAAAGCTTTTAACTATTAATATTTTGCCAACCATTGACATGTGTTTATATTTCCATGCCTCTATAATTGATTTGATAGATTGTATTTCACAATTTTCATTTATTTGCTAGCACTTGCAGTACTACTGAAAGTAATACCTAATGCTTTAACTTTATTATATGGATATACATTCCATTTCAATACACCAAACGTATCTCTTATAGGCTGCTTTATTTTTTATTGAGAGAGAGGACTGATATCAACTTGATCTTGTCCAAGACTCCTATTACCTTGTTAATATATCTTCATTCTTAAGAACATTGTTATATCATCAGCATACATTGATATTTTTGCATCCCTTTTCTGGTAATTTATAAAAGGAAGTTTAATACCTTCAATATTTCCATATTCTCCAGTTTGAGAGTGAATCACGTGGTTGGTTTTTGCCTTTGTGTATTAATGTTATTATACCTTTCCTTTGACTTCGACCTAGTTGTCCATTTTTATAACCTTCATTTAATGAGTCCATAACTAAAACACTTACTTCATTCCCAAAGTGTTCATAGAGTTAAATGATGAGTGACTTTCCATTCGAATGAACTTGGGACCCGTTTAAAATTTGTTTGCTATCTTCTGAAGATAGCAATGGTAAAAAAAGTACCTCCAGTATTATTAGGGAGTGTTCAGAAATACTGTGGTGGAGGGCTGGGCAAAATGAGGGTGAGGGGAGGCAAAAAAGTTTGAAGTTGCCAAAAAAAGGGGGGGGGGGGGGGCTCAAGGAAGGTAGTCATTTCTGCGCGAATTCAGTTTCATTTTTTTTGCATTAGGGAGTGTTCAGAAATACTTTGGTAGGGGACGGGGGCTGGGCAAATGAGGGGGAGCAAAAAAAGTATCGAACGGGGGACTCAAGGAAAGGGGTTGTTTAATTTCATTTGTTTTTGCGTTAGGGAGTGTTTAGAAATACTTTGGTGGGGGTGGGGGCTGGGCAAAATGTTTTTGACCGCTGAATCACATTGTTTTGACATGATTTTCAATGTTATTTTAAGATGACAACAATTGCTATTCAAACGTAAATCTCGTTATAGGTTACATTCCAGATTAATGTATATTTCAACCATTTTGCTTTTACATAAATGTCTACCTTGTAATAAAACAGATGCTTATCAAGCTATTTATAATGTTTTTAAATAGACAAAGTGTTCAATACAAATAAATGTCATCCCAAAGAGAGAAAAATTGCTACTCTACAACTTTTTTTTCAGTAGTTCTAGTTTCTTAGTTACTTATAGCATCATTATTTAAAAAGTATACCACTCAATTTTTATGAACAAGGTGTTATATTGCAGGGAGAAGATCTTAGATTTTTATACCAATTACTCATTTTTGAAATAAGCTAACACAAAACACCCTGTCATGAACTATTTGTGTTAGGTGTATAACACATACATTGCCGATGTATAGGGTGTCCCAGAATGATTTATATACCAAGAATAGGTGCATGTATTTAGTCATGAACACCATTAATTGTTATCGGTCAAAGTGCTTATGATTTTAACATCTACATAATAATTAGCTTGAATTTTAAAAATCGGATGTTTCTTACAGAAATTGTGAACTCTTTCGTAAAATGGCATATTCCATGTTTGACCAAAATTTCTTTTTTTGAAACTCACAACATAATTGAACATGTTCGGCACAAAGCTAAATTTAAAGGATTTTATACAGGTCATTTTATTTGTCCTATTTTGTGATTTCTACAATAAAATTAATAGATATCAACTGTTGGTGATGTTTTATGAAGCAATATTTGAATGGGGCAAAGAAAATGTTCTGCTTGAGGGATATATATGCTTGAGGGATATATATCATACTTTTTTAAGCAGCCGTTTCGAAGTTTGGTGTGAGCTTTATCAATTGAATACGCTGAAAGTGAAAAACAGGTTTTCACCGATTTTCTATAATGTCATGCCATATCGGAACGGATAAAGATATTTTGATGAAATCAACAGAGTACTAGGAAACATGTTCCCCATTATATCGCAGGCATTAGATTTGGACTTCAATGTTATTTTCATATTTTTCATACTTTTCAAACACGGTATAAATTATTCTGGGACACCCTGTATACTTGTGCAAGTAATGTAAGAACCTGACTGAACTAGGAATATTGTATGGAGTAGATACACAATAGTTCAAATTCAGATTTCTTACCCTCTAGATATTTGGCGATCAATCATTGGTGTTA
>CM069454.1:9907976-10012919 GCA_035610835.1 Ophiura sarsii | reverse complement strand
AAAGCATTTTTTCGTTCCGTTTTGGACCAAAATATGTTCCTATACCCCCCCCCCCCCCCGCACGCCACTGACATCAATCCGGGTATTATTTATTGTTTATTACATTTTTTTAATGAGCTCCCTTTGCTCATAACCTTTCTCCATGCCCGACCCCCCCCCCCCCCCCCCCCCCCCCCCCCATGAGATCGGGAAAAGTAGCAGAGAGGAAAAGAAAATCCATTCAACCCGCGAAATATCAACATGTTACAAGTTAATTATAAGTAACATTGCCCTTTTGTAGTAACGACACTACGAGGGGGTAGGGGTGGGGGGGCTCCAAGACATGACATTTGGTCTCCCCTCCCCCAATTCAGCACAACCCACTCCATTTTGTCCCAAACACTCTTGAAAATTATGGGGGTTAAATCTAGCTTAATTGGTCAGAAATGTCCAAATCAAAGCAGATTCAGGAGGTTAAAATATTCCTGCGCATTTTACCCCCTCCCCCTCACCCCACCCCCGATTTGCTTTCTTGCCCACAACTAAATAATATATTTGCTTTTTGATCATGACATTTTTCATCAATTTCATACAAGGGCCAAAGTTTAGTTGGACTTGAGTAATGATAATTCAGAAACATAATCTGTTGAAATTTCGAACGTTCAGTTTATTTTCCTTGATATTATTAAAATATGAATTTCAATAATACTGTAGAAAGTTATTTAATTATTTTGGAACAACAATGCTTGATTTAGTCAAAAAGAAATAAACCACAATACCAAATCTAAAATTTAACTTGAACCGATCACGTACGACCCTGTCTGAAAGCGCACCACGGGATCAGTAACAGCCAATCGACGCTACGAAATGAATTTAGCTCGAGACCAGATTCGGGCAGCTATATTATAACCATTCACTTGACCGGACTAAATTATTTTATAATATTTTAAGCATGTTTCTAGTTACAAAATATTATGAATATTATGATACCATGGATACAATTGCTGCCTAATTCTTCAAAAGGGAATCATTTACCGTGGATTTGGCTTTAGTTTCGTCAAGTTTTTCTCGAATTCGGGTGTGTGTGATGGCAATAATTTGCACCGAAAATCCAACATGTCATGAAGTTCACAGATAATATTAGATATATTATTTGCATAATATGCCTTTTTATTTTACAATTTCATGGCAAATGTGAAAATGAAAAGAGCTCATTTACATCGTGCTATCACGAGGTCAACTGTGACTACGAAACCGTATCGCTACGTGTGAGTACTTCCGGGTCGCTGTTTGTGGGTTAGAAAAACAACGGCTTTTTGGGTGGCTGCATACTGACTGTGTATATAAGTAAACAATATAATGGAACATAAAAAAGTACAAATGTAATATTAAAAAAAAGTGTGCTCCCCTGCGGAATCGAACACAGGATTCCTGCGTTAGAGCCCAGTAGAATAACCATTACACCACAGTATCGTATACACTAATTCAGATGTTACAACGATATACATCCGCTGAGATTGTCTCTGATACTGCTAAATCGAAAATTTAAATGTGATTTTTAAACTACATTGTCCATAAAGCACCATTTTATTTACGGTAATAGACACATTTAATATAAAATATCATTAAAATACTAATTTTGCACTGAAAATCTGAATTTGGCGATATTTTCGCATTTTATACCAAACACTACTGCCCGACTGTATTAAAACCTCAAATTGCCTGAAACCACAGATAAGGTTCGTTTTCCTATCAATACTTCTTCCTTTATGTATAATACAATTTACATTATTTAGTAAATACAAATTGTAACGTTTCACGTCACCACTAGCTTAGACCTTTCCTTTGAAAACTAAGGGGTCCGAGTTAACTCGTCCCCAAAAAAATCGAATTGAAAACTCGATTCGAGCAAATATCCTCCCATGATTACAAACTGAGGAAAGGGGCGCGGAAACCAGTGATTTGTATTGTCAAGGAGCGTTATGGTAACGCATGGTGGAAATGCTCCCCGTTCCCCGGGTTTGAAAGTTTCTGGTCTCGCTTCTGATGTTTTTGTTGATATAAAGCGCCATGGAAACACGGGTATCGTGTCTTTGGTTTATAAATCAGATTATTTGAAACAACACGTGCCTAAAATATTGATGACGGTCTCTTGTTTGGAAAGTTTCTGGTCTCGCTCCTGATGTTTTTGTTTATATGAAGCGCCATGGAAACACGGGTATCGTTTCTGTGGTTTATAGTTTAGATTATTTGAAACAACCCGTGCCTAAAATATTGATGAAAGTCTTTTGTTAAAGATAACAAAACGAATTGATATCTGAATGGGAAAATGAGACACCGTGTTTACAGTAAATTAGCCACGAGTAATTATAAGTCATTGTTATGAAGTCGTGTTTCATATCATGAATTTTCAAATGAGGCATAACCCTATAAAGAAAGTATCCAAGCAGATAAATGGATCGAGTACCGATATTATTAGAGTGGTGTATCAAGGTAGTCAGTCATATGTGTACTGTCAGTTCACGTCTTATGCTCGCTTAGATAACAGACTGGAACATTTTGGCTACACCGATTTGGATATTTTGTATGAGGATTTACTAGTCATGTTTTAACCGAAGATCATAACTAAGGTAATGTATACCCTTTTCAATTAGTTATATAATCATAACTTACAGTTCAAGTTGGGCGAGTTATATTGGTTTACTGTTTTCAGTAGAAAAGTCCGTCGTATGCAACACCAGGCTCTACTGCGGCAAGGCAATCCTTGTCATCAGTTGAAGTCAGTGTCGTCATTTATGTGTTTCTTTTCAGGGCGCAAGCTCGTTTGGAAATAGTTATAGTCGCGTTTAAACGCAGCGTATTTAGCGATGAAGTATTGAATTTCATTTTTAATAATGTCAGATTTAACCATGTATGCCATGAACCTCTTCTGAATATACCCACAAGCATTGATTTTATTTGAAACTTAACTAATGATAATCCTGCACATTTTCCCTTTCAGTTGTAAAGATGTCACGATGTTAGCAAGGCCGGCAAATCGACGTGTAGCAGCAGTCCTTATTCTGCAGCTGGTCTGTCTGTTAGCTGGTAAGTGTACCGAAGAAGTCTTCCGAAACGGAAGACGAAACAGTCTAAAACGTGAGTAACAGAATAGATTTGTTCAACATAAATTTTCACAAACATTTCAATCTATAATCCTGATGGACTTATTCAAAGTGTTAAGTTTACATTTTGAACAACATATACGATGCCCATACTATAGCAAGTCGTAGGTCGTGGTGATCTTAAGTATTTCGAGTCAACTATGATACACAAATCACTCTCTGCTACTACTACTATGAGCGACTGGATCAGGCAGTCATGAGTCTGACTGAAGTCAACTGCAGTGATTCAGGTAGATTGTAAACTGAAAGGGCAAGTGGAGCCTCTTTACAAATCAAATCAAATCAAATCAAATGGTTCTAGGTTAATTTCACTATGAAATTAAGGTTAATTTCACTATGAAATTAAGGTTAATTTCACTATGAAATTAAGGTTAATTTCACTATGAAATTAAGGCTAATTTCACTATGAAATTAAGGTTAATTTCACTATGAAATTAAGGTTAAATTCACTATGAAATTAATCCAATAAAATGCCTAAAGATTGTAGTCTTCAATTATTAGAACGTCTTTCCAAATTAGGGAAGGACTAGTAAGGTTAGAACGTGAAACAATCTTTCATAAATCATGATGTGGGGATATTTCACCATGGAAGGTTTATAGATAGATTATTACAGAGTGCACCTTCACCGTAAAATATCATTGTAGAATTTACATGTAAAACACTGTAAAATGATGGGAATATGACAGTATTTTACCGTTTCTAAAAAAACAGTCAAATACTGTATTTTTCACACTTGATTCTTTAAGCCATCGTTGACTAAAATGAAAAGTTGAGCTAGTGGCTTAAGATTTAACATTCTCAACATTAGCTACACACACACCAAAAATTGTCAATTTTTTGACCAAGTCCTAAATTTCATCAATGTTAATTTTACAGGGGTTATTTAAACATGCTGTGGTTGCAATTTTTAAGGGCAAATTCATGACATTTAGAATTGAAACTCTAAAATTGATTCGGATCCGATAGGTTTAAGAAAGAACACTCACGTCATCTAACACACTATAATCACCATTGTATAAACCCTTTATTTTTCTATAGGGCATCAAATGAACGTTCAAGCGCGCGTGTGTATCGTCAGACAAGAAGCAGATGAAAAAAACGGTGGTTCGCTGTTTCGTTGGGTTCTGCCGAAATCCAATCCGTGCGGATGCACCAGCGTCCGATTGGGTAATACTAATCGTGGTTGTTGGCAGGGGACCAGTAATATTCCAGTGGAACAGTATCGATACAATTGGAGGTACATCAACTCGCCGTTACTTTCGAATAATGTGACGAAGATTAGGCGATATTATGGCTTACAGTGCAAAGGTAAACGACTGCTTTGTATGGGTCATTGGTCATTCAGAAGAAAATGCCGCCTCCTTCCCACAAAAATATCAGCCCATTTGTAACCAAAATATCTTGAATTTGGAGCAGATCTCATGTAAAATGTCAAAACAAATCAGGTCCGAAAGCCTATTTCGCGATAGCCATATCGAGAAAGTTCCTTAAAATGGAAGAATAAAAAGACGACATTAATGACCAACGTTGATTTTGCCGAAAATACGCATTGTTCCCTCAAAACTTCTGAAGAAAGTGTAAGTTGCCGAAATGCGCAAATGTGTCTGAAGTTGCCGTACAATGCATAAAATGCTAACAATTTTCTGAATTGGTTGATTTCGCCAACATTTGCGCTAAACTTTAGTAACACTTTCCACACAGCTAGCCTATTGGTTTTACCATATACAAAAGAGATTTTCAGAAACCTTTCCCAACTATCAAGGTCTATCTCAAAGACTTACTGAACCAATACTTATTATATACTGGAACTCAGTGTCAACATTGCGATTGGTCCATAATATGCTTCCGTACTAAAAGACTGATACGCAGTAATTCCAATTATCCTTTAAAATATCGTATCTTTTTGAGTTTTTACGAATATACACCATTCGGATCTTTACAGACAAGGAGATTCCAAATATCACGTGTCCACATGATATACACGTGATAGCTCCGAATGGAGAAAGACACGCCAAGGTGTCTTGGGTGCTTCCGAATGCAACGGATCACTCTGGGCTATCTCCAATAAGTATACGGTGTTCCGGGCCCGGTTCCGGAGGAAATGGGAAAACATGGCAAATTGGATCCCGAACCATAAAATGCGAAGCCAGTGATACTAGTGGCAACATTGGCACATGCGAGTTCCGTGTAACAGTCATAGGTAAAACACTTTGTTTTTTAATCTTGAAAATACAAACAATGTGAAGTCGGATGTACAAATATATTACCATATCTCTAAAAGGCTTATTCAAAATATATCACAACTTGACATTTAACCGAGCCTCTGTGCTAGATGTCTACCGTGCTCACTAAGATCGTTTCTTCTAATAAAAGCTTGAACATCAACACATAGGCCTAATAACACGATATTTACACTTAATTCTATGCAATGTTTTAGATAACCAACCACCAGTGATACACTGTCCATCTCAACCCATGATATCATCTGCTACTGGAAACAATTCTAAAATTGTTTCGTGGAATGTGGAAAATATGGCCGAGGACAATGATGTGTTGAATAAGACAGACAACCATCGTATTGTAACGGCCCAATGCACGCCCTCGTCCGGGTCTGCATTTCAAGTTGGACGCACTGTTGTGAATTGCACTGCGTACGATCACAGCATGAATTCGGCGAGCTGCATCTTTTCAGTTGATATCGAAGGTACCGTGTATATCGTTATGTTTACAAACAAAACACATCCACATAGATATCATATATTATAGTAATTGTAGCAGTTTCAGTGCCACATCCTGCTTGTCAATCACTGCGTCTATCCAAAGCGTTTCTTGTTTTTCTCTTTTTTGACGGGGGAGATTAGCGACCCCGTCATTTGAAACGACGTTTCTAAGTCGTAACCTTTTCACAAACCCCTAAAATTCGCGGCATTTGCTAATATTAATAACTTGCATTAATCATCTTCTGAAGCGATTTTGTTGTAAAATGTAATTGATATTGTTATAATATGAAGGTAAGAGGACACAGTAAGTTATTTCAGCTATTTGGATGCCATTTAGTAATATACTAAGCTATTTGGATGCTATTTTGTATTATATTATATGATTTAGTAATATACTGAGTCACTGAGTCCACGGCCTCTTTGTTCCGTGTTGCCTTGGTCTCGCAATTAGCCCAATGATTATGGCGAACCCTAGCCTACATCCCCCAGTCATCAATATTACCGTACGGACGCTAAAGCTGTACAAATATCGGAGCCTGCAAGATAGCGACATAAGAGGGCGGCTGAGAGTTACAGTCTAGGTGAACCCTTCAATATGATTAGCCCAATGATATGGCAACAACCCCTCGACCTTTGCCATGCGACACGAAAACAAGACTAGAAGTCATCATCATCATCGTCAACGCTTTCCGGCTATGTTGCCATTGCGCGCGCAACTATTACTCGCCAGGTCATGCGATCATTGGTCTGTGTCATGAGTTCCGGTTTAATTTCTTTATTTACATTTGCGACCCAGGTAGGCTTTGGACGCCCGACTGGTCTCTTCGTGGGTCTGTTGTATTCCTTTAAAGCCTGACGTGCTGGAGTTTCCTCTGGTAATCTGTATAAATGTCCCAGCCAATTTAGACGTCTTCGTTTGATCGTTTTACTCCACGGCTCACTATTTGTTTTAGTATAGAGGTCAACATTTGTCATTTTATCAAGTTTCGTGATATTGAGAGTCCGTCTTAATAGAGTTCTTTGGAAAACATCTATTTTGTGTTCTAGTCTAGAAGACTAGAAGTGACGTCATGATTATTACTTCTCCGAGATGCGCAGAACTCCGCCATTTTGTACACATTTTAAACCGACAGAAAAATTCTGCGCAAGTACGTGTAAACCAATGGGATTTTTAACTCTGGACGAAAGTGAAAATTAACCGCCGATATTTCAAGATTTACCATACTTTGTTTTAGTTATTTGAAGATGACACTCAATCTTTAGGTTTGGCTTTGATGGTACGTGATCAGAGATCAAGTAGGGAATCTTTTGGCGTAGCACTTTTTGCTACATATTTGTGCATTAGTGTTCAAAAGTGTGTCGTATTTCGTGATGCTACATTGGTTAAATCGAACGCTGCGTGGTGGTATGCACTATGCAGGTTATTACGGGGCTTGGGCTCTACTGTGGGTTGGGTTTGGGAATTCACGGAGAGTGAGACTTACGGGATACGGGTACCCGTGACACGCACGTATAGAATGACCCGTGTCACGTAAGAGAAAAAGCACGGGATAACTCAAGCCTACTTTCAACAGTCTTCTATCTCCCCCGTCCAGTTTTTTTTAAATACCTTGTTATTCTTGAAAAGGAACTGACGATTGGTGGCGCAGTTAAAATACTGATCGTAGAGTCTTAATAAAAAGTAGCTTCCTCTGTCTCTGTTGTCGATTAGTGTCACTTCTACCATCACCACCCCGCAACGGCGTGTACAAAACGATCGTATTATTCTCCGGCTCCTATGCGAGTATGTAACAGAATGATGTCTACAACGATTAAGCCAGTGTAAAACAAAAACGAGACTATTCGAGTGTACTTAATTTCACCAATTTATGTTATCTATCTATGTGTACTTCAATAGATATTGAATGTTACACGATGCTGAGAGGTTCCAATTATAGAGGTTATCATTCTTCCAATAAGAGTAGTCATGCATGCCAGAAATGGTTCTCCCAATTTCCACATATCCATAGCTCATTTAAGCCTACAATTCATCCGAACTCCGGTTTAGGGGATCATAATTATTGCCGAAACCCAATAGATTAGGAACCAAGTTCCTGGTGTTACACAACATCAATAATTGTGCGTAGGGAATTTTGTGACGTCGGCCAGCCAAGCACATCATGCTTGTAAAGATTCGTAATAGAGGTACATGTCCCCACCCCCTTAGTTAACAGTGTTACACAAACGTCTCATGAGGACGAGGGTTAAAGGTTTTAAAAGTGCCGCGTGAAGATTTATGAATTGAGTTTGTGCGTGATTACGTGCAGCGACCTGCTGCCGATGAGGCGGTTAGAAACGATAACATTATACAGCGTACCATTACAAGGAATGTTGTGTTTAAGTTTGAAAAAAAACCCACTCTGTTCTACGAGCCCGACTGACCCATGAAGAAGAAAAAATGGGAAAAGTGTACTTTAGGTCCCAATACTGCAACATAAAAGTTGCTATATCGGTCGATAATGGTACGATTTTACTGTTGTGTTCCAGTATCGAGCGATATTTTTATGTTCCAGTATGAGGCGATGCTGGTATACGTGATATCAGTGAGATTTGTCCCAGTAATTGAACAATACTGGTACATAATTATGTTCCAGTATCGCCCGATACTGGACCATTTTATATGTGCCAGTATCGGGCGATACTGTAACACTGACTTTGTACCATTATCGGACGATACTGGGTGTTCCAGTATCGGATGATAGTACAATCCAGAATCTGGGACCTATAGTACACTTTTTCAAAAAAGTTTAACATATTTATAAAACTGTTTTTAAGATTTTTATATTTTTTTAATTTCGAAAATTGTTTACATGTTTTGAATGTTTAAAAAAAAGTTTAACCACATGTTCACGAAAATTATGAAAAATAGAAATACAAATATAATAATAAATGTACCTACCAACCGACCCTACCGAGGGCCATTCATCCGTATAATTGGATTTATTTTTCTTGATAGACTTACCTCATCATAATATTTTATGATCCATTGTTATTAATTTCAGGATGAAGACAACCATTACAAAGAAAAGATTTGAAGAGGGACTACTTTGACATGGAATTTGTTTTGAAATGACATTTAAGCCTGGCCTGAGCATTTTGCTTGAGCATGGTCCCTTCAGGACCCAAGCGTGTGTCCGTATGGACCGACCGTGTAAACAAACAAACAAACAAACATTTCTTATAAACTAACATACTTTAACAATAAAGATAGCATTTGTGTGGGTTTAATATCCCAGCGATATTCGATAGACTCGAACCTATTGCATTATTTACTTGTCTTCTTGCGCGGTGATATTAGATAATTGATCGGAATTGATCAAATGAATGTAATCTTCCCATATCAGGCATTCCCACATATTATGCATACATAGTCAATAGTAAATGGGATGGCTTTATTTTAGAAAAATACAAATGGATGGTCTTAATTTAATGTCTGTGCTTTCAGTGCATTTTTCCTTTTATATTTAACAGCATTAAAGTCCCAACAATGATGTTGGATATAGAGGCTTCAAATGTATATTATTCAACTAGCTTTTGCCTCGAATTAAACGAAATATGCACAAAAGTATCATAAGAACCAAACAGCGTCATTCATTTGTATAGGTCATCGACTTTTTATGCAACAGGTGTCAATATCTCAAGCTACTCCATTAATGGAAGCGATCATAAATTATTCAAATTGACATAATGAGTCACAAAGAGAATAGTATGCTATAACAAAAGATGCAAGTGTCAGTAGTATTATGGAGTCCACAGTCAGTAATCATGCAATTGTTATACTAATTTGTGCTATACATTGACCTCCTGATACTGTTAGACGATAACTTTATAGATATAGAAAGTAAAGCCTTCACTTTGCTTTAAGTGACTCGTAGGATGTGTTATGGTATCGTTGACTTATGTATATCGCCCATGACTATTGATGTATAATGTATGCAATGTTGAGGTCAAGAGTTCATTCAATAAATGCTACGCAAATACCACATCATGGTGGCAGCGGTGGTCTCGAAAAAGCAGCAAATTTCGAGTAAAACACACCATTTTTAGCGAGCTAACTATAGCAATTAGCAGGCAACATGTCAGTCAACAACGCAGCAGCAGGCGCAGCTGCTGGCGCTGGGGCAATCGCGATGTTAAGCGGTATTAAAGCACCATCACATTTCGCGGTCAACAACGGCATAATTGATGACTGGACTATTTGGAAACAAGCTTGGGACAACTATGTAATCGTATCGCGGTTGAACAAACAGGATGCGGACTATCAAACTGCAATGTTTTTGAATACCATAGGTTTGAAAATATATAATAGTTTTCAGTTCAATGATGATTCTAGAAACCTGGATGTCATTCTCGAGAAGTTCAATGACTATGCTGTAGGTGAAGTAAATGAGACATATACGAGCGTTATGTTTTCAATAAGCACAGCCAAAAGCATGATGAAAGCTTTGAAGCTTACTCAGCAAGTCTTCGTGTGCTATCAAAGACTTGCAATTTTATTCCTTTGACCGACTCCCTAATCAAAGATAGAATAGTCATTGGCATTCAGAGAGATGACACCAGGAAGTTGTTGCTACAAGAAAGTAAGCTTACTCTGGCAAAAGCTATCAATATTTGTAAAGCATCTGAAGCAGCAGAAAGTCAGGCACAAGCTTATAAAGAAGCAGCCCCTACAGCTGTACACAAAGTCTCACAAAGGCACCCAGGCGCGAGGTCCAAGCACAAACGGGGCGACAAACCTAAAGCAAATAATAGAGGGCACAATAAAAGACCTGACCGTGATAGCAAGCCAGAGCGAGACTGCTGGTATTGTGGCTACAAGCATACCGTATTAGAGACAAAAAGGTATGCCCAGCATTGGGCAAAACATGTGATAGCTGTGGTGGCAAAGATCACTTCGCGAAAATGTGTAAACAATCTGATCGGAACGGCAAGCGAGGAAACATACACGCAATCAACGATGATGATGCAAGTTCGGTTTCGAGCACAGAATACATAAACACGGTTAGCGTGAATAGCGTCCACAATGAGAAAGGCCTGTACGGGGACATGCTTGTAAACGACAAACCCGTGACATTTCAATTTGACAGCGGGGCCGAGGTAAACATACTGCCGAAACGGTATATTGACCATCAAATAGAGCCATCGCTCGTCATGGAGAAAACGGTACTCCAAATGTGGAATAAAAGCACGCTTACCGCTTACGCGACATGCCGACTCAAGATCAGGAATCCCAAGAATCAGCGCAAATATTCTGTGGAATTCAAAGTGGTAGACCAGCCAAATTTACAACCCCTACTTGGTGATAAAGCATGCAAACAAATGGGTTTAATAACTGTAAACTATGACCAATTCACCAGAGTCTCCACTGTTGAGTCAGCACCCAATGTAAAACCGGAAGACAAATATGCAAATGTCTTCGACGGTCAGCTTGGGGACATTCCGGGTAAAGTACACCTGCAGACGGACGCGAACGTCGAGCCTTCGGTCCTTCCTCCTCGTCGTCTACCACACGCGATGAAAGCTAAAGTGAAAAAGGAACTTGATAACCTGGTTGACAAGCAAGTCATTGAGCCAGTCCCTCCTGAGGAGCCAACTCAGTGGGTTAGCCAACTCGTCGTTGCAGAAAAGAAAAATGGCAGTCTACGCGTGTGCATTGACCCAAGACCGCTCAACTTGGCGCTAAAACGCGTACATTATCAGCTTCCGACGCTCGATGACATATTGCCGGAGTTATCGCAAGCTAAGATATTCTCAAAATTGGATCTGAGTAACGCATTCTGGCAACTGAGCCTTGATGAACATTCTTCACTGCTGACTTGCTTTAACACACCATTTGGTCGCTACAAATGGCACCGTTTGCCATTCGGACTTTGCACATCTTCGGAAATTTTCCAAAGTCGCATACATGCAGCACTAGAAGGATTACCCGGTGTAATCTGTGTAGCCGATGACATCGTTGTGTACGGGACAGGTGACAACGACAGCGCAGCACTCGTGAATCACGATGTAAATCTGCAAAATCTACTGGAACGCTGCAACTCGCTGAACATTAAACTGAACAAAAGCAAATCAGTGTTCAGAGCTACCGACATTCCATTTCTGGGACACCGTGTAACAAACCAAGGATTGCGACCTGACCCAGATAAAGTGGAAGCGGTTGTGAACATGCCCACACCTTGTGACGTGCAGGGCGTACAGCGTCTAGTCGGTTTTGTGAACTATCTGAGCAGATATTTACCTAAGCCTGTCCGGCACGCTGGAACCACTACGTCAGTTAGCAAAGTCTGACGTTCCATGGCACTGGACTTTCGCGCAACAGGAAGCATTGGACAGCGTAAAACGACTCGTCACAGCAGCACCGGTTTTAGCGTATTATGATCCTGCGAAAGAATTGACCATTCAATGTGACGCGAGCGGAAAGGGCCTCGGAGCCGCACTTCTACAGAATGAACGCCCCATAGCGTACGCCAGCAGAGCGTTGACTGACACTGAGACTAGATATGCCTCGATTGAACGAGAAATGTTGGCTGTAGTTTTCGGACTGGAACACTTTCACCAGTACACTTTTGGCCGACATACCAGAATCGTCAGTGACCACAAGCCACTAGAGGACATAGTTAAGAAACCTCTGGTAAAAGCACCAAAGAGACTACAAGGTATGCTGCTACGTTTGCAGAAATATGACTATGACGTCACATACTGTCAAGGAAAGCTGATGTACTTGGCAGACACCTTGTCACGTGCCGTCGGTTCACGATGTGACATTGACTTTGAGGAAGTCAACATGGTGACTTACCTGCCTATTCGCGAAGAACGGTTGGAGCAAATCCGCGTGGAAACGGAACGCGATGAATCGCTGCAGATGCTCAAGGTGACAATCCTCGACGGTTGGCCGGATAACCGTGACGCATTGCCAGAGCAGCTCACACCATACTTCGGATACAGGGAAGAACTAGTGGTGCAAGACGGACTAGTGTTTAAAGGCAACCGAGTCATAATACCACTCAAGCTGAGAGGTGATATGAAGCAAAAAGTGCACTCCTCGCATTTAGGAGTCGACGGTTGTCTACGCCGCGCACGAGAAAGCATCTTCTGGCCTGGTATGTCCAGCGAAATAAAGCAATACATCGCGACTTGCGATGTCTGCCGCACATACGAGACCAGTCAACAGAAAGAAACCCTAATGAGCCACGACATACCCTCCAGACCATGGGAGCGCGTAGGAACTGATCTGTTCTCATGGAATGGGACGGACTATTTAGTGACTGTGGACTATTACAGTAACTTCTGGGAGATTGACGTCTTACCAGACACGACAAGTAGTACCGTCATCAAGAAATTAAAGACGCACTTCGCAAGATACGGAAGTCCAACGCAGTTAGTAAGTGACAACGGTCCGCAGTATACATCGGACACCTTCAAGAATTTCGCGCAAGCCTGGGACTTCGAACACTTGACAAGTAGCCCAGGCAACAGCCAAGCTAACGGTAAAGCGGAATCCGCTGTAAAGACTGCGAAACGCCTACTCACCAAAAGCAAGAAAGCATCGACGGACCAATACCTTGCGCTTTTGGATCACAGGAACACTCCATCACATTGATTGACCACCAGCCCATCACAGCGTCTCATGAATCGCCGAACGCGAACGCTATTGCCAACTTCTGCTAATCTCCTGCAACCAAGGATCACAAGTGACAGAGATAACATGCTGAAAAAACAATTCAAGCAGGCTGAAAACTTCAACAAGACAGCCAAAGACATGAAACCTCTGGAACAAGGCGACGTTGTGCGCATGAAGCCATTAGTACGCGGCAACAGAACCTGGGAGAAAGCGGTCGTCACGAAACGTCTGGACGAGAGATCCTACTCGGTAGAAACTCCTCAGCGAATCTACAGAAGGAATCGCGTACATCTTCGCAAAACTCAGGAAGCTCCTCCTCCGGTAACACCGAAACCGCCTCTGGAAAAGCAAAAGATCACACGGGAAACTCCAACAACAACAGACAAGACGCGAGAAACGCAAACAAACGTGAAGGAACGCGTCCAAACGACAAACGCGAATGAAACGCCACTTACGCACGACATACAAGAAAACGCGTATCACACTCGGGTCGGACGCAAAATAAAACCACCATCTCACCTTAAAGACTTTATTCAAGGATAGTGTTTAAGATTCAGGTTGTTATTTGACATTGTTGTGAGAACAATTTATGCTACTGTTCTATAAAAAACAAAGTAAAAAGCCAAACAAGCTCCAATACTATCAGCCAAGAGTATCCAAATTTGAAATTGTGGACATTTCAAATCACTTCTGGAGTTTTTTACAGTTTGTATTGTGGAACATTATTGAACTCTAAATAAGCATCATTTTTGCACTGTTTCATATACTAATGCATCCTTATTGCCACCTTACACAAAAAGAAAGTGAGGACTTTTTTTTTCATATTTTTTTTCAAGAAAATAAGGGATGTTATGGTATCGTTGACTTATGTATATCGCCCATGACTATTGATGTATAATGTATGCAATGTTGAGGTCAAGAGTTCATTCAATAAATGCTACGCAAATACCACAACAAGATACGGGAAGATAACGTTAACTTGTTCAGCGTCGAATCATTGGGTTTAGAGAAGATAGGGTAATGTAAGCGGGAGAATTTACTTGTGGCGATGAACTTTTGAGGGTTTATGGACAGTTATATATCAAGTAGCTACAATGTCATCTTTCCCGGTCCACTTACACGAAACGGGGTATATCATTGGGTTCTAGAGATAATATGAAGGAACTTACCATGAATTATCTTCAAACAGAATGGATTTCTTGATAATTATACTAACCTTAATACCGACTGCCTTCCCCTTCAAACTGAATATTTCATTTGATACTTGCCTACGTGCCCAATTCAAACTGGTTTTGAAAACTTGGTAAAGCCTGCTATTTTTTGATGATAATCATATCGTCTTGCCATGAAGGTTAAAAAAGTTCAAAATTCATCATGGATTTGAGAACGAGATGACTTTTTTCCACTATTGCGTTTTTGTTACTCACCCTGTATTGCGACGATAAGAATGTACTCATAATGAATGACATGAATCTTATGTGCTACATAGGCCTATAGACGATGTCACATGTAACGTCATAGCAGCTTTTGTTGCCTGCCGATGTGCGCACGAATTGCCTTCCAAACAAAAGCTTGCCTGCCGGTGTGCGCGCGCATGTGAGGGGTGTCCATTATAAACCATACACTAAACCAAACCAGCCATCTATATTCAATAGCAGTCGATACAACAGTCAATGCATGTTTCCCCAGTGCATGGAATGGAACCGGGCACTTAACATTGTTGATCAACAAGAGGTGACATGGTTTATAGACGTTCAACTTATTACAGATGAATATTTGGCAACATTAAACGTGTTTCTATTCCATCACCACTAATAACTGGTTATTTGTGGTGATTGGTGGTGATATTCAGCCCATCACCGCCAATCACCACTAATCACCACCAATCACCACCAATAACCACCGTTTGCATTTGAATAGAAACACGCGTACTTACTATAAAGGGCGTTTCGCATGAGGGACATAAGTCTTCGAAAACACATCCTATGATTTAGTTTATAAAACGGAATGATGATTAATCCCTATTAGTTCCCTGTCAATTACACGATTCCCGTTTAATATGATTTCCTAATACCACAGATTTATTCATTTCAGTAAACTATAGTACGAATTTTACTTTGGCCAATTTTAATCTAAAATAAGACTTGCATTTGAAGAAAGCTGCAATTAAGATTTCATTGATAATATAATTTTTTTAGATATATCTTATGTTCACATAGTTTGCTTGCTAATGGATAATACTGATGAAAATGTGTTTTTCTGTTCAACTTAAACTTGACTATCAACATGTTCTAGATAAATCAATATAATACATTTTATTAATTAGGTTGGATTAATGTTTTGTTTAAAATACATCTTATATTCACATATTTTGTATGGTATAGATAATACGGTGAATTTGTTATTCAACTTAAAGTGGACTATGAACATTATCTAGATAGGGGCCAAATTTGAATTTGATATGTCTGAGTAAATTTGCCATACGTTTTAACCGAAATCTCTAAAAATAGACAGACAAATATCTTACGCACATTAAAGATTGTTGAACATGGTTTTAACTATCTTAGGTCATATTGTGAGAGATATCATGACTGAAAGGCTACACCTCCGGGTCCTTGATAGGCGACTTTTAGTGTTGCTAAATATCAGGCTAAAAATGATCCTGAAACCGATACTCCTAGAATTTGAACACCCCTCCCCCTCGGGTGGGAAGTGTCTTGTCACCCACCGGATGTTTTTGTTTATATGAAGCGCCATGGAAACACGGGTATATGTATTATAAATGAGAGTATTTGAAACGACCGATGCCTAAAATATTGATGATGATCTTGTGAATAAGGTAATGATGGTCTTCTGTATAAGAAAATTGATTATTGAATAGGTTAAATGGGAATATAGATACTGTGTGTAAAGTACATTAACCACGGACTGTCAAGATGCAATGTAATGTAACCATGATAACGAAATCGTATCGTATTATAATTTATTAAACAATGTTAGTTTTTACATACATACATACATACACACATAATTGTGTGCCTATATAAGCCAAATTACCAAAACGAAGTTCATCGATTGTTATTTGATAAAATCTACAAAGTTATATACATAAGGCCATCAGTGTTTCGTAAATTCATTAAATAACACGAATTGTTTGTAACCCAGTGACCCATATTGAAATGACCGTGCCTATGGTAACGCACTTAACAAAACAAAACAAAACAAAACAAAACAAAACAAAACAAAACAAAACAAAACAAAACAAAACAAAGCAAAACAAAACAAAACAAAACAAAACAAAACAAAACAAAACAAAACGAACGCAAAACAATGGCATAAACAAAACAAACAAATTTGAATACCAACATCAAAACACATAGCTTTAATATTGTTTCTCAGCGAATACAGAAAACACGCATAATGCATGATCAATATCAGGAGTGAATGACGGATTTGTGCGTGAATTAACTTAAATGAAAAATTCATTGTAGTTTAGCTACTCATATTGTCTGCTCGAATCCAGTGCTCTTATATTATAGGAGCACTCCTTTTGGCATATCTCTGAACGAGAACCACTGAAGCGGTTGCATTTCACCGCCAGTTTGTCATAACTTTGTCATCTTGTACTCATTGTTCGACCCTCGCGTGGATTTATCAATTACTAAGTTTCGTTAGTCATATGTTTTGCTAGAATCCAGTCAAAACGGAGTTGCCATGCGGTTTCAGATGAGTGGAATGGAATGCGCATTATATGATTAACATTATTATTAATATTAAAAGAGATTCACTCATCTGTGGTCATTGTACTTTGTAAAACATTAGCTCGTCATTCTGGTGCCAACATTCCCGCTCACATCAAAACACAGCCTCTGTGGTCTAGAAGACAACATATTCGATATACGCTCCTGCTGTTCTTATTCCAAATTTATTTTTATGAATATACCCACAATAATTCAATTTATTTTGAAACTCAGCTTATCATAGTCGTGCATACTTTCCTCTCCCAGTTGTAACGATGTTACAATGTTAGCAAGGATGACAAATCGATGTTTAGCAGCAGGCCTTTTACACCTGCTCTTATGGCTGTTAGCTGGTAAGTGTACATTAACAACATATAATGCTAGTAATGCTATGCTAGCACTATTCCAAGTCCCAGGTCGTTGCGATTTTACCTCACGTGAGTGAATTATAAAACCCAAATCGCTCTTTACTACTGGAAAGATCCAACGAACATTCGCTCATGAATCTGACTGCTATCAACTGCAACGATTCAGGTAGGTTGTAAACTGAAGGAAGAAGTTAATTCTCTTTACACTCGCGTAATCTACCGGTTAAAAATCACCATTGAAGACGCTTTTTATTTTTTCTAGGGCATCAAATGTACGTTCAAGCTCGAGTGTGTATCGTCAGACAAGAAGCAGATGGAGAAAACAGTGGATCCCTGTTTCGTTGGGTTTTGCCGAAATCTGATACGTGCGGATGCACCAGCGTCCGATTGGGTAATACTAATCCTGGTTGTTGGCAGGGGACCGGCAATATTCCAGTGGAACAGTATCAATACAATTGGAGGTACATCAACTCACCGTTACTTTCGAATAATGTGACGAAGATTAGGCTATATTATGGCCTACAGTGCAAAGGTAAAGGATTCTTTGTATCGGCTATTTAGAAAGAAATCGCCCACCTCCTCTTCCTTCCCACGAAAAGAAAATGAGCAACTTCGTATCTAAAATATCTTGAATTTGCTGATGCATTTTGTAAAATGTCCTAAAGTATCATATCCGAATTTCTGCGCCGTTGTAGCCACTAAAGAACTTAAGTTGAAAAATCACACGACAAAAATAACCAACGTTGACGTTGCGCAATTTTCCCTAGAAGTTGTACAACGTCTTACTTGTTATTTTGTCACGACTGATCAAACTTATTATTTTACTTCATATAGTTGTCTGTCCGGCGAATCAAACCAATAACGCCAACCCCGGACAATCTACAGCCGTGGTAGAGTGGACCTCGCCCTCCGTCAATGCTGACGCCGGCGAGAAGTCCATTGGCGAATGCAATCCATCACCAGGGTCTAATTTTACCATTGGCGAAACAGAGGTTGTTTGCCAGGACATGGTTTTGCCTGACACTACCGGCGCACCAGACAAGTGCCATTTTTATGTCAACATCGTTGGTATGTTTGCTATCATTGATCATTAACCTTTTTTAGACGTAAACGAATCACAAAGCACTTGGTAACGTAACCTTGTCAAATTCTTGAACACGATCTTCAGGGTGCACTACACAAAATTGGGTATCCCCTTCCCTTAAGGGCAGTGTCAACCCGGCACTTGTTTCAAAAATTGAATTTCATATTTCTCTATTATTTAATACTTTTATATGTATTCTATCATTACCATCATATTAGTAACTAATCGGAAGCGATTATTTCCCGTTCTTTTGGGTGATTTAAAATTGTTGTTTTGGTAAGTTTGAGTCAGGAAAAGGCGCATGGTTTAATTTGGCGGGAATTTAAGCGGAGTTCCGCGCTTTTCAAATGCTGCGACAGCTGTATGATCATTGCGTCGCGCGCTGAAACTGCCCGCGCGTAATACTAGACGCGCCGCTTAATATCCGCGACGTAGACGCGAAAAACAAAAGAGCGCAAAACAATGTCTAAAAATGTAAACAAAAGCCATTCTTACGATCATTTAAATTTCAGTTTTCTTCCAATTTCTTCACATTGTGACAATATAAATTGAATCTGATAGTTTATTATGATTGTTCATAATAGTATACTCGCTTTTTAGGTCACACGCCCGTGTCTTCCGTGAACATTTAGCTTTAAATGGTGGAAAATGTCAATATTTTTACTAAATCGATGTTTTCTAGAAGTTCAAATTTGAAGTAATTTTACGAATTTTCAGACAACATAACTAAAAATATATCAAACTATCACGTAAGCTTTTACTACCATTGTGTAGAGGACTTTCAGCGCTAGGAGACAATTTTTTATTTTTTCGATTATGGATTTTAAACTCGAGATATGCATCCATTTCTAGCGAAATGTATGCAAAAAAACACGACTTTTACACTTTTCCGATGTTTTTAGCAATATTTCCAAAACCAAGCTTTTTTTTGGAAAAAGAAAAAATTGCCTCCTAGACAAAATTGTTTTGTTTACAAAAACGTATATTAGAACAAATTACCATTTTTTATTTTATAGTTATGCTGTCTGAAAAATGTGGGGTAAAATATTCGCTTTTTGGTTCATTTCTCAAAATCTAGTTTATTTGGTATCACATTGATATCACCATCGGATTCCTTATCAAATTTCCTTTCTAAAAATGTATACTTTTATGTACTTTTATTCAATATTCTCAAACTTAGAAGCAAAAGTTGATCATCAAAATAATAGGGTTGACACTTCCCTTAAGGACGGTGTTTAAAACTAGAATCGAAAAGTATGCATGGCAACATTCTCAATATAAAAGACTTGACAGTAATATATACGTTGCCTAAACGACTAGGCTTTAATTATGATTAATGGGACATCACCTACATACACACTGCTTTAAAATGTGAATATCATCTAGGTAAATGTTGAGAGCTCATTCAATTTTGTGCTTTTTACTGGAAACATTAGTGATTACGGTGACATTTCTAAGCTCGTTAAAGATGTACCCTGCTCCATGACCATTTATTGGGAAACCGAGCAGGCTAACCTACCTATTTTCTGCACTTTCTGGTGAGAACAATTGAGATGAGATCTTTAAAAATCAATCTACAAGGTCCAATTTCGCAATTTAGTGGTCTAAAACAGTTTTATATCAGTATTTGTGTACATATACCTATGGAGCTCTAATTAGTAGTGCAACCCCTTCAGACTATGACAGTAGACAGCGCGCTCTAGATTCCACAACAAGTGCATAGGCTCCATACCTTTACGTACACTAATTTAAGAATTGTTATTACAAACTAGCGGCACGCCCGTCCTGCGGACGGGCTCTCCCGCTAGGGAGTAGGGCCTACCAGATAGACACCTACAAAAATAAAGCGTTGAAAATTTATAACGAAACACATAGGAATAGAACAATATTTAAAACATTTGTTTTAAATCAAAAGGTTTTGTAGCCTAATTCAAAAGTTTTTAAATTTCAATTTAAAAAAAAATAAATGAAAATTACCCCCCGCCCGCACACGCCCTGTGGCATATTTCAACACCAAGGCCTAAACCTTAACCATCTCCCGTACCCCACCCGTCCCTCCCCCTCCCTGTCCCCTCCCGGCCCGCCCCCGTCCAGTGGCATATCCGTTACGCAATTTAGCATCACATTTTTTCATTAACCCCCTGTCTCCCAAACCACATTACATCATTACACACAACCCCCATTCGTCACCGCCCCGCCCGTCCCTCCCCGTGGCATACCTCAACCCCAAAGCCCAAAGTTCCCCGCCCGCAATTTATCTCAACGCCAAGGCCTAACCTTAACTATCTCCCGTAGCGCGGCGTACTTCTACAATATTTGTCCGCCCGCGTGTCACATACAGTATCAAATCCCACATCTGACACCATCGTTACGCAATTTAATAATACATTTCTTTATTAACCCCATCCCAAACTACATAACCTACGGGCCCTAAAGGGATCATTACACACAGCCCCTAACCGCCCCGCCCCGCCCCGTGGCTTATGCAACGCCAAGGCCTAAACCAAAACCAACTCCCGTGGCGCAGCGTATTTCTCCAATATTTGCCCGCCCGCGTGTGTAGGGGTGCGTGGGTGTAGTGCGTGTGCGCGTTTATTTTGCATGGCGCACTGCTGCGCGCTATGTGTAACGCGCGCCGACTGCATGGTTACAGTGTACGCAGAGAAAAACAAACATGGCCCGTAGAAATTAGTCTCAAAAGCCGGGCTGAAAAGGCCTAAATTGGACATCATTTTGCTCATATCTCGGTCAATTCTGTACGGTTTTCGGCCATTTATAGCTTATAACCCGTGTCAAGTAATCATCTATTATCAGTGCAATATTCACTGCTTTAAGATGCAAAATGAGAAAGCCTTTTCAGGATACACACATACATACACCCCTACATACACACATACATACATACAACATACGGTGAATTATAGTAAGATTGGTACATTTTTGCGCTTATGAAGCAACTAAATTTGTCAAATTCAAATTTTTCTCCGAGTTTATGATGTTATGATATTTGTACAAACTTGAATTTAGGTAACCCTGCAGTTGGACAATAATAAGTGTAACACCTTCATTTATCATACAAAATTAAAATATTAAAAGCAAATTTGCAATCAAAATGACCTCAAAATCTACAAAATGAACTGTAAATATTCCTGTTGCATAATTTGCGGTATTAGTCCTAACATCATTTTAACTGTTATCTTTGGTGGCAATAAGTGCTTAAAGGTAGATGTTCCGATTTTCAACTTGAAGTTTTCTATTCTACATGAAAGGTCATCCTTAAAAAAGTCGTGTTCCAAAGTTTGAGTTGCACAGCTCTAATGGTTCTTATTTTAGACGCACAAGATGCTGTGAACTGTACCCATTGAGTAGTACACAAACTATATCGGTGGTTACCACCATTCGCGGTAATTCGACGTTATTTCATCGATGTCTCCGTAATTATACCGATTTAGGCCGTCAAATTTCAGTATGATGATGAGAAAAATACGAGCTTTCATATGATATGAAAATCTCCGTATGTTTGAAATAATTCTGTGTTACGAAAATGTGATCGGGTCATCTACCTTTAAGTCCTGACTACTTCGATGAAAGAACGAACACTAGGACGATCAAACATAAGCAGAAATCCGACTTGCACCGGCACAAACTCATCATCATCCTTCGGCTGCAGAGCAGGCGACCACAAGTTTTCTCCAAGCACGGCGATCTGTAGCAAAAGTGGCTATCTGACGTTCTTGAAACATGCCTTCATTGTCACCAAGTAAGCGCTGTATGTACTTCAAGTATGATGAGCTTGGACGACCAGGTATCCTTCGGCCATGTGTTAGTATGTAAGTGGCATACATTCTAGCAGGCTCATCATCAGGGAGACGGAAAATATGTCCGAGGAATCTCAGCTGGCGACTTTTTACACGGTTGATAAGAGGCTCTCTTGGTCATGTCATAAATGGTGGTGTTCGGGACATGATCCATGCGTTTGATGTTAAGCATTATCCTGTAGCAAGAGGTAGCATAGGCATTTATTTTGCACTCCATATCTTGAGATATCACCCGGGATTCACAGCCATGCAGCAAAATCGTCACACAGGTGGTGCTAAATAATTTCACTTTTGTTGCGATAGCTACTTAAGGACTCCTCCAGAGGTGTTCCAACTTCCAGAATGCGAACCATGCCAATGCCCTGCGTCTTTTAAGGTCACTTGTACCCGATGCCATCATAGAGCCCAGATATATGAAATCCGTCACATGGCTGATGGTTTCCCCATAGACCTGTAGTGTTGGGTGAGTATTGCAGTTGGCCGTCATATACTCTGTTTTGGGAACGCTAATGATGAGGCCAAGGTCTTTTGCTGCTGCAGCAGTTTTTGTCAGCTGGTCTTAAGTAAGGCAATATCATCTGCAAAATCAAGGTCGTTTAGAACAACGGCGGGATGACGTCTAGAGCGACGCTGATGTGTCACAACACCTGAGTCAAGGTCAGATGTGGCTTTCTTCAATTGGTAGTCTACCAGTATCACAAATAGGAATGGAGCTAGGACATCACCTTGTAGCACTGCAGTGGAGACAGCAAAAGGATCTGAGATGCTGCCATCTACCATCACAGCACTTTCCGAGTTGTTTTACATCACACCTATGGCATCGACAAGAGGGTTTGGTATTCCGTAATGTCGCAGCACTGCAAACATGACTCTCCTGTTTATTGAGTCGAAAGCTTTCTTGAAGTCTATGAATGTGACTGTGAGAGGTAACTGATGGTCCTTGAACCCTTCCATAATCCTCCTGAGGATATGGATTTGCTATGCACAGCTTCTTCCAGGACGGAAGCCAGCCTGGTTGTTTCTCAAGATGGGGTCGACATGATCTCTAACTCTGTTTAGCAGGATCTTGTTATACACCTTGGCTGCAATTGACAGTAGCGATATTCCTCTATAATTTGTCATTTGAGATAGGTCTTCCTTCTTTGGTAGAAGTACAATAACGCTGGTGGCCCATTGGTTGGGTGGTAGTGTAGACATCCATGCAAAATCTATTTAACCCATAGTTCGGAACTATTTAACCCATAGTTGGGAAACAATTTAACCCATAGATGGAAGCTATTTAACCCATAGCTGGGACTATTTTATACCATAGCTGGTAAAACAATGATCAGTAGCACCATGGAAGTAACAGTTACTTCCATGGTAGTACCCAGAGCTACTCCAATAGCTCAAGGCCTACTGGTCATATTTCCCCTCGGAGCTCCGTCTGTATCCAAAAGCAGAAGTAGATGGATAGATTGAGTACCGGATGACCAACTTGGGAATACCTCTAAAAATAATTCTAGCCCTAGAAATCACAGCACCCAATAGTATTGCCCTGTTCTCCCGCAGTTTAAGGAACAAGTCCAGCCGGAACATAACTCTCAATAGCTCTAATACTTCAGGTATTAACCCTACCTACCACACCCAGATTGATCACCTGCACTTAACTCTGCTTTCAGGCGTCAGCAGACGCTCCCACTGGTGCACTCACTGGCTGTACCGTCTGGGATGGAATATTGTGCGCCACGGTAGCGGTCTATAATGTAAGATGTAAGATCAGACCGGCTAGACCGGCACAGACTAAAATAATTCACAGGTGTAAATTCAATTGCTCTAGTAATCTCATGTGAATGCCCTTTAAGGGCATAATAAACCCATAAGATTGAGCTTATTTAAAGTAAGAGCTATTCAAACAGTAAATATCACGACTTGTCTGTTTAACCACAACTCTTTGCTTGACGTGTAATGTGCATGCGGTTAAAAGGAATCTCCAATGATGCGTAATACGAATAATGGCGCCATTCACAAAGATTGTTTCTTCCTCTCGGAATGTGAATATACACACTAAAATAACACGAAATTCATACTTTATTCTTCGCAATGACAATACCCAAGCACGTTAAAAGGTTACAGACTCTTTCGTAAAGAGTAGGGGAACATCCTGGTCTGTATCAGTAACAGTGTTCACACATCTATCTATAAGCTAAAAAGAGGATTATTGGAAATAAGCTAAAAAGAGGCTTATTGGGTTATCCAGACCCAAATGATATCAAATCAAATCAATGATTTAGATGATCAACCACCAGTGATCATACACTGCCCATCCCCTTCTCCGCTGATAATGTAATTGTCAAAACATGCTAAGGGAGTTAGGTTAATACACCATCTGTATATTTATCTTTACAGACAAAGAAGGCCCGAACATCACGTGTCCAAATGATGTCAACGTGATTGCTCCGATTGGAAAAAGAAGTGTCATTGTGCTTTGGGTGCCTCCGAATGCAACGGATAACTATGAGCTATCTCCAATAAGTATACGGTGTTTCGGGCCCGCTTCCAGGGAGGGAAATGGAAGATATTGGCAAATTGGATTCCGAACCATAACATGCGAAGCCAGTGATATTAGTGGCAACATAGGCACATGCGAGTTCCGTGTAACCGTCATAGGTAAAAACATTGATTTTGTATCTGATTGAAACGTTCAAAAATACCCATTTGGGTTCCCAAGTCTTTGGGAAAGCGTATAGTATACAAGCATAAACTGTATTCAATTAAATTAAAAACGATCCATTTGAACAGTCAAGTATATCACAACTTTACTTTTTAATCACACCTCTGTGTGTCTAATGCGTAATGGCGCCGCCGCTCACTAAGATAGTTTCTTCCCCGGTTTCTTCCCATCGGAACTTTAACATCAACACCAAATAATACGTTAATATTATACTTAATTATATGCAATGTTGTAGATAACCAACCACCAGTGATACACTGTCCATCCCAACCCATGATATCATCTGCTACTGAAAACAATTCCAAAGTGTTTTTTTGGAATATAGACAACATGGCCGACGACAATGACGTGTTGAATAAGACAGACAACCATCGTATTGTAACGGTCCAATGCACGCCCTCGCCCGGGTCTATATTTCAAGTAGGACGCACTGTTGTGAATTGCACTGCCTACGATCACAGCATGAATTCGGCGAGCTGCATTTTTTCAGTTGGTATCGAAGGTACATGTACCGTATTTATTGTTATTTTTACAAACAAAACATGACATCCCATTATAATAACAAACACATCCATATAGAAATCATATATTGTACCTTGTAGCAGTTTCAAAGCCACGTTCTGCTTTCGGTCAGAACGTGGCAGAGCTTTCTTGTTCTTATGTTTTATTCTTGAAAAGAAAACTGACGATTGGTGGCGCAGTTAAAATACTGATCGTAGAGTCTTAATAAAAAGTAGCTTCCTCTGTCTCAGTTGTCGATTAGTGTCACTTCTACCATCACCACCCCCGCAATGGCATGTATACAGGGTGTCCCAAAAAAAATATGCACATGTTTGTGCAACTTGTTGACCATGAAGTCTTAAAGTTTGGTGTAATATGTTTATACACACCGAAAGGGAAAACACTCAGCTTTCAGTTGCCGTTTATTTTATCTGATTTGGATTTGTCAATTCTAAGATATGGACAATTAACTAGAGCTACCCAGAATCGATGTTGTGCTACTTTACAGTTTCAAAGGTTTACTCCTAAGATACAACTTCCACTTGAACGATTGCCCTTCACCAGTGTTATGCAAAATAACATTTTGGTATTGAGATTGAATAGGTTTAAATGATAGAATGAGTACCTGTGTATCCAAGCAGAACATGATTCGAAACCGGGGATTCGAACCAGACCTTTTGACGAGGTTTCACAAAATGTTTATTGGGCCTACATTTTAAAAACAAGACAGACGTCCGTATGGCTGGGTGCGGCCTCAATTTCATAGACATGGTAGAAGAGGGTGTTCATTGTCTTGAAATATCACGAAACGAGAAGAGTCACCAGAGAGTTTGCCATTCATATCTCAAACACTTACGTACCATCTAGGAATACACCTATATAAAAAGGGGTATTGGAAATGCTTGGTAGATGGTAGGCCTATGGTACAAGCACTAATATGAATAAAAAACATTCTCACAGAGAAAAATGTTTACATAATTTTAGGTAAATATAGAACTCCATAATAATTATGTAAGAGTTACATAAAACATATGTAATAAATACCCAATCTGCGTAAATTCCTATGTAAAAGCTTTACACAACTATTATGGAGTTCTATTTTTACACAGATTGTGTATTTTTTACATAATCGTTTTCTCTGTGAAGACTAAGATATGAAAAGAAGTGGCAGGACACAGTAACACATTGATAACGTGCGGCATGCACTTCAGAGGGATCCCAGAATAACTGCTCATAGAAATCCCTTACCACATATTCCAAGGACATAATTTTTGTTCCTCAGCCTCTTGTAAACAATTCTGGTCAAATGCCCAACTCAATGGTTCAAGACCATTGATGCCCATGGACAGACCAATATGTTAGTATCGTTTTGACGCTCATAATCATTCTTTCTGTAAAAGTGGCACAACGTCGTTTTTGGGTAGCTTTGATAAACTGGGCATATCTCAAGATTGACAAATTCAAAACAGATAAAATAATCGGCATCTGAAAGCTGAGTGTTTTCCCTTCTTGTGTGTATAAACATATTACACCAAACTGTAGAACTTCATGGTCAAAAAGTTGCGCAAACACGTGCACATTCTTTTTAGGGACACCCTGTACAAAACGATAGTATTATTCTCCTGTGCGAGTATGAAACAGAATGATGTCTACAACGATTAGGCCAGTATAAAACAAAAACGAGACTATTCGAGTGTACTCAATTTCATCAATTTATGTTATCTATCTTCTTCAACAGATATCGAATGTTACACGATGCTGAATGGTTCCGATTATAGAGGCTATCATTCTACCACTAAGAGTGGTCATACATGCCAGGAATGGTCCTCCCAATTTCCACATATCCATGGCTCATTTAAGCCTACAACTCATCCGAACTCCGGTTTAGGGGATCATAATTACTGCCGAAACCCAATCCCAAATACTGATAAGGAACCAAGTCCCTGGTGTTACACAACATCACTGAGTGTGCGTTGGGAATTGTGTGACGTCGGTCAGCCAAGCACATCATGCTTGTAAAGATTCGTTATACAGGTACATGTCAGAAGGCTATGATTTGAAAAACTTAAATGTTCAAAATATCGGGTATGGCTATCCCATCAGCATTTTCAACACAAAGTTTTATTGAATATAGATATGTGTTAAATAAAAAGGGTTAATAAACATTAAATAACCCAACCATAATTCCATAAAAATTTATACAGCGTATCATTTATACTAGGAATTTTGTGTTTAAGTTTGAAAAACCTGTGTTCTACGGGCTGACATTTTTTAATTGAACACTTTTTTTTAAATTTTGGAAATTCTTTGGAAATTTTGGAAATACGTTGATTTTTTTAAACAATTAACCAAATGTTCACAAAAATTATGAAAAAAGAAAGAAAAAGAAAATTTACCTACCGACCGATCCTACAGAGGGCCGTTCACCCGTAGAATTTGATTTCTTTTTCTTCGCCTTAAGAAGACTTGATTGAAATACACCATCATAATAACTTATGGTCCATTGTCCATTAATTTCAGGATGAAGACAACCAACCATGACAAAAGGAGAGATGTGAAAAGGGACTGGAGAACGACTCGGAATTACTTTGATTTGGAATTTGTTTCGAAATTACATTTGTTATAAACTAACATACTTTAACAATATAAATAGTATTTTCGTGGGTTATCCCATCGATACTCAATACACTCGAATATATGGCCATGTGTTTTGAACTCACCACCCAAAAAGGGTGGTGGCGTTGCATTTTTGGTGACGAATCATCCATCTCTCTCTATTAACTCAACAACTAAATATGGTACAGCTATAATGGTTGAGGTGTCATTTGAAAGCCTATTTATCTAGCTACATTGTGTGAATAAATCAGGTATTTCTATAACTGTTTGGCTGAGATATGATTGATTATATTGTGAAAGTCAGGGGTGATGGCGGTGACGGTGGCGGTGGTGGCGGTGGCGCTGTGTACAATCTCTATGGGGATCATAGAAAATGTTTCGTATTCTACGTTCAATTTACCATAACTCCTCATCCCTGTATAGTACAAACATGATTTTGCTCTCATTTTATAGATTATTTTATATTCTATAAGATTCTGTTTCAACAAACGTGACAACTATTATGTAACAATTGTAATCATGAATCGATTGCATTGTCCTTGGCTTTTCTCCTATTCGCTACAGTGAACTTGCCCTAATTCATCAGTTTTACATACATGACTATAACAACAAAAGTGTTCAACCGATGATAGCAAAATTATACATTTTTGGAAAGCTCTCAAATAAGGAAATTCAAAAATGCCGTTTAAATCAGGATAGGGTGCATATCCCCAAAAATATACTTGTAAACTCTAATAAATATGAAATTTAAACGTTTGTGCTCATTTACTTCCCGATATAGTATATTTCAAGAAGTTACCATTGACAACCATTATGTTCTGATGGGTAATTGCCTGAGGAACTAATATGCACCAGTAAAATTATGATTGGGATCGGTATAAAATTATTATTGAGCTTGAATCAAAATATGAAAAAAATCGATATTTTTTGAACATTCTTATTCACAACATGTTAATATAAGGTCCTATCTAAATTCCAATAGCATATTTGGATTTCTTGTGAGATTACCGTTCATTATAAACCATACAATAAACCAAACCAGCCATCTATATTCAATAGCAGTCGATACAACAGTCAATGCATGTTTCCCCAATGCATGGAATGGAACCGGGCACTTAACATTGTTGATCAACAAGAGGTGACATGGTCTATAGACGTTCCACTTATTACAGATGAATATTTGGCAACATCAAACGGGTTTCTATTCCATCACCACTAATAACAGGTTATTTGTGGTGATATTCAGGCCATCACCACTAACCACCACTAATCACCACCAATAACCATCTTTTGCATTCGAAAAGAAACACGCGTACATACTATACAAGGCGTTTCATAAAAGGTGTCGCATGAGGGACATAAATCATCATTCATACACTCTTGGTAGTGTCGAACCAATCAGAAAGCAAGAAACTAAAATACGCGGAGTGCATTGAAAGTGTCTTACGGCACTGCTCGCCGAACAATTCACGCACCATGCGCTTTGTTTTGATTCGTTGTTCTGGCAGCAAGGGTTCGCCGATTTTCACTGCGGGTGTTAGCAAACTTGTTAACATGTTTTTATTTGTTAATAAATAGATCAAAAGTATGCTTAAAATTGTAAATTTTGATTCGTATATAGTGTCATGTATGAATTAGGTCAATACATGCGTATGTTTTGTTTCTCGAGAAATGAGAAAAATCAACTCCCCCTGCGGGGTCGTGGCATTATTCGCATCAACACCAGCGCGCGTGCATTGATTTTCCTCATTTCTCTCAAAACAAGACATACGCATTTATTGACCTATAAATAACACATCCTATGTTTTAGTTTCAAAATGGAATGATGATTATCCCTATTAGTTCCCTGTCAATTACACTATTCCCGTTTAATATGATATCCTAATACCTCAGATTTATTCATTTCAGTAAACTATAGTAATAATTTTACTTTGGCCAATTTAAACTAAAATAAGACTTGCATTTGAAGAAAGCTGCAATTAAGATTTCATTTCATTCACATACAGGGTGAGTCAAAATAGTCAGGTCCCGTTTTCAAAAAAATCAGGAAAAGAACTTCTTGTACAAAATTGGTAAATGTTTTCATTGTTTATGAATGTAGACATACTTCTTAGGTCTCGTTTTCAAAAAATCAGGAAAAGAACTTCTTGTACAAAATTGGTAAATGTTTTCATTGTTTATGAATGTAGACATACTTCTTCATACCTGGTGGTGTTTTCACGACAATATCATATTCCACGCTAGATTTACAACATATTTACGAAAAGACGCGAAATCCAAATGTTACAAGTTTGATGGTGGATGTTAACACTACTGTAATATTAGTTATTCATATAACACAACACACTATAACTTTTGCAATTTATACCAAATTAACATGTTTTTTTGTTGAATCTCTGATAAATAAAACGATATTGCATGCAAGACTATGCACTTGGCTGGTAAGTTGTCAAAGCACAAACTGTTTAAAGATATAAGATCTGTTTTCTCTCAGACTTCTCTCATATCAGTTCGATTAAAATAACAAGTTTCAAAATACTTTGGTCAACATTTTGTTAACACTCATTAATGTTTGTTATAGGCTATCTCTGACTGCACGAAAACTATTGAAAACATAACCGCAAAGACAATGAAATCTCTTTTCCTGTTGTATGTGCTGTGAATACCAACACGCCTTTGATTGACTTATTCAAAAGGCGCGCGTTAAACGTTAACATCCATAGGGATCCCGTAGATAAGTTGGAACAGATTTGATTTCACAGAATTTGGAAAAAGGCACATATCTCCCGTTTCGAATAACCAATTTGAATGAAATAAAATTTAGGTTATAGCTAGTAATGTCACCTTGCTAGTCATTAATATTAATTTTTGCATTTTAACTGGTTTTAAAAATCGGTGAAATCGGTGAATATTTTGACTCACCCTGTATAATACATTCTTATTTTTTAGATATATCTTATGTTCACATATTTTGCTTGCTAATAGATAATACTGATGAAAATGTGTTTTTCTGTTCAACTGAAACTTGACTATCAACATGTTCTAGATAAATCAATATATACCTTTTATTAATTAGGTTGGATTAATGTTTTGTTTAAAATACATCTTATATTCACATATTTTGTATGGTATGGATAATACGGTGAATTTGTTATTCAACTTAAACTGGACTATGAACAATATCTAGATAGGGGTCAAAATTAAATTTGATATGTCTGAGTAAATTTGCCATAAGTTGTAACCGAAATCTCACAATATAGACAGACAAATATCTTACGCACATTAAAGATGGTTGAACATGGTTTTAACTATCTCTGGTCATATTGTGAGAGATATCATGATTGAAATGTTGCACCTCCGGGTCCTCGGTAGGCGACTTTAAGAGTTGCTAAATATTAGGCTCAGAATGACCCTGAAACTGATACTCCTAGAATTTGAACACCCCTTCCCCCCGGTGGAAAGTGTCTTGTCACTCCCCTGATGTTTTAGTTTATATGAAGCGCCATGGAAACACGGGAATATTGTCTATGTTTTATAAATAATCGTATATGAAACGACCGATGCCTAAAATATTGATGATGATCTTGTGAATAAGGAATTGAGCGTCTTCATCGACAATTGAATAGGTTAAATGGGAATGTAGATACTGTGTGTAAAGTACATTAACCACGGACTGTCAAGATGTAATGTAACCATGATAGCGAAATCGTATCGTATTATAATTCACTAGGCGGTCACCCGGGTTTGGCGGTTCTCGGGTTTGGTGGTTTGTAGAATGCATGCATAAAGCTCGATCGGACAAACTTTGAAAATTCGACCCTTAGACGACCTTTGACCCCGGACGACCCAAGAAAAGCAAAGCTCGACTCGTATTCGGGCTTCCCGTCACCGAGTTAAAGCCCGATCGGACAAACTTTGAAAATTCGACCCCTAGACGACCTTTGACCCCGGAAGACCCGACAAACGCTAACCCGTTTTATTTTTGCCACGCTCGCCTCGCATCGAGCATTGTGATCACCGAGTTTAAGCACGATCCGACCAACTTCAAAAAGTTGACCCCTAGATGACCTTTGACCTTGTAAGCTCTAGCGAATGCGAACTTGCTCTTGCGGGGACCGAACAAACAGATCACCGAGTTTCTCAATACCGAGTTTAAGCCCGATCGGACAAACTTTAAAAATTCGACCCCTATATGAACTTTGACCCCGGACGACCCAAGAAAAGCAAAGCGTTTTATTTTTTCCACACTCGACTCGCATTCTGGCTTCCCGTCCCCGAGTTTAAGCCCGATCGGACAAACTTTGAAAATTCGACCCTTAGACGACCTTTGACCCCGGACGACCCAAGAAAAGCAAAGCCGTTCTATTTTTTCCACGCTCGACTCGTATTCGGGCTTCCCGTCACCGAGTTTAAGCCCGATCGGACTAACTTTGAAAATTCGACCCCTAGACGACCTTTGACCCCGGAAGACCCGACAAACGCTAACCCGTGTTATTTTTGCCACGCTCGCCTCGCATCGAGCATTGTGATCACCGAGTTTAAGCACGATGACCTTTGACCTCGTACGCTCTAGCGAATGCGAACTTGCTCTTGCGGGGACCGAGCTGCACCCACCCACCGAGTTTGAACGCCGCCCGACTCCGGGAAGGCGACGAAAAAACGCACACAGACAGACAAACAGACAGACAGACAGAGAGTAGCGTATTATAATATAGATTAAATAATGTTTAGTGATTGTGTGTCTATTATTGTGTGTCTATAAGCCAAATTACCAAAACGAAGTTCATCGATTGTTATTTGATAAAGGCCATCAGTGTTTCGTAAATTCAAACATCTCGTAGATATACAGTTTTATACCAGAATATACATTAAATAACACGAATTGTTTGTAACCCAGTGACCCATATTGAAATGACCGTGCCTATGGCAACGCACTTAACAAAACAAAACTAACGCAAAACAATGGCATAAACAAAACAAACAAATTTGAAAACCAACATCAAAACACATAGCTTTAATATTGTTTCTAGCGAATACAGAAAACACGTATAATGCATGATCAATATCAGGAGTGAATGATGGATCTGTGCGTGAATCAACTTAAATGACAAATTCATTGTAGTTTAGCTGAACTTTATTGTCTGCTCGAATCCAGTGCTCTTATATTATAGGAACACTCCTTTTGGCACATCTTTCAATGCGCATTATATTATTATCATTATTATTAATATTAAAAGAGATTAACTTATTTGTGGTCATTGTACTTTGTATTACATTAGCTCGTCATGCTGGTGCTCACATTCCCGCTCACATTAAAACACAGCCTCTGTGGTCTAGAAGACAACATATTCGATATATGCTGCTGCTGTTCTTATTCCAAATTTATTTTTATGAATATACCCACAATAATTCAATTCATTTTGAAACTCAGCTAATGATAGTCGTGCATACTTTCCTCTCCCAGTTGTAACGATGTTACAATGTTAGAAAGGATGACAAATCGATGTTTAGCAGCAGGCCTTTTACACCTGCTCTTATGGCTGTTAGCTGGTAAGTGTACATTAACAACATATAATGCTATGCTAGCACTATTCCAAGTCCCAGGTCGTTGCGATTTTACGTCACGTGAGTGAATTATAAAACCCAAATCGCTCTTTACTACTGGAAAGATCCAACGAACAGTCGCTCATGAATCTGACTGATATCAACTGCAACGATTCAGGTAGGTTGTAAAGGAAGAAGTAAATTCTCTTTACACGCGCGTCATCTACAAGTTAAAGGGACATTAAGAGGTGTTGAAAATTTTTAATGTTTAAAATTTACTTCAGAAATCAAGATGAACATTAAAAATTGCCATTATTGTTGTTTCTACTAACAAAAACACAGCAACACTTGATTAAAACAATATCATCGCTATTTATTGAAAACGCCCTCTATGCAAATATGGTTCGCGTTATGTATCACGCGTAATGCAGGGGGATACTGTCGGACGTAAAATGCTCGTCCCGACTGTACGAGCATTTTTGAATCGACGTTTTCTTGTACAAAGAGGGCTGATTTTTCTTAATCCTTATAGGTGTAAGTTCATACATGTAATATAATTATAAAAATATACTAATCCCAGTTTTTATCATAATTGAGGGCGCAGCCTCCAACACATCTCTTAGTGCCCCTTTAAGAATCACCATTGAAGACGCTTTTTATTTTTCTAGGGCATCAAATGTACGTTCAAGCTCGAGTGTGTATCGTCAGACAAGAAGCAGATGGAGAAAACAGTGGATCCCTGTTTCGTTGGGTTTTGCCGAAATATGATACGTGCGGATGTACCAGCGTCCGATTGGGTAATACTAATCCTGGTTGTTGGCAGGGGACCGGCAATATTCCAGTGGAACCCTATCAATACAATTGGAGGTACATCAACTCACCGTTACTTTCGAATAATCAGACGAAGATTAGGCGATATTATGGCCTACAGTGCAAAGGTAAAGGATTCTTTGTATCGGCTATTTACAGCGTGTCCCAAAAAACTGGGTTCAAAAGTTTGCGAGCTTACAACTAAAAAAGTAGGAAACATAGATAGTCTATATTTAGGAATTTTAAACAAAATATACAGGACCTTAATTGGTTAAACTCTGTAAGTAATTCAATATAAACTTTTTGAAATACAAAGATTTTAATAGAGCGTGGTCAAAACCCATTTGTCCCACTTTTCAAGGAACACCCCGATGTGTTGCAATTGCACATTGTTGTGATTTCGTCAATGTTTTGCCTTTGCATTCATTCTTTACAAAGATTTGGGCAGTAAAGAGAATTATCATGGTCATATACCAATAATACAAGTTCATTATTTACATAAACATTAACAAAAATGTTCTTTGTTATAATCCGAGTTATTGTTAAGTTCTTTCGGAGAATAAACCCCATGCCGGGAATACTGCACATAGCGCACAGTTTTATGCAACGCACGGATGGTTTATTCCTTAAATCGGGACAAATGGGTTCTGACCACGCTCCATTCAAATCTTTGTATTTTAAAAAGTTTACATTGGATTGGTCTCCAAATTTACCCAATTAAGGTCAGCCATATTTTGTTTGATATCCGAAAATATATACTATCCATAATTCCTACTTATTTTGTTATAAGCTCGTAAACTTTTGAACCCAGTTTTTTGGGACACACTGTAGAAAGAAATCGCCCACCTACTCTCCCTTCCTATGACAAGAAAATCAGCCAATTCGTATTTGAATATCTTGAATTTGGAGAAGCATTTTGTAAAATGTCCTTAATATTGGGTCCGAAATTTGGCGCCGTTATACCCATTAAATAACTCATATTACAAGGAAGTATATACCAACGTCTTAGGGAAGACATCAAAACTCGACCGCCCGTTGACCGCCGGTTACGGTCGGTTCCGCCCGGTTCTTCCAGGTCAAATGTTTTACTGGTATATGAATATTCACGCATGCAACACTGAACAACCGCCGGTTGACTTAATGCTGTAACCAGACCAATTTACACTATCAATCTGTTACTTTGCGGTCATAATAGCTCTCTCTATATTCGTTCTATAAAAACACCATTCATATACTTTCGGTATTGATTTTAAAAAGTTAATTGAGCTATAAACAGATTGAAAAAGCCAACCCCAGCGAAAATCAATAGCTGTATTGTACTGGTTGTCAACTTAGACTTAAGAACCCATTACTTCAAGACTTTATTGCTCACGCGTGTGACGAGGCAGTATCAACCGGTCGTGTTCACCAGAGTGTAACTATTTGACCTCATTATGTGTATATATTTTAACAGACGACACGTTTTGTGAGAACCGGGCGGAACCGGCCGTAACCGGCGGTCAACGGGCGGTCGAGTTTTGACGTGATCCGTAATATTTGTTATCATCTGTCACGACTGATGCACACTTACTATTTTACTTCACATAGTTGTCTGTCCGGCGAATCAGACCGATAACACCAACCCCGGACAATCTACAGTCGTGGTAGAGTGGAACCCGCCCTCTGTCAATGCTGACGCCGGTGAGGAGTCCATTAGCGAATGCAATCCATCATCAGGGTCTAATTTTACAATTGGAGAAACAGAGGTTGTATGCCAGGGCATGGTTTTGCCTGACATTACTGACGCACCAGACAAGTGCCATTTTATGTCAACATCGTTGGTATGTTTGCTATCATTAAACCTTTTTTAGACGTAAATGAATCACAAAGCACTTGGTAACGTAACCTTGTCAATTCTTGTACACGATCTTCAGGGTGCACTTCACAAAATTGGGTATCCCCTACCCTTAAGGACGGTGTTTAAAACTAGAATTGAAAAGTATGCATGGCAAAATCCTCAATTTAAAAGACTTGACAGTAATACAATTGCCTAAACGACTAGGCTTTTGATTAATTATGATTAATGGGACATCACCTACATGCACACTGACTTTGAAATGTGAATATCATCTAGGTAAATGACGAGAGCTCATTCAATTTTGTGCTTTTTACTGGAAACATTGGTGATTACGGTGACATTTCCAAGCTCGTCAGAGATGTACCCTGCTTCATGACCATTTATTGGTAAACCGAGCAGGCTAACCTACCTATTTTCTGCACTTTTTGGTGAGAATGATTGAGATGAGATCTTTAAGAAAAAATCAATCTACAAGGTCCAATTTCGCAATTTAGTGGTCTAAAACAGTTTTATATCAGTATTTGTGTGCATATACCTATGGAGCTCTAATTAGTAGTGCAACTCCTTCGGACTATGACAGTAGACAGCGCGCTCTTAATTCCACAACCAGTGCATAGGCTCCATACCTTTACGTACACTAATTTAAGAATTGTGGTTACAAATTGGTACATTTTTGCGCTTATGAAGCAACTAAATTTGTCAACTTCACATTTTTCTCCGAGTTTATGATGTTATGATATTTGTACAAACTTGAATTTAGGTAACCCTGCAGTTGGACAATAATAAGTGTAACACCTTCATTTATCATACAAAATTAAAATAATATTAAAAGCAAATATGCAATCAAAATGACCTTAAAATCTACAAAATGAACTGTAATCATTTGGTGGCAATAAGTGCTTGAGTCCTGACTACTTCAATGAAAAAACGAACACTAGGACGATCAAACATAAGCAGAAATCCGACTTGCACCGGCACAGACTCATCATCATCCTTCGGCTGCAGAGCAGGCGACCACAAGTTTTCTCCAAGCACGGCGATCTGTAGCAAGAGTGGCTATCTGACGTTCTTGAAACATGCCTTCATTGTCACCAAGTAAGCGCTGTATGTACTTCAAGTATGATGCACGGCTGTTTGATCCCACATAATTTGTCCGTTTTATTCTGAGAACACCGTAACTTGCTGGCCCGGTTCTGGTTTTAACTTATTCAAGCACCTGAATATACTGGCCATCTTTTGTAGAATTTTCAGAACATTTGTTGATGCCATTTCTGAGAAATAGAGCTTTGAATATTAATATTTACTATAATAGCGCCCTCATCGGCCACATTTCCCATAGAGTTACATGTAAAATGTGTGTAAAGTAGAAAATGCCGATAATTTAAAAATGGCTCGTACAATTTTCGTGAAATTTTCACCGTATACTCGTATTCATTAGCGCTACCTAAATCAGGTCAAACCATAACTGGGCCACTATGCAATCTTTTTTTATTCCATAATTTTAATTATAAATCGGACAGTCAAACAGCCGTGGATGAGCTTGGACGACCAGGTCTCCTTCAGCCATGTGTTGGTATGTTAGTGGCATACATTCTAGCAGGCTCATCATCAGGGAGACGGAAAATATGTCCGAGGAATCTCAGCTGGGGACTTTTTACACGGTTGATAAGAGGCTCTGTCTTGGTCATGTCATAAATGGTGGTGTTCGGGACATGATCCATGCGTTTGATGTTAAGCATTATCCTGTAGCAAGAGGTAGCATAGGCATTTATTTTGCACTCCATATCTTGAGATATCACCCGGGATTCACAGCCATGCAGCAAAATCGTCACACAGGTGGTGCTAAATAATTTCACTTTTGTTGCGATAGCTACTTAAGGACTCCTCCAGAGGTGTTCCAACTTCCAGAATGCGAACCATGCCAATGCCCTGCGTCTTTTAAGGTCACTTGTACCCGATGCCATCATAGAGCCCAGATATATGAAATCCGTCACATGGCTGATGGTTTCCCCATAGACCTGTAGTGTTGGGTGAGTATTGCAGTTGGCCGTCATATACTCTGTTTTGGGAACGCTAATGATGAGGCCAAGGTCTTTTGCTGCTGCAGCAGTTTTTGTCAGCTGGTCTCAAGTAAGGCAATATCATCTGCAAAATCAAGGTCGTTTAGAACAACGTCGGTATGACGTCTAGAGCGACGCTGATGTGTCACAACACCTGAGTCAAGGTCAGATGTGGCTTCAATTGGTAGTCTACCAGTATCACAAATAGGAATGGAGCTAGGACATCACATTGTAGCACTGCAGTGGAGACAGCAAAAGGATCTGAGATGCTGCCATCTACCATCACAGCACTTTCCGAGTTGTTTTACATCACACCTATGGCATCGACAAGAGGGTTTGGTATTCCGTAATGTCGCAGCACTGCAAACATGACTCTCCTGTTTATTGAGTCGAAAGCTTTCTTGAAGTCTATGAATGTGAGAGGTAACTGATGGTCCTTGAACCCTTCCATAATCCTCCTGAGGATATGGATTTGCTATGCACAGCTTCTTCCAGGACGGAAGCCAGCCTGGTTGTTTCTCAAGATGGGGTCGACATGATCTCTAACTCTGTTTAGCAGGATCTTGTTATAAACCTTGGCTGTAATTGACAGTAGCGATATTCCTCTATAATTTGTCATTTGAGATAGGTCTCCCTTCTTTGGTAGAAGTACAATAACGCTGGTGGTCCATTGGTTGGGTGGTAGTGTAGACATCCATGCAAAATCTATTTAACCCATAGTTTGGAACTATTTAACCCATAGTTGGGAAACAATTTAACCCATAGATGGAAGCTTTTTAACCCATAGCTGGGACTATTTTATACCATAGCTGGTAAAACAATGATCAGTAGCACCATGGAAGTAACAGTTACTTCCATGGTAGTACCCAGAGCTACTCCAATAGCTCAAGGCCTACTGGTAATATTTCCCCTCGGAGCTCCGTCTGTATCCAAAAGCAGAAGTAGATGGATAGATTGAGTACCGGATGACCAACTTGGGAATACCTCTAAAAATAATTCTAGCCCTACCAGAAATCACAGCACCCAATAGTATTGCCCTGTTCTCCCGCAGTTTAAGGAACAAGTCCAGCCGGAACATAACTCTCAAAGGCTCTAATACTTCAGGTATTAACCCTACCTACCACACCCAGATTGATCACCTGCACTCAACTCTGCTTTCAGGCGTCAGCAGACGCTCCCACTGGTGCACTCACTGGCTGTACCGTCTGGGATGGAATATTGTGCGCCACTGTAGCGGTCTATGTAAGATGTAAGATCAGACCGGCTAGACCGGCACAGACTAAAATAACTTACAGGTGTAAATTCAATTGCTCTAGTAATCTCATGTGAATGCCATTTAAGGGCATAATAAACCCATAAGATTGAGCTCAATTAAAGTAAGAGCTATTCAAACAGTAAATATCACGACTTGTCCACAACTCTTTGCTTGACGTGTAATGTGCATGCGGTTAAAAGGAATCTCCACTGATGTGTATTACGAATAATGGCGCCATTCACAAAGATTGTTTCTTCCTCTCGGAATGTGAACATACACACTAAATAACACGAAATTCATACTTTATTCTTCGCAATGGCAATACCCGAGCACGTTAAAAGGTTACAGACTCTTTTGTGAAGAGTAGGGGAACATCCCGGTCTGTATCTGTAACAGTGTTCACACATCTATCTAAAAAGCTAAAAAGAGGATTATTGGAAATAAGCTAAAAAGAGGCTTATTGGGTTATCCAGACCCAAATGATATCTAATCAAATCAATGATTTAGATGATCAACCACCAGTGATCATACACTGCCCATCCCCTTCTCCGCTGATAATTAAATTGTCAAAACATGCTAGTTAGCTAGCTTGGAGTTAGGTTAATACACCATCTGTATATTTAGGGAACAGTTCCATTTGTACGCGATAAAAATTGCGAGAATGTTCCGGGCCCCGATGAGTTTTTTATCAGGCCCCGATGAGATTTTTATCGCGAACAGTTGCGAGTAGCAAAGGATTATTTATCGAGTAGCGTATTACCGCTTGTTTAAATATAACGAAAGATAAGTGGTCGGTATGTACGGTAAATAGAGCTTCGGGTTATTTATTCTAGTTGTAAGGTACAAATTCAGCATTTCATGTTTTTAGAGATAATGTTATTGATTATGGATGTTTAACGTAAATTGTATTATCCTCGTGTATTTGCTAAACAATGTCCCGCTCTATTTGCTAAACATACCCCATGGTATGGCAGAGGCCTCGTATCGGGCCCCGATGTCTATTTTATCGGGGCCTGATGACTATTTTATCGCGAATCAAATTGAAAAACATCGGGTCCAAAACATATCAGGCCCCGATACAGTCGCGATAAATTTATCGCGTATAAATGGAACTGCTCCCTTATCTTTACAGACAAAGAAGGCCCAAACATCACGTGTCCAAATGATATCAACGTGATTGCTCCGATTGGAAAAAGAAGTGTCATTGTGTTTTGGGTGCCTCCGAATGCAACGGATAACTATGAGCTATCTCCAATAAGTATACGGTGTTTCGGGCCCGATTCCAGGGGAAATGGAAAATATTGGCAAATTGGATTCCGAACCATAATTTGTGAAGCCAATGATATTAGTGGCAACATAGGCACATGCGAGTTCCGTGTAACCGTCATAGGTAAAAACATTGATTTTGTATCTGATTGAAACGTTCAAAAATACCCATTTGGGTTCCCATGTCTTGGGAAAGCGTGTAGTATACAAGAATAAACTGTATTCAATTAAATTAAAAACGATCCATTTGAACAGTCAAGTATATCACAACTTTACTTTTTAATCACACATCTGTGTGTCTAATGCATAATGGTGCCGCCGCTCACTAAGATAGTTTCCCATCGGAACTTTAACATCAACACCAAATAATACGATAATATTATACTTGATTCTATGCAATGTTGTAGATAACCAACCACCAGTGATACACTGTCCATCCCAACCCATGATATCATCTGCTACTGGAAACAATTCCAAAGTTGTTTCGTGGAATATAGACAACATGGCCGACGACAATGACGTGTTGAATAAGACAGACAACCATCGTATTGTAACGGTCCAATGCACGCCCTCGCCCGGGTCTATATTTCAAGTAGGACGCACTGTTGTGAATTGCACTGCCTACGATCACAGCATGAATTCGGCGAACTGTATTTTTTCAGTTGGTATCGAAGGTACATGTACCGTATTTATTGTTATTTTTACAAACAAAACATGACATCCCATTATAATAACAAACACATCCATATAGAAATCATATATTGTACCTTGTAGCAGTTTCAAAGCGACGTTATGCTTTCGGTCAGTGTGTCTACCCAGAGCTTTCTTGTTCTTATGTTTTATTCTTGAAATGAAAACTGACGATTGGTGGCGCAGTTAAAATACTGATCGTAGAGTCTTAATAAAAAGTAGCTTCCCCGGGTAGCTTCCTCTGCCTCTGTTGTCGATTAGTGTCACTTCTACCATCACATCCCCGCAATGGCGTGTACAAAACGATAATATCATTCTCCTGTGCGAGTATGAAACAGAATGATGCCTACAACTATTAGGCCAGTATAAAAAAACGAGACTATTCGAGTGTACTCAATTTCATCAATTTATGTTATCTATCTAATTCAACAGATATTGAATGTTACACGATGCTGGATGGTTCCGATTATAGAGGCTATCATTCTACCACTAAGAGTGGTCATACATGCCAGAAATGGACATCACAATTTCCACATATCCATAGCTCATTTAAGCCTACAACTCATCCTAACGCCGGTTTAGGGGATCATAATTACTGCCGAAACCCAATATCAAACATCAATAAGAGACCAAGTCCCTGGTGTTTCACAACATCAATTTTGCAGCGTTGGGAATTGTGTGACGTCGGCCAGCCAAGCACATCATGCTTGTAAAGATTCGTTATACAGGTACGTACATGTCATGTCAGAAGGCTATGATTTGAAAAAATGAATGTTCAAAATATCGGGTATGGCTATCCCATCAGCATTTTCAACACAAAGTTTTATTGAATATAGTTATGTGTTAAATAAAAAGGGTTAATATACATTAAATAACTCTTATCCAACCATAATGCTTAGTTTCATGATATTAGTACCGTTCGCCTTTAAAAAGCCCACACAAATATCTAAACCGTTATACAGGTTATAATTCTACAACTAATATTCGTATGACGGACAGATAACAAAGTCTTACAATAAAGAATAGGCGATATTAAGTTTGATATTGAAACCAACGCTGATCCCAAAATGTGCGTTTCTAGAACTTAAAGACAGCACGGAATTAACCTAACACAGAATCCTCTATTGACGGATTAAAGGATTATACAGCTTTATTCCGTAATGGGGTATTTATACTAACAATAAATAATCGGTCAATTTTAGAGTGGAAATAACAGTATTTACAACAGCTAACTTATTCGTGAGGTGTTTATATTGAAGACCTCACGCGTTTAGACGATGGAGACGAATTCGATAACATTTATACAGCGTATCATTTATACTAGGAATTTGGTGTTTAAGTTTGACAACAAAAAACCTGTGTTCTACGGGCTGACCTTTTTTAATTTGAACACTTATTTTAAATTTTGGAAATTCGTTGGAAATTTTGGAAATACGTTGATTTTTTTTAACAATTAACCAAATGTTCACAAAAATTATGAAAAAAGAAAGAAAAAGAAAATAAATTTACCTACCGACCGATCCTACAGAGGGCCGTTCACCCGTAGAATTTGATTTCTTCTTTTTTTCGCCTTAAGAAGACTTGATTGAAATACACCATCATAATAACTTATGGTCCATTGTCATTAATTTCAGGATGAAGACAACCAACCATGACAAAAGGAGAGATGTGAAAAGGGACTAGAGAACGACTCGGAATTACTTTGACTTGGAATTTGTTTCGAAATGACATTTGTTATAAACTAACATACTTTAACAATATAAATAGTATTTTTGTGGGTTTAATATCCCATCGATACTCAATAACTCGAATATATTGCACTATTTACTCGTCTGCGTGCGTGGTGATATAAATGATCTGAAATGATCAAATTAATGTAATATTCCCATATCTTGCATTCCCACCCAATATGCCTATTCTGCTTAAATATTATGGTCAGTAGTAAATGGATGTCTTTATCTTGCTTTCAGTACATTTAACCTTTTATAGTAACAGCATTTAAGTCCCAACAATTATGTTGGGTGTAAAGGCTTCAAATTTATATTTAATTCAAACTAGCTTTCGCCTCAAAATTAAACGAAATATGCTCGAAAGTATCAGGTCATAAGAAACAAAAAAGCGTTAATCGTTTGAATAGGTCATCGACCTTTTTGGAGGCAGGGCTATCAAGCCCGCCTCCTTTAGGGGTAGGAAATGACCAAATGGGAAAACGACATCTTACGTACAGTTTGCATGTGACAATAAATCCCTTACGTTTTACCATGTCACAATACATAATAACAGATCCTCTCTGTTGTAGCGAACACCTATCAACAACGAGAGTCGCTGACCTTTTTCAATTAAAACCCGTTTAGCGAGTTTCATAAACGGGGTTTGTATCATATTCTTGGAATTGGGCTACATTTTGGCCTTGGATGAGGTGTTTTAGGCGACATTTGTGATGTGATGTGGCAACACTGCATATCTGATCAAATATCAGTTATATCAGTTGTATACACAGCTGCGACTAATACATGACCGGCTATAATCACATCTTGACTGACTGTGGGTAAGACGAAATGCATTAAAAGATTAAACGATTTTTATTGTTTTAGGAAAGTTTATATACAAAATATGAAAAGAACGTGGCTTTATTGATATAGTTTCCCGTTTGAATGGTGGAAATCGGTTGGCTAGAATTAAAGTTACCGAATTCCTATTTTAAAAGATGTTGAATTAATTAAACGGTATATTTTGCGGCGTTCTTTATTCACGATTTTGTCCCATGGAAATATTGCTGTACAAATTCACTGTGTATCAAATATTCATTGGACTGTATTCAAATATTCATTTGAATTTAAAGAGTGTATGGTTTAAAAATGTGTGAGGTTAAAATGCCATGGTGTCTGTATTGTCAACATAGTGTATATTAATATATTAGTGAAATATAACCTCATAAAAATGTCCCGCAAAATGTGTCACACAACAATTACATGTATTGTGGCTCAATAAATGTATATGGTTCTTTTGAAAGTGCATGAGATTACAGTAGCTCTCATGCACTCGCACGTCAAAGTATGTGAGTCCGTATTGGTTATCGGGGATCTTCATTAATATTTTTTAACATTTCTGAATATAGTTATTAGTCATACTTAAAACCGGGACTTAAAATGGTTGTAAGATATTGTGTTTAATGTTCAAGTAATACAATTATTCAAGTATTTCTCTGCTTCTGCTTATGTTTGTTCTTTAAATGCAATAAATTTAGTATGTTTCCTGCAAATCAGTCTCATCAGGTGTCCACAAGTTCGTCTTTATTCATCCACTTCATAAAGTATACAATTGGTTTATCAAGTGTTAATGATATAATATTTGAATAGTGGATTTCCCAGAAGGGCCAGATTGCAATTCAAAAGAACTGTAATCAAAACACATTACTCAATGAATAAAACAAACAAGTCAATAGACATGGAGGAAGGACAGACTTCAAAAATATAGCTAGATGAGTGTTTCTTGCCCTTCCCTTTCACAAGTACCATATAAAACTGTAAACATGGTAAAAAGAAACTCTTTAGCCAATATACAAACAGACAATCAACAGACAGACAAAGAAACAGAGTATCAAACGATCCCATAAAGTGTTATGAACAATACATTTATAGCCAGGTCAGTGTAATGCATTATTTTAACAGTAACAATAAGTACATTACAGTTGTTCATATAACTTTGCCTTAATTAACTTTACTGAAAAAAAATCTTTTTTTTTGTTAACTTGGTTGTAGACAATCTTTAACAAAGGCACTTTATTTGATGTTCAGAGTTAAAAACCATAAAAACACACATTTTTCAAGTATAATGCTCATATATATAATTTGTCTAGAATATATTCACGCTTTTTTATCAGCAATGTAAATCGGCAAGAAAATCCACTTCCTTTAAAAACAAAATATGTCAGTCACCAAGTAACAGGTTATGACCAATTTATCTGTGGTAAAATGCCAACGTGATCAACCAGCTCTAAGATGTAACATACTTGATTCCAAAAGCCTTTAATGTTTTTACTCATCACATTGTCCTGACTTTTTATAGTATGATTAACATTAGCTAGAGATTTCCATTCATGTTATATTGATAAATAAAACTTATGACATAACCATTTTTTGTGTTACTACCTATATCACACTCTGCTGTATGTTTCTTTAAATTTATATGACTGCCTCCTTTCCTTTTTAAAGGAATTTTTATATGCAACAGGTGTCAACATTTCAAGGTACTCCATTTTAATGGAAGCGATCTTAAATTATTCAAATTCAGGTAATGAGTCACAAAGAGAATATTATGCTATTACAAAAGATGTTCATGCCATTGCTATAGGAAGTGAGTGACACTAATTTTTGCTGAACATTGATATTTTTGGAAGATAACTTTGTAGATATAGCAAGTAAAGCCGATAATTTTGTAGATATAGCAAGTAAAGCCTTTACTTAAACTAGACTATGAAAATTATCTAGATAGGGGCCAAATTTGAATTTGATACGTCTGAGTAAATTTATTATAAGTTTTAACCGAAATCTCCACAAATAGACAGACAAATATCTTACGCACATTAAAGATTGCTGAACATGGTTTTAACTATCTCAGGTCATATTGTGAGAGATATCATGACTGAAAGGCTACACCTCCGGGTCCTCGGTAGGCGACTTTTAGTGTTGCTAAATATCAGGCTCAGAATGACCCTGAAACCGATGCTCCTAGAATTTGAAGTCCCCTGCCTGCTCGGGTTGAAAGTGTCTTGTCACCCCCCCCCCCCCCCCCCCGATGTTTTTGTTTATATGAAGCGCCATGGAAACACGGGTATATTGTCTATGTTTTATAAATATGAGTATTTGAAACGACCGATACCTAAAATATTGATGATGATCTTGTGAATAAGGCAATGATTGTCTCCTGTATAAGAACATTGACAAATGAAATTGTTAAATGGGAATATAGATACCGTGTGTAAAGTACAATAAACCACGGACTGTCAAAATGCAATGTAATGTAACCATGATAACGAAAACGTATCGTATTATGATTTATTAAATAATATTAGTTTTTACATACATGCATGATAGCGTTCCTATAAGCCAAATTACCAAAACGATTGTTATTTGATAAAATCTACGAAGCTATACATAGATTAAAGCCATTAGTGATTCGTCAATTCAACCATCTCATGGATATACCGTTGTACACCAAAACAAAACAAAACAAAACAATACAAAATAAAACAAAACAAAACAAAACAAAACAAAACAAAACAAAACAAAACAAACAAAACAAAATGAAATGAAACGAAACAAAACGATACAAAAAAACAAAGGCAAAACAAAACAGAGGCAAAACAAAACAAAGGCAAAAATAAAACAAACACTTTGAATGGTTGGTTGGTTGGTTCGGTCCTGTCATGACTGACAGCTCATGACCTTACAGATACTACGCCACAAATAACGATTTTCAGCAAAGGAGTAACAATCACGGAGAGGGTGTCCAGTAGGGCGGGGCGTAAATAGGGAAGGTATTTTGTTCAAATTGGCCATGGTCAAAATGTATTCCACTTGACCCCACATGATCAAATATGCACTTTAAAAAATTCAGAGGGGGTCTTAATCAGACCCCACCACTACCATTTATCCCCCTTTAGGGGAATACATGGTAAAGTGGCCAAATTGGTGTAGCAATATTAGGTTTCGACCTAGAACAAATTGATACATATTTTTTCACCTAAATACATTTCTATAAGGTACCCATAATGACATACTAAAAGTATGAAAATATCAGAGTATTAGAAATATGATAATTTGCATAAACTTAAAATGGCCGCTAATTTGAACATTTTCATTGTTTTGGACTTATTTCTTATCTTAGATAGTTGTTATGGCACTTTAAATAGCTTCAGCATATATTTTATGAATGCATAAAGTCTCAAAGGACATACAGAGACATATCTGCCCTAATATGTGTATCTTAAATTGCATAAATAAAAAATGGCCGCCAAAATTTTCAAATTAGCGGCCATTTTAAGTTGATGCAAATTAGGCATATTTCTACCACTCTGATATTTTCTGACTTTTAGCATGTCATTATGGGGACCTTATAGAAATGCATTGTGCTGAAAAAAATTATCTTTCAATTTGTTTTAGGTCGAAACATAATTTTGCTACACCAATTTGGCAATTTTACCATGTATTCCCCTATAGGGGGATTAAGTGTAGTGGTGGGGTCTGAAGACCCCCCCCCCCCCCCCCCCCCCCACCGATTGTTTTTTAAAGGGCATATTAAATCATGTGGGGTCAAGTGGAATACATTTTGACCATGGCCGATTTGAACAAAATACCTTCCCTATTTACGCCCCGCCCTAGTGTCCAGTAATCAAATTTATTTGGTCAATCCACCGGGAACGAGGTCTGCCTTTCTTACGCTTCCCTTCAATCATGCCTTAAATTTGAATATCAACATCAAAACACATAGCTTTAAGCTTTAATACTGTTTCTCAGCGAATTCAGAATACACGTTGCCAGATCAATATCAGGAGTGAATGATGGATCTGTGGTGAAATGCAGCCGCTTCAGTGATTCTCGTTCAGAGATATGCCAAAAGAGGTGCTCTTACAATATAAGAGCACTGGATTCTAGCAGAAAATATGAGTAGCGAAACTACTAATTTAAGTTAATTCACGCCAGTTTGTCCGAGTCACTATAACTTACTCAGCTCGTATCCATTGTTCGATAAGTTAATAAATCATTAAGTTTCGCTAGTCAAATGTTCTGCTAGAATCCAGGTTTCAGATGCTCTTTTTCATGTACAAGAGGGCAGGCAATGCGCCTTATATTATTAATTATATTATTAATATTAAAGGAGATTCAGCATTTGTGGTCACTGTACTTTGTAATGTAGTAGCGCGTCATTCTAGTGCTCATATTAATACACATCCTGCGTGATCCAGTAGACAACGTATTCGATATACGCTGCTTTTGTTCTTATTCCAAATACATTTCTATGATTTGCCATGAAAACCTTCAGAGTATACCCAGAGTCATTCATTTTATTTTCAAACTCAGCTAATGATAGTCCTGCATACTTCTCCATCCAGTTGTAAAGATATTCGATGTTAATAAAGATGCCAAATCGATGTGTAGCAGCTGGCCTTCTTCTACACTTGCTGTGTATGTTAACTGGTAAGTGTACATTAACAATATCTAATGCCAACACTAATGAAAGTCGCTGGTTGTGGCGATTCAGGTAGGTTGTAAACTGAAAGGGAGAAGTGAAACTTCGTGACACTCGCGTCATCTACCAGATAACAATCACCATTTTTTTCTAGGGCATCAAATGTACGTTCAAGCTCGAGTGTGTATCGTCAGACAAGAAGCAGATGAAGAGAACGGTGGTTCGCTGTTTCGTTGGGTTCTGCCGAAATCTGATGTGTGCGGATGCACCAGCGTCCGATTGGGTAATACTAATCCTGGTTGTTGGCAGGGGACCGGCAATATTCCAGTGGAACAGTATCAATACAATTGGAGGTACATCAACTCACCGTTAGTTTCGAGTAATCTGACGAAGATTAGGCGATATTACAGCCCACAGTGCAAAGGTAAAGGATTCTTTGTATCGGCTATAAAGAAATCGCCCACCTCCTCTTCCTTCCCACGACAAGAAAATCAGCAACTTTGTATCTAAAATATCTTGAATTTGGAAAGTATTTTGTAGAATGTTCTATGTATCAAATCCGAAGTTCGCCGTTGTAGCCACTAAAGAACTCATATAACAAGGAAATATATACCTTTTTTAAAAAAAATTCTCCATTCTTTTTATTTTTCATTCATCTATATTCTATACAGAAGTTATATAACATAATAACAATATATTAAACACTGGTATCAATAAGTTACAAATATGAACAAAAACATGACTCTACCAGCGAACAGCATGTACCAACAATTACCATTAGCATGAAGATGCAAATGATCGTCAACGGCACATGATCTTCGCAGGTGAGTTGACAAACAAAGCAATATAATAAAAATTACACGACAAAAATGGCCAACGTTGACGTTGCGCAATTTCCCCTCAAAGTTGTATAACGTCTTACTTGTTATCATCTGTCACGACTGATTCACACTTACTATTTTACTTCACATAGTTGTCTGTCCGGCGAATCAGACCGATGAAACCAACCCCGGACAATCTACAGCCGTGGTAGAGTGGAACCCGCCCTCCGTCAATGCAGACGCCGGCGAGGAGTCCATTGGCGATTGCAATCCATCATCACGGTCTAATTTTACCATCGGAGAAACAGAGGTTGTATGCCAGGGCATGGTTTTGCCTGACGCGACCGGCGCACCAGACAAGTGCCATTTTTATGTCAACATCGTTGGTATGTTTGCTATCATTAATCTTTTTTAGACGTAAATGAATCACAAAGCACTTGGTAACGTAACTGGATTAATTCTTGAATATGATCATGACAGACGACAGGGAGGATGACTCCTTTGGGGAGTCAGGACGACTCCTTTGGAGAGTCAAGATGACTCCTTTGAAGAGTCAAGATGACTCCTTTGGAGAGTCATGGCCGATTTACTCCATTTCAAGAGTCACTTGACTCCAGTTTGGCTTTCAGTGCATTTAGAACTAGATTTGTTAACTTCATAAATTTCACCGAGTTTATGATGTTATGTTGGTACAAACTTGAAATTGGATAACCATGAAGATGGACAATAATTGGTATATCCCCTTCATTTATCATGCAAAATTGAAATATTGACAGCACATTTGCAATCAAAATTACTTCAAAATCTACAAAATGAACTGTAAATATTCCTGTTGCATTGCAGTATTAGTCCTAAAATCATGTTAAAATTTCAACTGTGATCATTTAGTGGCAATCAGTGCCTAAGTCCTGACTACTTCGATGAAAGAACACCAGGACGATCGAAAATAAGCAGAAATCCCGACTTGCTCCGGCATAGACTAAAATAATTTACAGGTGTAAATTTAATTCCTCTAGTTACTTACATGCAGTCATTTTATATCCTTAATCGCGCAACTATAGTAATCAGCATTCGTATCTTTACAGATAAAGAAAGCCCAAACATCACGTGTCCACTGGATATACACGTTATTGCTCCGAATGGAGAAAGACACGCCAAGGTGTCTTGGGTGCCTCCGAATGCAACGGATAACTCTGGGCTATCTCCAATAAGTACACGGTGTTCCGGGCCCGGTTCCGGAGGAAATGGGAAAACATGGCAAATTGGATCCGAACCATAAAATGCGAAGCCAGTGATACTAGTGGCAACATTGGCACATGCGAGTTCCGTGTAACAGTCATAGGTAAAACACTTTGTTTTTTAATCTTGAAAATACAAACAATGTGAAGTCGGATGTACAAATATATTACCATATCTCTAAAAGGCTTATTCAAAATATATCACAACTTGACATTTAACCGAGCCTCTGTGCTAGATGTCTAACGTGCTCACTAAGATCGTTTCTTCTAATAAAAGCTTGAACATCAACACATAGGCCTAATAACACGATATTTACACTTAATTCTATGCAATGTTTTAGATAACCAACCACCAGTGATACACTGTCCATCTCAACCCATGATATCATCTGCTACTGGAAACAATTCTAAAATTGTTTCGTGGAATGTGGAAAATATGGCCGAGGACAATGATGTGTTGAATAAGACAGACAACCATCGTATTGTAACGACCCAATGCACTTATAGAGGTTATCATTCTTCCAATAAGAGTAGTCATGCATGCCAGAAATGGTCCTCCCAATTTCCACATATCCATAGCTCATTTAAGCCTACAACTCATCCGAACTCCGGTTTAGGGGATTATAATTATTGCCGAAACCCAATAGATTAGGAACCAAGTTCCTGGTGTTACACAACATCAATAATTGTGCGTAGGGAATTTTGTGACGTCGGCCAGCCAAGCACATCATGCTTGTAAAGATTCGTAATAGAGGTACATGTCCCCAACCCCTTAGTTAACAGTGTAACACAAACGTCTCATGAGGACGAGGGTTAAAGGTTTTAAAAGTGCCGCGTGAAGATTTATGAATTGAGTTTGAGCGTGATTACGTGCAGCGACCTGCTGCCGATGAGGCGGTTAGAAACGATAACATTATACAGCGTACCATTACAAGGAATGTTGTGTTTAAGTTTGAAAAAAAAACCACTCTGTTCTACGAGCCCGACTGACCCATGAAGAAAAAAAATGGGAAAAGTGTACTTTAGGTCCCAATACTGCAACATAAAAGTTGCTATATCGGTCGATAATGGTACGATTTTACTGTTGTGTTCCAGTATCGAGCGATATTTTTATGTTCCAGTATGAGGCGATGCTGGTATACGTGATATCAGTGAGATTTGTCCCAGTAATTGAACAATACTGGTACATAATTATGTTCCAGTATCGCCCGATACTGGACCATTTTATATGTGCCAGTATCGGGCGATACTGTAACACTGACTTTGTACCATTATCGGACGATACTGGGTGTTCCAGTATCGGATGATAGTACAATCCAGAATCTGGGACCTATAGTACACTTTTTCAAAAAAGTTTAACATATTTATAAAACTGTTTTTAAGATTTTTATATTTTTTTAATTTCGAAAATTGTTTACATGTTTTGAATGTTTAAAAAAAAGTTTAACCACATGTTCACGAAAATTATGAAAAATAGAAATAAAAATATAATAATAAATGTACCTACCAACCGACCCTACCGAGGGCCATTCATCCATATAATTGGATTTATTTTTCTTGATAGACTTACCTCATCATAATATTTTATGATCCATTGTTATTAATTTCAGGATGAAGACAACCATTACAAAGAAAAGATTTGAAGAGGGACTACTTTGACATGGAATTTGTTTTGAAATGACATTTAAGCCTGGCCTGAGCATTTTGCTTGAGCATGGTCCCTTCAGGACCCAAGCGTGTGTCCGTATGGACCGACCGTGTAAACAAACAAACAAACAAACATTTCTTATAAACTAACATACTTTAACAATAAAGATAGCATTTGTGTGGGTTTAATATCCCAGCGATATTCGATAGACTCGAACCTATTGCTTTATTTACTTGTCTTCTTGCGCGGTGATATTAGATAATTGATCGGAATTGATCAAATGAATGTAATCTTCCCATATCAGGCATTCCCACATATTATGCATACATAGTCAATAGTAAATGGGATGGCTTTATCTTAGAAAAATACAAATGGATGGTCTTAATTTAATGTCTGTGCTTTCAGTGCATTTTTCCTTTTATATTTAACAGCATTAAAGTCCCAACAATGATGTTGGATATAGAGGCTTCAAATGTATATTATTCAACTAACTTTTGCCTCGAATTAAACGAAATATGCACAAAAGTATCATAAGAACCAAACAGCGTCATTCATTTGTATAGGTCATCGACCTTTCATGCAACAGGTGTCAACAATTCAAGATACCCCAATGGAAGCAATCATAAATTATTCAAATTGATATAATGAGTCACAAAGAGAATAGTATGCTATAACAAAAGATGCAAGTGTCAGTAGTATTATGGAGTCCACAGTCAGTAATCATGCGATTGTTATAGGAAATTTGTGATACTAATTTGTGCTATACATTGACCTCCTGATACTGTTAGACGATAACTTTATAGATATAGCAAGTAAAGCCTTCACTTTGCTTTAAGCGATTAATAGGATGTGCAGGATACGGGAAGATAACGTTAACTTGTTCAGCGTCGAATCATTGGGTTAAGAGGAGATAGGGTAATGTAAGCGGGGGAATTTACTTGTGGCGATGAACTTTTGAGGGTTTATGGACAGTTATATATCAAGTAGCTACAATGTCATCTTTCCCGGTCCACTTACACGAAACGGGGTATATCATTGGGTTCTAGAGATAATATGAAGGAACTTACCATGAAATATCTTCAAACAGAATGGATTTCTTGATATACTAACCTTTATACCGACTGCCTTCAAACTGCATATTTCATTTTCTACTTGCCTACGTGCCTAATTCAAATTGGTTTTGAAAACTCGGTAAAGCCTGCTATTTTTAATGATAACCATCATATTGCCATGATAATAATTTGCTCATGGGGAACGACAAATCTGATAATCTACAAGGTTCAAAATTCATCATGGATTTGAAAACGAGATGACTTTTTTCCACTATTGCGTTTTTGTTACTCATCCTGTATTGCGAAGATAATAATTTACTCATAGTGAATGACATGAATCTTATGTGGTACGTAGGCCTAAAGACGATGTCACCTGTAACGTTACAGCAGCTTTTGTTGCCTGCCGATGTGCGCGCGAATTGCCTGCCAAACAAATTAAAGCTTGTCTGCCGGTGTGCGCACGAATTGCCTGCCAAACAAAAGCTTGTCCGCCGGTGTGCGCGCGCGTGCGAAAGGGGTGTTCATTATAAACCATACACTAAACCAAACCAGCCATCTATATTCAATAGCAGTCGATACAACAGTCAATGCATGTTTCCCCAGTGCATGGAATGGAACCGGGCACTTAACATTGTTGATCAACAATAGGTGACATGGTCTATAGACGTTCCACTTATTACAGATGAATATTTGGCAACATCAAGCGTGTTTCTATTCCATCACCACTAATAACTGGTTATTTGTGGTGATATTCAGGCCATCACCACTAATCACCACCAATAGCCACACCATCTTTTGCATTCAAATAGAAACACGCGTACATACTATACAAGGCGTTTCATAAAAGGTGTCGCATGAGGGACATAAATCATCGAAAACACATCCTATGTTTTATTTTTCAAAACGGAATGATGATTATGCCTATTAGTTCCCTGTCAATTACACGATTCCCGTTTAATATGATTTCCTAATACCCCAGATTTATTCATTTCGGTAAACTATAGTAAGAATTTCACTTTGGCCAATTTTAAACTAAAATAAGACTTGCATTTGAAGAAAGACTTGCATTTTTATCTCCGGTCATATTGTGAGAAATATCATGACTGAAACGCTACAACCCTGGGTCTTCGGTAGGCATAGTGTTGCTAAATATCAAGCTCGGGATGACCCTGAAACCGATGCTCCTAGAATTTGAACACCCCTCCCCCCGGGTGGAAAGTGTCTTGTCACCCCCCTGATGTTTTTGTTTATATGAAGCGCCATGGAATCAGGGGAATATTGTCTATGTTTTATAAACAATCGTATATGAAACGACTGATGCCTAAAATATTGATGATGATCTTGTGTATAAGGTAATGATTGTCTTCTGTAAAAGAACATTAACAATTTAATAGGTTAAATAGGAATATAGATACAGTGTGTAAAGTACATTAACCACGGACTGTCAAGATGCAATCTAATGTAACCATGATAACGAAATCGTATCGTATTATAATTTATTAAATAATGTTAGTGATTGTGTGTCTATAAGCCAAATTACCAAAACGAAGTTCATCGATTGGTATTTGATAAAGGCCATCAGTGTTTCGTAAATTCAAACATCTCGTAGATATACAGTATTATACCAGAATATACATTAAATAACACGAATTGTTTGTAAACCAGTGACCCATATTGAAATGACCGTGCCTATGGTAACGCACTTAACAAAACAAAACAAAACAAAAAGAACGCAAAACAATGGCATAAACAAAACAAACAAATTTGAAAACCAACATCAAAACACATACCGTAGCTTTAATATTGTTTTTAGCGAATACAGAAATCACGCATAATCATGATAATGCATGTTCAATATCAGGAGTGAATGACGGATCTGTGCGTGAATTACAAATTCATTGTAGTTTAGCTAAACTTTATTGTCTGCTCGAATCCAGTGCTCTTATATTATACGAGGAGCACTCCTTTTGGCATATCTTTCAATGCGCATTATATTATTATCATTAATATTAAAAGAGATTAACTTATTTAGTAACGTCATTGTACTTTGTAGTACATTAGCTCGTCATGCTGGTGCTCATATTCCCGCTCACATTAAAACACAGCCTTATTCCAAATTTATTTTTATGAATATACCTACAATAATTCAATTTATGTTGAAACTCCGCTAATCATAGTCGTGCATACTTTCCTCCACCAGTTGTAATGATGTTACAATGTTAGCAAGGATGACAAATCGATGTTTAGCAGCAGGCCTTTTACACCTGCTCTTATGGCTGTTAGCTGGTAAGTGTACATTAACAACATATAATGCTATGCTAGCACTATTCCAAGTCCCAGGTAGTTGCGATTTTACGTCACGTGAGTGAATTATAAAACCCAAATCGCTCTTTACTTTCAACTGCAACGATTCAAGTAGGTTGTAAACAGAAGGAAGAAGTTAATTCTCTTTACACTCGCGTCATCTATCCAGTTAAAAATCACCATTGAAGACGCTTTTTATTTTTTCTAGGGCATCAAATGTACGTTCAAGCTCGAGTGTGTATCGTCAGTCAAGAAGCAGATGAAGAGAACGGTGGTTCGCTGTTTCGTTGGGTTCTGCCGAAATCTGATGTGTGCGGATGCACTAGCGTCCGATTGGGTAATACTAATCCTGGTTGTTGGCAGGGGACGGGCAATATTCCAGTGGAACAGTATCAATACAATTGGAGGTACATCAACTCACCGTTACTTTCGAATAATGTGACGAAGATTAGGCGATATTACGGCCTACAGTGCAAAGGTAAAGGATTCTTTTATCGGCTATTTACAGCGTGTCCCAAAAAACTTGGTTCAAAAGTTTGCGAGCTTAAAACTAAAAAAAGTAGGAAACATAGATAGTTTATATTTAGGGATATTAAACAAAATATACAGGACCTTAATTGGTTAAACTCTGTAAGTAATCCAATATAAACTTTTTGAAATACAAATATTTTAATAGAGCGTGGTCAAAACCCATTTGTCCCACTTTTCAAGGAACACCCCGATGTGTGTTGCAATTGCACATTGTTGTGATTTCGTCAATGTTTTGCCTTTGGATTCATTCTTTACAAAGACTTGGGCAGTAAATAGAATTATCATGGTCATATACCAATAATACAAGTTCATTATTTACATAAACATTAACAAAAATGTTCTTTGTTATAATCCGAGTTATTGTTAAGTTCTTTCGGAGAATAAACCCCATGCCGGGAATACTGCACATAGCGCACAGTTTTATGCAACGCACGGATGGTTTATTCCTTAAATCGGCACAAATGGGTTCTGACCACGCTCCATTCAAATCTTTGTATTTCAAAAAGTTTACATTGGATTGGTCTCCAAATTTACCCAATTAAGGTCAGCTATATTTTGTTTGATATCCGAAAATATAAACTATCCATAAGTCCTACTTATTTTGTTATAAGCTCGTAAACTTTTGAACCCAGTTTTTTGGGACACGCTGTAGAAAGAAATCGCCCACCTACTCTCCCTTCCTATGACAAGAAAATCAGCCAATTCGTATTTGAATATCTTGAATTTGGAGAAGCATTTTGTAAAATGTCCTTAATATTGGGTTCGAAATTTGGCGCCGTTATACCCATTAAATAACTCATATTACAAGGAAGTATATACCAACGTCTTACTTGTTATCATCTGTCACGACTGATGCACACTTACTATTTTACTTCTCATAGTTGTCTGTCCGGCGAATCAGACCGATAACACCAACCCCGGACAATTTACATCCGTGGTAGAGTGGAACCCGCCCTCTGTCAATGTTGACGCCGGTGAGGAGTCCATTAGCGAATGCAATCCATCATCAGGGTCTACTTTTGCTATTGGAGAAACAGAGGTTGTATGCAAGGGCATGGTTTTGCCTGACACTACCGGCGCACCAGACAAGTGCCATTTTTATGTCAACATCGTTGGTATGTTTGCTATCATTAAAACTTTTTTAGACGTAAATGAATCGCAAAGCACTCGGTAACGTAACTGGATTAATTCTTGAATATGATCTTTAGACCATGACAGACGACAGTGAGTTCTAGATTCCACAACCAGTGCATAGGTTCCATACTTTTACACTCATTTAGAACTAGATTTGTTAAGGGGGCTGTGGACTCTCAGGTACAGCCTCCGTAAAACTGCCGTAACTTCTTCAATATTCATTTAATCTTTATAAACGTATACAGTTTTTTGCACGAAAGGGTAAAGGGTTCAAATAATCCAACCATGATAATGAAATTGACCATTTTGGAAAAAATTATAAAAAACACGTTTTTTGACCCATTTTAGGTTCTGCAGAGATAACTCAAAATATATTTTGTCAAATTTTGTCATACTAGTTTTATGTTAATCCTGATAACATTCCCTAGGAGCGGATTTTTTAATTTTTTAATATCTTATTTATTTTTTGAGTTAGAGACAAAAAAGTGCAAATTTTTTTTCATGATTTTGGCGGTATTCATTATCATGGTTGGATTAATTGAACCCTTTCGTGCAAAAAACTGTATACGTTTATAAAGATTAAATGAATATTGAAGAAGTTACGGCAGTTTTACGGAGGCTGTACCTGAGAGTCCACAGCCCCCTTAACTTCATAATTTTCACCGAGTTTATGATGTTATGTTGGTACAAACTTGAAATTGGATAACCATGAAGATGGACAATAATTGGTGTATCCCCTTCATTTATCATGCAAAATTGAAATATTGACAACACATATGCAATCAAAATTACCTCAAAATCTACAAAATGAACTGTAAATATTCCTGTTGCATTGCAGCATTAGTCCTAAAATCATGTTGAAATTTCAACTGTGATCAATTGGTGGCAATCAGTGCCTAAGTCATGACTACTTCGATGAAAGAACACCAGGACGATCGAAAATAAGCAGGAATCCCGACTTGCACCGGCATAGACTAAAATAATTTACAGGTGTAAATTTAATTCCTCTAGTAACTTACATGCAGTCATTTTAATTTTTATATCCTTAATCGCGCAACTTTAGTGAATCATCATTCGTATCTTTGCAGATAAAGAAAGCCCAAACATCACGTGTCCACAGGATATCCACGTCATTGTTCCGAATGGAGAAAGACACGCCAAGGTGTCTTGGGTGCCTCCGAATGCAACGGATAACTCTGGGCTATCTCCAATAAGCATACGGTGTCTCGGGCCCGATTCCGGGGGAAATGGAAAATATTGGCAAATTGGATTCCGAACCATAAAATGTGAAGCCAGTGATATTAGTGGCAACATAGGCACATGCGAGTTCCGTGTAACCGTCGTAGGTAAAAAAAACATTGATTTTGTATCTGATTCAAAAGTGCAAAAATACCCATTTGGGTTCACACATCTTGGGAAAGCGTTGATTATACAGGCATAAACTGGGGACACATTGTATATCGGATTCCGAACAATACAATGCGAAGCCAATTATGGCAACATTGGCTCATGCGAATTCCATATAAAACAGTCATAGGTTAAACAAACCCGTTTATTTAAACAGTAAATATCACAAAGAAATATATAATAGGCATTCACGACGGTATATTAAAAATGTAGTTTTTTAATTATTCATAATTAATAAATATCACGAAATGGCTATTTAACATCTGTTTTAGGGGTCTAATGTGCATGCGGTTAAAAGGAATCTCCAATGACGCGTACTAATACGAATGGCGCCGCTCACCATGCTCACTAAGATTATTTCTTCCTCTCTGAATGTGAACATACACACACAAGGACATTCTTACGTTATTCTTCGCAATGATTGAGATGATCAACCACCAGTTATACACTTCCCATCCTCATCTATGGTATCATCTGATACTGTATATTGCTTCCTTAATTTTACTTTATTAACCCTAACCTTAACAGAGAGGCCACAATCCAGTGCGCTGTCGGAATGATCTCGAAAACGTTAGCTTTTACGAGCTCCCCCGTTAGCGTAATCAGTTGGCTGTCTGCCTGCCACTCGTGCGGCCCGGGTTCGATACCCGGTGCAGGCGAACAGTGATCTTCCCTCCCCAAATTTGATCCGTTTTTCTCCGCTAGGTTAGGGTTAATACAGCATCTGTATATTTATAATTATATTTACAGACAAAGAAAGTCCAAAAATTTTGAGATAGACTTTGAAAATTATGAAAGGTTTCTGAAAATATCTGTTTTGTGTATGGTAAAACTAATAGCCGCGTGGAAAGTGTTAATCGCGCAATTTTAGTGAATCGCCATTCGTATCTTTACAGATAAAGAAAGTCCAAACATCACGTGTCCACAGGATATCAACATCATTGTTCCGAATGGAGAAAGAAAAGCCAAGGTGTTCTGGGTGTCTCCGAATGCAACGGACAACTCTGGGCTATCTCCAATAAGCATACGGTGTTCCGGGCCCGATTCCGGGGGAAATGGAAAATATTGGCAAATTGGATTCCGAACCATAATTTGTGAAGCCAATGATACTAGTGGAAACATAGGCACATGCGAGTTCCGTGTAACCGTCGTAGGTAAAAGACATTGATTTTGTATCTAATTCAAAAGTTCAAAAATACCCATTTGGGTTCCCATCTCTTGGGAAAGCGTGTATTATACAAGCATAAACTGTATTCAATTAAATTAAAAAAAGATCCATTTGAACAGTCAAGTATATCACAACTTGAATCACAACTTGAATTTGTAATCACATATCTGTGCTTAGCGTCTAATGCGTAATGGCGCCGCTCACCATCATTTCTTCCCATCGGAACGTTAACATCATCACAAAATAACACGATATTCATACTTCATTCTATGCAATGTTTCAGATAACCAACGCATTTGGGTTCCCATCTCTCTTGGGAAAGCGTGTATTATAAAAGCATACAATGTGTTAAATCTGATTAAAACGATGCATTCGAACAGTCAAGTATATCACAATTGATTTTTAATCTCACCATTTTTGCTTGGCATTTAATGCCCAATCGGATACTAGTGCCACTCACTATTATCGTTTTCTAATTTTATGCAATGTTTTAGATAACCAACCACCAGTGATACACTGTCCATCCCAACCCATGATATCATCTGCTACTGGAAACAATTCCAAAGTTGTTTCGTGGAATATAGACAACATGGCCGACGACAATGACGTGTTGAATAAGACAGACAACCATCGTATCGTAACGGTCCAATGCACGCCCTCGCCCGGGTCTATATTTCAAGTAGGACGCACTGTTGTGAATTGCACTGCCTACGATCACAGCATGAATTCGGCGAGCTGCATTTTTTCAGTTGGTATCGAAGGTACATGTACCGTATTTATTGTTATTTTTACAAACAAAGCATAACATCCATTATAATAACAAACACATCCATATAGAAATCATATATTGTACCTTGCAGCAGTTTCAAAGCCACGTTCTGCTTTCGGTCAGTGTGTCTACCTAGAGCTTTCTTGTTCTTATTTATTCTTGAAAAGAAAACTGACGATTGGTGGCGCGGTTAAAATACTGATCGTAGAGTCTTAATAAAAAGTAGCTTCCTCTGCCTCTTTTTTCTCGATTAGTGTGACTTCTACCATCACCACCCCCGCAATGGCGTGTACAAAACGATAATATTATTCTCCTGTGCGAGTATGAAACAGAATGATGTCTACAACGATTAGGCCAGTATAAAACAAAAACGAGACTATTCGAGTGTACTCAATTTCATCAATTTATGTTATCTATCTAATTCAACAGATATTGAATGTTACACGATGCTGAATGGTTCCGATTATAGAGGCTACCATTCTACCACTAAGAATGGTCATACATGCCAGAAATGGTCCTCCCAATTTCCACATAGGCATAGCTCATATACGCCTACAACTCATCCGAACTCCGGTTTAGGGGATCATAATTACTGCCGAAACCCAATACCAAACACCAATAAGCAACCAAGTCCCTGGTGTTACACAACATCAATTTTGCAGCGTTGGGAATTGTGTGACGTCGGCCAGCCAAGCACATCATGCTTGTAAAGATTCGTTATACAGGTACATGTCAGAAGGCTATGATTTGAAAAAATAAATGTTCAAAATATCGGGTATGGCTATCCCATCAGCATTTTCAACACAAAGTTTTATTGAATATAGTTATGTGTTAAATAAAAAGGGTTAATATACATTAAATAACTCTTATCCAACCATAATGCTTAGTTTCATGATAAGTACCGTTCGCCTTTAAAAAGCCCACACAAATATCTAAACCGTTATACAGGTTATAATTCTACAACTAATATTCGTATGACGGACAGATAACAAAGTCTTACAATAAAGAATAAGCGATATTAAGTTTGATATTGAAACCAACGCTGATCCCAAAATGTGCGTTTCTAGAACTTAAAGACAGCACGGAATTAACCTAACACAGAATCCTCTATTGACGGATTAAAGGATTATACAGCTTTATTCCGTAATGGGGTATTTATACTAACAATAAATAATCGGTCAATTTTAGAGTGGAAATAACAGTATTTACAACAGCTAACTTATTCGTGAGGTGTTTATATTGAAGACCTCACGCGTTTAGATGATGGAGACGAATTCGATAACATTTATACAGCGTATCATTTATACTAGGAATTTGGTGTTTAAGTTTGACAACAAAAAACCTGTGTTCTACGGGCTGACCTTTTTTAATTGAACACTTTTTTTAAATTTTGGAAATTCTTTGGAAATTTTGGAAATACGTTGATTTTTTTTAACAATTAACCAAATGTTCACAAAAATTATGAAAAAAGAAAGAAAAAGAAAATAAATTTACCTACCGACCGATCCTACAGAGGGCCGTTCACCCGTAGAATTTGATTTCTTTTTCTTCGCCTTAAGAAGACTTGATTGAAATACACCATCATAATAACTTATGGTCCATTGTCATTATTTTCAGGATGAAGACAACCAACCAAGACAAAAGGAGAGATGTGAAAAGGGACTAGAGAACGACTCGGAATTACTTTGACTTGGAATTTGTTTCGAAATGACATTTGTTATAAACGAATATACTTTAACAATATAAATAGTATTTTTGTGGGTTTAATATCCCATCGATACTCAATAACTCGAATAAATTGCACTATTTTACTCGTCTGCGTGCGTGGTGATAAATGATCTGAAATGATCAAATCAATGTAATATTCCCATATCTTGCATTCTCACCCAATATGCCTATTCTGCTTAAATATTATGGTCAATAGTAAATGGATGTCTTTATCTTGCTTTCAGTACATTTTACCTTTTATAGTAACAGCATTTAAGTCCCAACAATTATGTTGGGTGTAAAGGCTTCACATTTATATTTAATTCAAACTAGCTTTCGCCTCAAAATTAAACGAAATATGCTCGAAAGTATCAGGTCATAAGAAACAAAAAAGCGTTAATCGTTTGAATAGGTCATCGACCTTTTTGGAGGCAGGGCTATCAAGCCCGCCTCCTTTAGGGGTAGGAAATGACCAAATGGGAAAACGACATCTTACGTACAGTTTGCATGTGACAATAAATCCCTTACGTTTTACCATGTCACAATACATAATAACAGATCCTCTCTGTTGTAGCGAACACCTATCAACAACGAGAGTCGCTGACCTTTTTCAATTAAAACCCGTTTAGCGAGTTTCATAAACGGGGTTTGTGTCATATTCTTGGAATTGGGCTACATTTTGGCTTTGGATGAGGTGTTTTAGGCGTCATTTGTGATGTGATGTGGCAACACTGCATATCTGATCAAATATCAGTTATATCAGTTGTTTACACAGCTGCGACTAATTCATGACCAGCAATAATCACATCTTGACTGACTGTGGGTAAGACGAAATGCATTAAAAGATTAAACGGTTTTTATTGTTTTAGGAAAGTTTATATACAAAATATGAAAAAGAACGTGGCTTTATTGATATAGTTTCCCGTTTGTATGGTGGAAATCGGTTGGCTAGAATTAAAGTTACCGAATTCCGATTTTAAAAGATGTTGAATTAATTAAACGGTATATTTTGCGGCGTTATCACGATTTTGTCCCATGGAAATATTGCTGTACAAATTCACTGTGTATCAAATATTCATTGGACTGTATTCAAATATTCATTTGAATTTAAAAAGTGTATGGTTTAAAAATGTGTGAGGTTAAAATGCCATGGTGTCTATATTGTCAACATAGTGTATATTAATATATTAGTGAAATATAACCTCATAAAAATGTCCCGCAAAATGTGTCACACAACAATTACATGTATTGTGGCTCAAGAATTGTATATGGTTCTTTTGAAAGTGCATGAGATTACAGTAGCTCTCATACACTCGCACGTCAAAGTATGTGAGTCCGTATTGGTTATCGGGGATCTTCATTAATATTTTTTAACATTTCTGAATATAGTTATTAGTCATACTTAAAACCGGGACTTAAAATGGTTGTAAGATATTGTGTTTAATGTTCAAGTAATACAATTATTCAAGCATTTCTCTGCTTCTGCTTATGTTTGTTCTTTAAATGCAATAAATTTAGTATGTTTCCTGCAAATCAGTCTCATCAGGTGTCCACAAGTTCCGTCTTTATTCAGCCACTTCATAAACTATACAATTGGTTTATCAAGTGTTAATGATATAATATTTGAATAGTGGATTTCCCAGAAGGGCCAGATTGCAATTCAAAAGAACTGTAATCAAAACACATCACTCAATGAATAAAACAAACAAGTCAATAGACATGGAGGAAGGACAGACTTCAAAAGTATAGCTAGATGAGTGTTTCTTGCCCTTCCCTTTTACAAGTACCATATAAAACTGTAAACATGGTAAAAAGAAACTCTTTAGCCAATATACAAACAGACAATCAACAGACAGACAAAGAAACAGAGTATCAAACGATCCCATAAAGTGTTATGAACAATACATTTATAGCCAGGTCAGTGTATGCATTATTTTAACAGTAACAATAAGTACATTACAGTTGTTCATATAACTTTGCCTTAATTAACTTTATTGAGAAAAAAAAACTTGGTTGTAGACAATCTTTAACAAAGACACTTTATTTGATGTTCAGAGTTAAAAACCATAAAAACACACATTTTTAAAATGCCAACGTGATCAACCAGCTCTAAGATGTAACATACTTGATTCCAAAAGCTAAAATGTTTTTACTCATCACATTCTCCTGACTTTTTATAGTATGATTAACATTAGCTAGAGATTTCCATTCATGTTATATTGATAAATAAAACTTATGACATAACCATTTTTTGTGTTACTACCTATATCACACTCTGCTGTCTGTTTCTTTAAATTTATATGACTGCCTCCTTTCCTTTTTAAAGGAATTTTTATATGCAACAGGTGTCAACATTTCAAGGTACTCCATTTTAATGGAAGCGATCATAAATTATTCAAATTCGGGTAATGAGTCACAAAGATAATATTATTATTATTATTTTTTTATTCTTATTCTATGATACACAATAAATTTATACAATAACATCAATATTTACAAAATAATATAATATAATAATAGCAAGTATGTACAATGTGGCAATCGATTAAAAAAACCGACATAATTGATATACATGATGATGACATAGTAATTACAGAGAAATCAGTCTACGAAGACAGAGTTCTTTTTCAAATAGGAATAACAGATTTGGGTGGTTGCCGTATCTAAACTTGCTTATGCATAGTTTCCCAACGGCGATGATGAGGTTAATAAATTTTAAATCGTGATGGTCATAAGTATTATTGTCATAGTTCAATATAACAATTTGAGTTGTCAATACAAAGCATGTTGATTATTTATAACTTGACTAGCGTAAGACCATAGCTGTTTAACTAGATTACATTTGAAAAAGAAATGGTCGACATAGTCGATCACGTTGCATGTGTGACAAATATTATTCTCTACCTTACCCATCTTACATAGAAGTACTTTGGTGGGATAAATATTGTGGAGGATTTTCCAATTTAATGAGATCAACTTCGCTTCATCGGTGCACTGTGGAGTGGCGAGCCAAATGTCGGTCCAATTGAATGAGTAATTGGGGAATCTAAGTGGCCAGAAATTTGTACACAGAGGAGGAACAAAGAGAATATTATGCTATTACAAAAGATTTTCATGCCATTGCTATAGGAAGTGAGTGACACTAATTTTTGCTGAACATTGATATTTTTGGAAGATAACTTTGTAGATATAGCAAGTAAAGCCGATAATTTTGTAGATATAGCAAGTAAAGCCTTTACTTAAACTGGACTATGAAAATTATCTAGATAGGGGCCAAATTTGAATTTGATATGTCTGAGTAAATTTATTATAAGTTTTAACCGAAATCTCCACAAATAGACAGACAAATATCTTACGCACATTAAAGATTGCTGAACATGGTTTTAACTATCTCAGGTCATATTGTGAGAGATATCACGACTGAAAGGCTACACCTCCGGGTCCTCGGTAGGCGACTTTTAGTGTTGCTAAATATCAGGCTCAGAATGACCCTGAAACCGATGCTCCTAGAATTTGAAGTCCCCTACCTGCTCGCGTGGAAAGTGTCTTGTCACACCCCCCCCCCCCCCGATGTTTTTGTTTATATGAAGCGCCATGGAAACACGGGTATATTGTGTATGTTTTATAAATAAGAGTATTTGAAACGACTGATACCTAAAATATTGATGATGATCTTGTGAATAAGGTAATGATTGTCTCCTGTATAAGAACATTGACAAATGAAATTGTTAAATGGGAATATAGATACCGTGTGTAAAGTACAATAAACCACGGACTGTCAAAATGCAATGTAATGTAACCATGATAACGAAAACGTATCGTATTATAATTTATTAAATAATATTAGTTTTTACATACATGCATGAAAGCCAAATTACCAAAACGAAGTTCATCGATTGTTATTTGATAAAATCTACGAAGCTATATACATAATAGATTAAAGCAATTAGTGATTCGTCATTTCAACCATCTCATAGATATACAGTTGTACACCAAAACAAAACAAAACAATACAAAACAATACAATACAAAACAAAACAAAATGAAATGAAACGAAACGAAACGATACAAAAAAAACAAAGGCAAAACAAAACAGAGGCAAAACAAAACAAAGGCAAAAATAAAACAAACACATTTGAATGGTTGGTTTGTTGGTTCGGTCCTGTCATGTCTGACAGCTCATGACCTTAGTTACAGATACTACGCCACAAATAACGATTTTCAGCAAAGGAGTAACAATCACGGAGAGGGTGTCCAGTAATCAAATTTATTTGGTCAATCCACCGGGAACGAGGTCTGCCTTTCTTACGCTTCCCTTCAATCATGCCTTAAATTTGAATATCAACATCAAAACACATAGCTTTAAGCTTTAATACTGTTTCTCATCGAATACAGAATACAAGTTGCCAGATCAATATCAGGAGTGAATGATGGATCTGTGGTGAAATGCAGCCGCTTCAGTGATTCTCGTTCAGAGATATGCCAAAAGAGGTGCTCTTACAATATAAGAGCACTGGATTCTAGCAGAAAATATGAGTAGCGAAACTACTAATTTAAGTTAATTCACGCCAGTTTGTCCGAGTCACTATAACTTACTCAGCTCGTATCCATTGTTCGATAAGTTAATAAATCATTAAGTTTCGCTAGTCAAATGTTCTGCTAGAATCCAGGTTTCAGATGCTCTTTTTCATGTACAAGAGGGCAAGGCGCTTATATTATTAATTATATTATTAATATTAAAGGAGATTCAGCATTTGTGGTCACTGTACTTTGTAATGTAGTAGCACGTCATTCTGGTGCTCATATTAATACACATCCTGCGTGATCCAGTAGACAACGTATTCGATATACGCTGCTTTTGTTCTTATTCCAAATACATTTCTATGATTTGCCATGAAACTCTATAGAGTATACCCAGAGTCATTCATCTTATTTTCAAACTCAGCTAATGATAGTCCCCTGCATACTTCTCCATCCAGTTGTAAAGATATTCGATAATAAGGATGCCAAATCGATGTGTAGCAGCTGGTCTTATTCTACACTTGCTATGTATGTTGACTGGTAAGTGTACATTAACAATATTTAATGCCAACACTAATTTTAGTCGGTGGTTGTGACGATTTAACGTCACTTGAGTGAACTACAAAACCCAAATCGGTCTATATACTACTGGAAATAACCAATCGCTCGTGAATCTGACTTAAATCAACTGCAAACGATTCAGGTAGGTTGTAAACTGAAAGGGATGAATGAAACTTCGTTACAGTCGCGTCATCTAACAGATAACTATCATCATTGAAGATACTATTTTTCTTCTTCTTCTAGGGCATCAAATGTACGTTCAAGCTCGCGTGTGTATCGTCAGACAAGAAGCAGATGAAGAGAACGGTGGATCCCTGTTTCGTTGGGTTCTGCCGAAATCTGATACGTGCGGATGCACTAGCGTCCGATTAGGTAATACTAATCCTGGTTGTTGGCAGGGGACCGGCAATATTCCAATGGAACAGTATCGATACAATTGGAGGTACATCAACTCACCGTTACTTTCGAGTAATGTGACGAAGATTAGGCGATATTACAGCCCACAGTGCAAAGGTAAAGGATTCTTTGTATCGGCTATTTAGAAAGAAATCGCCCACCTCCTCTTCCTTCCCACGACAAGAAAATCAGCAACTTCGTATCTAAAATATCTTGAATTTGGAAAGTATTTTGTAGAATGTTCTATTGTATCAGATCCGAAGTTCTGCGCCGTTGTAGCCACTAAAGAACTCATATAACAAGGAAATATATACCTTTTTAAAAAAAAATTCTCCATTCTTTTTATTTTTCATTCATCTATATTCTATACAAAGTTATATAACATAATAACAATATATTAAACACTGGTATCAATAAGTTACAAATATGAACAAAAACATGACTCTACCAGCGAACAGCATGTACCAACAATTACCATTAGCATGAAGATGGCTAATGATCGTCAACGGCACATGATCTTCGCAGGTGAGTTGACAAACAAAGCAATATATAATAAAAATTACACGACAAAAATGACCAACGTTGACGTTGCGCAATTTCCCCTCAAAGTTGTATAACGTCTTAGTTGTTATCACCTGTCACGACTGATGCACACTTACTATTTTACTTCACATAGTTGTCTGTCCGGCGAATCAGACCAATAACACCAACCCCGGACAATCTACAGCCGTGGTAGAGTGGAACCCGCCCTTCGTCAATGCTGACGCCGGCGAGGAGTCCATTGACAAATGCAATCCATCAGCAGGGTCTAATTTTACCATTGGAGAAACAGAGGTTGTATGCAAGGGCATGGTTTTGCCTGACACTACCGGCGCACCAGACAAGTGCCATTTTTATGTCAACATCGTTGGTATGTTTGCTATCATAAACCTTTTTAGACGTAAATGAATTGCAAAGCACTTGGTAACGTAACTGTATTAATTCTTGAATATGATCTTTAGACCATGACAGACGACGGTAGTGCGCTCTAGATTCCACAACCAGAACTAGATTTGTCACCGAGTTTATGATGTTGTGATGTTGGTACAAACTTGAAATTGGATAATCATGAAGATGGACAATAATTGGTGTAACACCTTCATTTATAAATATTGACAGCACAGATGCAATCAAAATTACCTCAAAATCTACAAAATGAACTGTAAATATTCCTGTTGCATTGCAGCATTAGTCCTAAAATCATGTCAAAATTTCAACTGTGATCATTTGGTGGCAATCAGTGCCTAAGTCCTGACTACTTCGATGAAAGAACACCAGGACGATCAAAAATAAGCAGGAATCCAGACTTGCACCGGCATAGACTAAAATAATTTACAGGTGTAAATTCAATTCCTTAACTTACATGCAGTCATTTTATATCCTTAACCCCCTGGGGTCTATCTGTCTATCTTACAGTGGTTCTGATTGGTTTATTGCAAGATATACTCGATTGAATAGCCAATTAAAATGCAGCTTGTAAAATATTTCACTTCAATCTTTATCAGGGATACAATTATTCTAACGCTGTCTCTGATTGGTGTAATAAATTATGTATCTATCTTTCTGACCAATCGGCCGGTAGTTCTCAGGAGGTTAATCGCGCAACTTTAGTAAATCACCATTCGTATCTTTACAGATAAAGAAAGCCCAAACATTACGTGTCCACAGGATATCCACGTTATTGCTCCGAATGGAGAAAGAAACGCTAAAGTGTCTTGGGTGCCTCCGAATGCAACGGATAACTCTGGGCTATCTCCAATAAGCATACGGTGTCTCGGGCCCGATTCCGGGGGAAATGGAAAATATTGGCAAATTGGATTCCGAACCATAAAATGTGAAGCCAGTGATACTAGTGGCAACATAGGCAAATGCGAGTTCCGTGTAACCGTCATAGGTAAAAAACACTTGATTTTGTATCTGATTCAAAAGTGCAAAAATACCCATTTGGGTTCACACATCTTGAGAAAGCGTTGATTATACAGGCATAAACTGGGGACAATTGCATATTGGATTCCGAACAATACAATGCGAAGCCAATTATGGCAACATTGGCACATGCGAGTTCCATATAAAACAGTCATAGGTTAAACAAACCCGTTTATTTAAACAGTAAATATCACAAAGAAATATATAATAGGCATTCACGACGGTATTAATTATATTAAAAATGTTGTTTTTCAATTATTCATAATTAATAAATATCACGAAATGGCTATTTAACATCTGTTTTAGGGGTCTAATGTGCATGCGGTTAAAAGGAATCTTCAATGACGCGTACTAATACGAATAATGGCGCCGCTCACCATGCTCACTAAGATTATTTCTTCCTCTCTGAATGTGAACATACACACACAATAACAGGACATTCTTACTTTATTCTTCGCAATGATTTAGATGATCAACCACCAGTTATACACTTCCCATCCCCATCTATGGTAACATCTGCTACTGTTATTGAAAACAATCATTATATTGCTTCCTTAATTTTTCTTTATTTACCCTAACCTTAACAGAGGCCACAATCCAGCGCGCTGTCGGAATGGTCTCGAAAACGTTAGCTTTTACGAGCTCCCCCGTTAGCGTAATCAGTTGGCCGTCTGCCTGCCACTCGTGCGGCCCGTGTTCGATCCCCGGTGCAGGCGAACAGTGATCTTCCCTCCCCAAATTTGATCCGTTTTTCTCCGCTGGGTTAGGGTTAATGCAGCATCTGTATATTTATATTTATATCTATATTTACAGACAAAGAAAGTCCAAACATCACGTGTCCACGGGATATCAACGTCATTGTTCCGAATGGAGAAAGAAAAGCCAGGGTGTTCTGGGTGTCTCCGAATGCAACGGATAACTCTGGGCTATCTCCAATAAGTATACGGTGTTCCGGGCCCGATTCCGGGGGAAATGGAAAATATTGGCAAATTGGATTCCGAACCATAATTTGTGAAGCCAATGATACTAGTGGCAACATAGGCACATGCGAGTTCCGTGTAACCGTCGTAGGTAAAAAACATTGATTTTGTATCTGATTCAAAAGTTCAAAAATACCCATTTGGGTTTCCATCTCTTGGGAAAGCGTGTATTATACAAGCATAAACTGTATTCAATTAAATTTAAAAAAGATCCATTTGAACAGTCAAGTATATCACAACTTGAATCACAACTTGAATTTGTAATCACATATCTGTGCTTAGCGTCTAATGCGTAATGGCGCCGCTCACCAAGATCGTTTCTTCCCATCGGAACGTTAACATCATCACAAAATAACACGATATTCATACTTCATTCTATGCAATGTTTCAGATAACCAACGCATTTGGGTTCCCATCTCTCTTGGGAAAGCGTGTATTATAAAAGCATACAATGTGTTAGATTAGATTAGATTAAAACGATCCATTCGAACAGTCAAGTATATCACAATTGACTTTTTAATCACACCATTTTTGCTTGGCATTTAATGCCCAATCGGATACTAGTGCCACTCACTATTATCGTTTTCTAATGTTATGCAATGTTTTAGATAACCAACCACCAGTGATACACTGTCCATCCCAACCCATGATATCATCTGCTACTGGAAACAATTCCAAAGTTGTTTCGTGGAATATAGACAACATGGCCGACGACAATGACGTACGGTTGGATAAGACCGACACCGATCATATCGTAACGGTCCAATGCACGCCCTCGTCCGGGTCTACATTTCAAGTTGGACGCACTGTTGTGAATTGCACTGCGTACGATCACAGCATGAATTCGGCGAGCTGCATTTTTTCAGTGGGAATCGAAGGTACATGTACCGTGTTTTGGTGTTATTTTTGCAAACGAAACAAGATATCTCATTACATAACAAACACACCCATATAGACGTCACATCATGTATCTGGTAGCAATTTCAAAGCCACATTCTGCTTTCAGTCACAGTGTCTACCCAAAGCATCCTCGTTCTTCTGTTTTATTCTTAAAGAAAAGACTGCAGTTTGTGGCGCATTTGAAATACTTGATTGTAGATTGATAATAATTCATAACTTTTGAATATGTGCGTACCATCGCGCTTCCACTCAAATTGATCGTTATATTGAAACGCGAACGCACAACGCGGGTTATTGATATATTGCCAAGACCTCTAAAATTCACTTGTACGCGCATCAATGACCTGGGGGCGGGCGTTGTAAGTGACGTCGCATGGTAACAAGAGGCAGATGTTTGCTTGAGTGGGCCCTGAACATGGATACATGTGACACGACTACTCGCGATCGCGGCGGTACTTTCAACAATAAATACTACATGAAAACACAACAAAACACCATTTTATATCGTTGTAAAATTTCAATGATGAACGGCAAATTTGGTCTGCATGATTTGAATAACTGGTGTGTGTGTTTGTACCGCCAGCGCGGCGGCTAGCCTGCCCTACAGATACTGGTAACTGGGACGTCCCTTGCAGACTCGGTGAAATTTTGTAAGCTTCATCATGGACCCCAAATGACTCAAGTGACGAGGACGTACAATGTATGTCACGTGTCAAGCGATTGTAAGCTAAACACCGCTCTAACGTTGCGTGTCTGTCTCAGTCTCACCGGCAAACACAGCCGTATCAAGCATCAGTGAAATAAATCAAAAACTAAATTAATTTGTGGCCCTGAACATGCATAATATTTGCCGAACTGTGATTGGTCTATCTCATAATCGTTCTTTATAACAGCTTCTCCGCTATTGGTCAATCCAGAGAAAAACAATGACGTAGTGGGGAATCCCCTAGATTGCCCTAGATTGCTCCATTATTCAATGGGGTGGTGTTTATTTACCTCAGGGGAAATGACACAAAAATACGAACTCCAAAGTCAAAATATAAACCTTTAGCATGTTTAGAATAACTTAATATTACAATTTGGATGCTAATCAACATTAAATGACAGTTATGGTACCTCGGGATTGCCCCGAGGGGGCGGTTGGTACCAAAACAAAGTCAGCGATTTCAAACAAGAACCTTAGAATAGTCCGTACGCAGTCACCAACCTTAAAATAGAACATAGCTCCCTCTGCATGCTCTAGTGTCTCCGTTATTGTTCGTGTCCCTTGTGCCAAAATAACCCTCAATGGTGTCTACTCAACGATGCGACAGTCTCCTGCTGGGCGAGTATAAAACAAAACAAAACAAAACGATTAGACGAGTATAAAACTAAAGAGACTATTCAAGTGTATATAATTTCATGGATTTATTTGATCTACAATCAATATCTACTTCAACAGATATTGAATGTTATACGATGCTGGCTGGTTCCGATTATAGAGGCAATCATTCTACCACTGAGAGTGGTCTTACATGCCAGGAATGGTCCACACATACATCATATTATACACCTACGACACATCCAAACTCGGGTTTAGGGGACCATAATCACTGTCGCAACCCAAGCCCAGAAACGGATTCAGGACCCTGGTGTTACACAACGGATCCAGAGCGGCGTTTTGAATTGTGTGACGTCGGCCAGCCTAGCACATCATGCTTGTAAAGATTTGTAATACAGGTACGTGTCAGAAGGCTATGATCTGGACAATTTTGTATTTATCTAAATTCATGAAATTTTCTACAAAGGGATAATAATGTATCCATAGAAAGTGGACTTACTTTTTAGTAACTTATAAAACCTTGAAAGAGCCCACAAAATAATCAATAATCCGTAACCGTTTTATAGGTTATAATTCTAAAACTGATATTGAGAGAGTATAACGAAGAGTTAACGAAGTCTTATACAATAAAGCGAAACTATGATGTACTTTGAACTTGAACAGAAGTAACAATAGTAATCGGTCAATTAGAGTACAAATAACAGGTGTACAGCAATCACATTCGTGAGTCCTTATTTTGATGATCTCGCGCATTTAAATGATTATCCGAATTCAATAACGGATCGGATATGCCGTGTACTATTCTCATACTAAACGCGGAGTAAGCTTAAAACCGTGACTAACTAAATTCGTGTATAAATTAAACGCGAGTTTATCTCGTCCCCAGAGTGGTCGCGCGTTCACTGTATACGGGTATTCAATTTATTGTGGCCCAAATGGGTTACAATAGATATCGACCGAATTCCTCAAATGTGCATTTGTATTTATAAGACTTCACGATCAGCACGTCAGCTTGCACCGGGCACGGTTGTGTAATCATTCAAGGCACGGTGACATTTGGTGTATGAGTTTATTCAAACGCGCGTTAAACCAGGGAGGTTTTTTGTGTTTTTTTTATTAAAATTTTTGGTTTGCAACATATTACATCAAAATACATTATTAAGCTAACTTAAAAGATACCTATAATGATATATTACAAATTTATTTAAACACTAAAGACGATGTACATTTAACCATTGAAAAAATAGCAAGACAAAACAAGACAATACATGACATGACCCGACACGATACAACACGACATGGCATGGCACGGCATGGCACTACATGACATGACATGACACGACATGCAACATCATGACCTGACCTGACATGACACGACACAACACAACACGACACGACATGCCACGCCACAACATGACCTACAAGACAAGACAAGACAAGACAAGACAAGACAAGACAAGACAAGACAAGACAAGACAAGACAAGACAAGACAAGACAAGACAAGACAAGACAAGACAAGACAAGAAAAATGGGACAGAGATAGTTTCTTACATCACTTGTTTAGTATGATACATACACTTTAACATGAGGTGTTGTTAAACTACTTTACTACTTCCATGTTTAAAGTTGGACATTTTTGAGTGAGTTAGACGCGTGATCAAAAACAAATTTTCGAGAATTGCGTTTAGTTAAACGATGTGTTTATAGTCAAAGTTAAACACGTGTTTAGCTTAAGGGGGGACTTATATTAAAGAAGTTTTTGATATGATATTTTGAATTTTGCGAGTGCTGTAATTATTTAACTATTAATCAAATGCATATAAAAGTATACATTTTTGGAAAGGAAATGGATCAGAGAATCCAAATTTGGCGTCAATTTTGACCAAAAAAGTATATTTTTTGAGAAAATCACAAAATTCACTTTTTTGACCCAAATTTTTTTGAACAAAACTAACAAAAATAATTTTGAGTAAAAAATGGCCAAATCACTTGATAATGATGTTAAGACACTAATGAAGGGACGATTTTTTTTTTTTTTTAAAACCTAATTTAATATTTTTGAATTCCTTTTTTTTTTACACGTTTTTGTCAAAATGTAAAAAAATATTGGATTAGGTCAACAACAACAAAAATCGTCCCTTCATTAGTGTCTTTACATCATCATCAAGTGATTTGGGCATTTTTAACTCAAAATTATGTTTGTTAGCTTTGTTCAAAAAAATTGGGTCAAAAAAGTGATCTTTCTCAAAAAATCTACTTTTTTAGTCAAAATTGATGCCAAATTTGGATTCTCTGATCCATTTCCTTTCCAAAAAAGTATACTTTTATATACATTTGAGTCATAGTTCAATAATTACAGCACTAACAATATTCAACAAAAATCTTCCTTAAGTCCCCCCTTAAAACCGTGTACGCACGATAATACGTTCTTGTATGTTTAAGTAGGCTTGATTGACCTATAGAGGCTTCAAATGATTTGTCATTTTCGAAATGATATTCTAAAAACATCATATGTTTTATTGTTATTGATTTCAGGATGAAGACAACCGTTACAAAAGTTAAGAGAGGTGAAAAGGGACTGCAGAAGTCGGCGCCCGAAGGGTACGGCCATATTGGCAAAATCTTATATGGCCGCCTTCGTCCGAGGCTGAGGTATATTGTAGTTTGAAAACTATAAGGCCTCGAATAATAAATGATACCATCGCTGTAAAGAAAATTGTGTTGTAATTTCTTTAAAGTAAAGCCTTCATTTTGCCTTGAGTGACTCGTGGGATGTGCAGGATATGGGAAGATAACACTAACTTGTACAGCATTGAATCATCGTGCACACAGAAGATACGGTAATGTAAGCGAATCCTATAGGAATGTACATGTTGCCATGAAATGTTACGGGTATATGGAAAGTTATATACCAAGTAGCTTCAATATCATCTTTCCCGGTCCACCGACACGACACGAGGTATATCAGTGTGGTCTACAGATTTTATGGAGGAACTTACCATGCATTGTTGAAACTGAATATATTTGTAATTCTTTATCTCAAACACGACCACATAACTCCTATTGTCCGTGAACTGCATTGGCTTCCTGTCAAATATCGCATTATGTATCGCATTATGTATAAAAGTATACTTCTAACACACAAGAACTTATCAAGCAATACACTCCTTCCCTCAATCTTCACTCTTCAACACAATTGCGCCCTACTTGCTCTTCTACATGGACGCAATATGGTCAACGTTCTTTCTCTGTGTCTGCTACTGAGGTATGGGACAATTTGCCTATTTAAGTGAAGAGCTCTGAGCTCGAAATCAATTCAAGAAATCCTTCAAGACTAATTTGTTCACAATGGGTTTTTCTAATATTTGTTCTTGATCGTATTTATCTATATATTTTTGGTATTGCTGTTTTTATGTTAATGGGCTTAGGGATCTCGATGTTAGGCGCTTTATAAATATGGTTTTATTATTATTTATTATTATTACCAATCTTAGAACCAGCTGCCTTCAAACTGGATAAATTTCATTTTAATACGGGCCTATTTGCCATATTCCACATCCCTTAGAGAGGAATTATTTTCAAGACGCCCTCGTTTGACTTGCGTGTTGCTTTACTTTAAAAAGAAAAGTGATTCTAAGCGGATTCGAACCAGCAGCAGCACAGTAATCTTTGCATTCATAGACAGCGCTCTTATCGATTGAGCTACGGAGGGAACTACCAGAGGAGCGCAAGATTATAATCTATAGGTATTACATTCTCAAAATCGATTACTGGTGTCACTATAATAGACGATTTAGTTAGCCGATTTTAACGATCTATACACAAAATTGCTGAGAAATCGACGAAGCTCAACGCATGGTAATACATGAAAATTAAATCTGATGAAGACAAATTAGGAAAGTTTAAGCAGCTGCTGTATTTCTTCTGATGGGCAATTCTCCACGAAAATGTTTAGCGTTGAAGTTCAGTATTTTCTTCATCCAATGCGTCAATGATCTAAGATCTATCATTGGTGAATTCTCTCATTTAATGTCACCTTTCATTGTTTCAACACCTGTAGCGACCTATGTTTATAACATGTAGGCCTGTGGTCGTATATATTGTCATCAATGAATAACGCCCCCAGGCTCAACACAGCGGAACTTTTTTGTGATAAAAAATCAACAGAGGGCGGTTGCTATTATGTCCCAAATTTCAAATTTCTAAGGGATGTGATTCAAACTGGATAGATTTGATGTGATATGTGTATATTTCATTCAAACTGGTTCGTAGCACGAGAAAACCTGCTATACTAGTTTGCTCATGGGGAATGTCATGAATCGCATGTGGTACGTAGGCCTAAGACGTTCCACTTGATTATAGATGAATATCCGGCAACCGATATGCTATACAGGGCGTTTCATAAAAAGTCTCCCTCGAGGGATAAACATTATCAGAAACACAGCTCACCTTTTAGTTTTAAATGACGTACTGTTGATTAATCTAATCTCTAGCCTATCAAATTTAATTTAATATAAAAATCATTTAATGTAATTGTCTAATTGCCCTGATCATTTCAGTACCTATAGTGCGAATTTCACCTTGACCACCTTGAACTAGAATAAGACTGGCAACTGAAAAAGCTGCAATTGCGATTCCATTGATAATTTATATAGCAATGTATCAATATACTCTTTAAAATATATACATCTTATATTCACATATTTTGTTTGTAATGGTTACGGATGACAATGTGCTTTTCTGTTCAAATTAAGCCTGACTATCAACGTGATCTAGATAAATAATTAATGACCTTATTATCAATGATGTTCAATTAATGTATTGCTCAAAAATCATCTTATAATGTATTCACATACAATATTTTGTTTGGTATGGATAATAAGGATGATAATGTGTTTTCTGTTTAAATTTACTTCGACTATCAATATTATCTAGATAGAATATTATTGATTTGATTAGTTATGTTAATTTACTCACTGAATGATAATTCCATTAGTAGTCGTCTGTGTTCATACAAGGGGACCAAAACTGAATTTAAAAGATCTGAGTATTATGCCATAAGATTTTACCGAAATTACAAAAATAGACAGAAACAAATCGTACGACATAAATAAAGATTGCTGGGCAGGATTTTAATTATTTTAGATCGACTGTTTACATTTTCTATTGCATGGATGAGTGTATATTAATTGAGAAAAGTTCTTAGACCTGAGTTACAGACACATGAGTAAGAGTTTCAACCTCGGAGCGTCATACACCGTCCGAACACAGTCGAAGTACCTTACCCCTCTCGGTGTTGTATCCCATTGTGGGATGACCGGCGCGGCATTCAATTCACCGACCACACCAGTCTGGAAGCAGCAGTGGCGTAGCTCAGGGGGGGGGGGGGGGGGGTGCAGGGGGGGCAGTTGCCCCCCCCTGAGAGAACGTTTTTGTGCCCCCGCCCCCCCTTTGTGCCCCCGCCCCTCTCTTTGGATATAGTGTTTATATGCGGGGTAACCATTTAAAAATGACCATTTTAGCTTGGTTTTTAAAAATAAATGACCATTTTTGTTAAAAAACTGCTTAAAACCCTGAGGATTGGGCAAAATTTGTTGACTATAGTGCTTTTTTGACTGGGAAACTTTGTGTCCGTGCGAAATTTTTTGACCGTGCGAATTTTTTTGACTTCACCCCCCCCCCCCCCCCCCCCCCCCCCCCCCCCCCCCCCCCCCCCCCACCACCACCACCACTCACCACTTACGTGAAATTCACGAGGTGACTGACTTGGAAAAAATTTGGGGCAACCTTTTACGAAAATTTTAGAAATCTTGCCCCCCCTGAAAAAAAACCTAGCTACGCCACTGGGAAGCAGGAAGATAACCCAGTGTTTCTAGAAAGTGTATTTCCTTAGATGCATAACAAGTATTATATGCTCGGTGTAGCAGATCTGGGTACATTCTGAGTTAAATTAATGCGCAAATTATAAGTGGATCTCTAACAACACAAGCGGTTGAATAGCCATTTCAGCAGCAACAGTTGGACAAATATGTAGGTATGATAGCTAATAACAATATTATTTTTAAAGTTTGTGAATATAGGCCTATATTATGAGGTTTTTGTTATGCTTAAGGAATTAAGGGACGAGCCTTCTGGTAGGGGCGCGTGCCCTTTTATCCTTTACTCTCCTTATCTACGTCCCTGATTTATTGTTTCCTATGGGATATTCCAGAAAACACACCCACGCCTTATCGAGGATGTAAGAACTCAAGACGTCTTCGGCACCGGGAATTTAACTAGGGTTGCCCGCATGAAAGTCCTGTCAATGAAGTTTACGCTCAGCTGGATCGTGCTAAAAAAAACCTAGAAACACTTAGGTCGTTGAAAAAAATCGAAAGAAAACTTGATTCGAGCACATAGCCTTGCAGAGCACATAGCCTTGCATGATTACAAATTGAGGAAACGGGGCGATTTTAGAGTTTCTAAATGACAGGCTCAGGATAACCCTAAAACCCTGCTAAAACCAAAGCTCCTAGAATTTGAAGGCCCCCCTTCCCCGGTTTGGAAAGTTTCTAGTCTCGCTCCTGATGTTTTTGTTTATATGAAGCGCCATGGAAACACGGGTATCGTGGTTGTGGTTTATAAATCAGATTATTTGAAACAACTCGTGCCTAAAATATTGATGACAATCTTTTGTAATAGATAACAAAACGAGCTGATATCTAAGTGGGAATATGAGATATCGTGTATACAGTAAATTAACCGCGAGTAATTATAAGTCATTGTTATGAAGTCGTGTTTCATATCGTGAATTTTCTAATGAGGCATAACTCTATAAAGAAAGAATGTAAGCAGGTAAATGGATCGAGTACCGATATAATTAGAGTGGTGGGTGTGTATCGAGGTAGTCAAATTGGTCAGTTCACGTCTTATGCTCGCTTAGATAACAGACTAGTAAATGTTGGCTACACAGATTTGTATAATTCTGTATGAGGTTTTACCAGTCATGTTTTAACCGAAGATCGTAACTAAGGTAATGTATACCCTTTTCAATTAGTTATACAGGGTGAGTCAAAAAAACTGCAATAGTGGAAAGAAGCCATCTTGTTTTCAAAACCAAGTTGAAGTTTGAAATTTCTTAAACGTTGCAAGAATGATCTATTTGTTCTTGACTCTATGTGAAAAAATGAAATCAATCGCATTTTTCGTTTGTCTTTGGTGAACCTTTTTGCTGCACAACCCAATTTACTTGTTTGTCCACGAGAATAGTGATTTTCAATCGAAATTGCACACATTTCATGTTCACATTTGAATATCCCGCCAACAAAAATTTGGAATAATTTCATTTTTATTCAAATTTAGAACATTATAAGCAGTCCATAGCATGGATTATGTAAATTGATTATTTTATCTCCCATGTAAACAATAAAGGATACATTAAACTACAATTATACCACAAATTTACTTGAATTTTCAAATTTTAATTAGAGACGCATTTTGCAATCTTATGCATGTTCTAGGTGTTTCGTGGATAAGCGTATGAAATGGGTGCATGGGTAAAAAGGTTCACCAAAGGCAAACAAAAAATGCTATTGACTTCATATTTTCACATAAAATTAGTAACAAATATTTATTCTTATAACGGTAAGAGTGGTCGTACATGCCAGAAATGGTCCTCCCAATTACCGCATATCCATATCTCATTTAAGCCTACAACTCATCGAAACTCCGGTTTAGGATATCATAATTACTGCCGAAACCCAATACCAAACATCAATAAGCAACCAAGTCCCTGGTGTTACACAACATCAATTTTGCAGCGTTGGGAATTGTGTGACGTCGGTCAGCCAAGCACATCATGCTTGTAAAGATTCGTTATACAGGTACATGTCAGAAGGCTATGATTTGAACAACTTAATTGATCGAAATATCGGGTATGGCTATCCCATCAGCATTTTCAGCACAAAGTTTTATTGAATATAGTTATGTGTTAAATAAAAAAGGGTTAATATACATTAAATAACTCTTTTCCAACCATAATGCTTAGTTTCATGATAAGTACCGTTCGCCTTTAAAAAGCCCACACAAATATCTAAACCGTTATACAGGTTATAATTCTACAACTAATATTCGTATGACGGACAGATAACAAAGTCTTACAATAAAAAATAAGCGATATTTAGTTTGATATTGAAACCAACGCTGATCCCAAAATGTGCGTTTCTAGAACTTAAAGACAGCACGGAATTAACCTAACACAGAATTCTCTATTGACGGATTAAAGGATTATACAGCTTTATTCCGTAATGGGGTATTTATACTAACAATAAATAATCGGTCAATTTTAGAGTGAAAATAACAGTATTTACAACAGCTAACTTATTCGTGAGGTGTTCATATTGAAGACCTCACGCGTTTAGATGATGGAGACGAATTCGATAACATGTATACAGCGTATTATTTATACTAGGAATTTTGAGTTTAAGTTTGACCAAAAAAACCTGTGTTCTACGGGCTGACCTTTTTTAATTGAACCCTTTTTTTTAATTTTGGAAATTCTTTGGAAATTTTGGAAATACTTTGATTTTGTTAACAATTAACCAAATGTTCACGACAATTATGAAAAAAGAAAGAATAAGAAAATAAATTTACCTACCGACCGATCCTACAGAGGGCCGTTCACCCGTAGAATTTGATTTCTTTTTCTTCGCCTTAAGAAGACTTGATTGACATACACCATCATAATATCTTATGGTCCATTGTCATTAATTTCAGGATGAAGACAACCAACCATGACAAAAGGAGAGATGTGAAAAGGGACTAGAGAACGACTCGGAATTACTTTGACTTGGAATTTGTTTCGAAATGACATTTGTTATAAACTAACATACTTTAACAATATAAATAGTATTTTTGTGGGTTTAATATCCCATCGATACTCAATAACTCGAATATATTGCACTAATTACTCGTCTGCGTGCGTGGTGATAAATGATCTGAAATGATCAACTTAATGTAATATTCCAATATCTTGCATTCCCACCCAATATGCCTATTCTGCTTAAATATTATGATCAATAGTAAATGGATGTCTTTATCTTGCTTTCAGTACATTTAACCTTTTATAGTAACAGCATTTAAGTCCCAACAATTATGTTGGGTGTAAAGGCTTCACATTTATATTTAATTCAAACTAGCTTTCGCCTCAAAATTAAACGAAATATGCTCGAAAGTATCAGGTCATAAGAAACAAAAAAGCGTTAATCGTTTGAATAGGTCATCGACCTTTTATGCAACAGGTGTCAACATTTCAAGGTACTCCATGGAAGCGATCTTAAATTATTCAAATTCAGGTAATGAGTCACAAAGAGAATATTATGCTATTACAAAAGATGTTCATGCAATTGCTATAGGAAGTGAGTGACACTAATTTTTGCTGAACATTGATACTTTTGGAAGATAACTTCGTAGATATAGCAAGTAAAGCCTTCACTTTGCTTTAAAGGTAGATGTTCCGATTTTCAACTTGAAGTTTTCTATTCTACATGAAAGGTCATCCTTAAAAAAGTCATGTTCCAAAGTTTGAGTTGCATAGCTCTAATGGTTCTTATTTTAGACGCACAAGATGCTGTGAACTGTACCCATTGAGTAGTACACAAACTATATCGGTGGTTACCACCATTTGCGGTAATTCGACGTTATTTCATCGATTTCTCCGTAATTATACCGATTTAGGCCGTCAAATTTCAGTATGATGATGAGAAAAATACGAGCTTTCATACGATATGAAAATCTCCGTATGTTTGAAATAATTCTGTGTTACGAAAATGTGATCGGGTCATCTACCTTTAAGTGACTCGAGATATGCAGAATACGGGTAGATAACATTAACTTGTTCAGCGTCGAATCATTGGGTTTAGAGAATATAGGGTAATGTAAGCGATGGAATGTACTTGTTGCGATGAACCAGTTACAATCGACACCAATTATACATAAGTAGCTGTATGAATGTACCAATGACCTTATAATTCGATTATATTATCATATATGGGCCATTCCACAAAAATGGGACCACTTTAGCTTTGGCAAATTATGAAAATAAATTGTTTCAAATCTGCTTACTTTGATTGTTTTTGATGACCCAATATGCTAAAGTTACTAGACCAATAATGTTTGCGAACACCACTGCTCACATTTTTACGCACGAAACCATGTAATTCAGGTGTTTTATATGTTTTTTTCACTCGGTGAACGGCGTTATCTAGTGTCATATTGCATTGGCAGTCATTGCATCCCTAACTAAGTCCGAATATGATATTCAAATTATTGTTTTTTTTGTCGTTGAGAGGTCTCCCCATAACAATATTTGACAAGCTATGCGACAGAAGAATGAATTTCATTTTTTAGCCTCAACAAATCTCTTGCTATGAATCAACGCTTTTGACAACTATGTGCTTTCAATTTTGTACCTTTTTCCAAAACTTGTTTTGTCAGTTTTACTCTAGTAGAAGAATATTCCCTTCGGTAATGTATCAATTGTCAAATTTTCTTTAAGCCCAACATTGAAATTGTATGTCATTATATAAAGATAACTTTATATGCTATTTTTAATGGTATTATTCTTGGATAACGCCGTTCACATGTATGCCAGTTATGGGATTGAAACAAAGATAAAACAATTGAAACTGACATAAATCATGTAGCTGTTGCAGAAACTTTATTTGTTTTATCAATTTTAATACGAAAAAATGATTTAAACCATACATTTGGGCTGAATTTCCCAATATTGACCGTCAAACAGTGGTCAAATATTTAATGTTCACTTTAAATGTTTTATATAGCTGGCATTTTCGTTTAAAAGGGGTATGTACCATTACATTAACTATTGTATTAAATTACATGCACACTGCATCGCATATTGTGAAGTTGTTCTCTTTTTTTGATTGATATGGACATTTTAGGGTAAATTCCGTTATCCCTGTGAACAGCGTTATCCATGGTTATCCTGACATACACACGCGAAATAAGCCTGACGAAAACACATGCTCAATACTTGCTAAATAGAGCGATTTGGCTATGTGTAGCGCGGTAGTAAACACTCATATATGTGGACTATGAGCCATATATTTACACTTACAGCATATTCTAGAAGAAACCGTTTGGTTCACAAAGTGAAATGCGTTATATAGAACACAAAAGAAGAAGCAAACTCACTGTTTTCAATGTTTCGCTGCTGTATCTAGACTTCTCAAAGATTTTCCAAAGAAGAAAGATTGTGCTCTTGCAATATTTTCTTCAAATGAGGGTGATAACACTTTACAGGATAACGCCGTTCACGATAACGCCTTTTACGTTTTCACCCCTTTTCGGACCTTCTGCAAGCCATATGGTTGCATTTCTATTTTTTTCGACACAAATGGTGAGAAAAACATTGGACCTATAATATATTACCTTTTATACGGTAACAGAATACCTACTTTACCGAGAAATATCGATCACGGAGTTCACAAGCTTAAAACAGTCGTTTGAAATACTGAACTTCAACATTTTTTATAGCCCAAATGATGCGCCAGAGACTTTCGAGGTGATATAATTTTAATAGCGTGGTGGGTTTGCTAGGGGATTGTTCATAAACGATTGCAAATTTAGTACATTCAGTTTATGTTGGAACGCTAGCTGTGCGGATATCGGAAATTACACACATTTCGTGGAAAGTTCATTTGATATTAAAAGTGCACGTTAAGATTAATGTAGGCAGAACTAAATGCCTTATATTTTGGTTTGATACGTTTGCTACATTTACTCGTATCAAAATATTACAAAAACTTGAATTGAGAATTAAATTCAGCAGCATAAAATTGAGACATCGAGCCGTGGAAACAGTGTTTTGGTTGTTTTGAGGGCCTTTCAGTACAAATATGAACCTGATAATGTCATTTAAAGTATGGCAAACCATGGTGTTCTGAGTAGAACTCATCGAGTTTTACCATAATATTAATAAACATTAGTGATATATACTTGCAGTAAGATTTCCCGGATCAAAGAATGATAAAAACCCAAGTGGTCCCATTTTTGTGGAATGGCCCATATCCTTTACTTACTTAATTGCCTGGGTCATTACCGTATCACTTGCGGTCATTAAACGATCACCTGGGGTGATGAAATTATCACACAGGGTCATTACACGATCACTTTGAGTCATTAAAAGGTCAATTGGGGATTATTGCACTTGGAGTAATTGAATGATCCCTAGGGTTATCAAGTGACCGTCCGTGTCATGATTGATTGTGGTCACCACGCTATCACTTAGGGTCAATAAATTATCACTTGGGGTAATGAAACGGTCCTTCAAGATTGCGTAGGGTCACTTTGTGTCAATGGTCATTTTGGATTATTACATTGTCACTTGGATCTAGTCAATGAATAGTCACTTGGGGTCACTAAATAATCCCCTCCGATTACTAGATGACGGCTTGGGTCATTAAATGATGAGCTGGGGTCATTAAGATATCACTTGAGGTCATGCTATGATCACTTTAATGTTTGGTAAATTTTACCCTATTTGTCATCATAAAAATATCTTTAAATGTCATAGACCATGTCATGTCAGGTCAAACTAGTTTGTTGATTTAATCAAGCATCATGTGATAGATAAATCAACTAGCGAATATAAGTGGCAAATAAAACTATAACTTGTACTGAGAAAGGTGCCCTTTTGTACTCCCTTGTGCCTTTATTTTTTGTATATTTTAGCAGCTTTAGGTAAGAATTATTCCTTAAATATACATTAAACGACGTCGAACTGATTATTGGTGGATAGTAAATCGTTCAAAGATAAAATTTACACAGAAAACGCAAAAAAATATATTTTGTCCAAAAATGGTCTTTTTATGCTGAAAACAGCCCAAAAATCGATTTCTGTTTCTGTCACCCCCCTTCATTCGAAAGCTAACTATTTAAGGACTTGAATTAGCCTGGGTGTCAAGCTGTAACAAAAAAATGCCGTGATAAATTATTTTAAAGCACATGTATTGCCTTTGGCTGGTCTACTGATATGTTTTGCTAGAATCCAGTCAAAACGGAGTTGCCATGCAGTATCAGATGAGTGGAATGGAATGCGCATTATATTATTAACATTATTATAAATATTAAAAGAGATTCACTCATTTGTAGTCATTGTACTTTGTAATAAACTGCTCACAAAAATTTAGGAAACTTTTTTTAATCAAGTATAATTTTATTATGTATTACCCTCTTGTATTATGTCGTATATCAATGGAAAGCTGAATTGATTTTCTTTGAAATTATACCAATTGTGCAATGATGACATGTTGCTGGACTTGGCCACATTAATGAGAATGAGACAAAGTCACAAATTAAATGTGCCAAAATGAGCAATTTTGTGTTACTGTGTGAACCAATGGCACGGGCTCTCTCCAAATCTGTTAAACGCGGCATATTGAAACTGCAAAACGTTTACCGTGTCTCAGAAAAATTTACAAGTTATAGGCCTAAACCTTTCATCACTTACCTTCATGACCTTCAACCTGGAGTCATTGTTAACCCAGTCTTGCAAATACCCAAACAATGGTTTTCTAAAGATATAAGGGCTAACTTGTGCGTGTTTATGCTCACTGGTGCCAATCTTTGTGTTAACCATTCATGGTTCTCAAGCATGACCGGTTTGATTATTGATCATTACCTATTGACTGTTTAGCACAGATAACGGTCATGTTGGCACATTTGATTTGTGACTTTGCCTCATTCTCATTCATGTGGCCAAGTTCAGCAACATGTAATCATTGCAAATGTGGTATAATTTTAAAGAGGAACACTTCAGCTTTCCATTGATATATAACATAAACAAAGAGGGTAATAACTAATAAAAATATACTTGATTAAAAAAAGTTTCCTAACTTTTTGTGAGCAGTTTACATTAGCTCGTCATGCTGGTGCTCACATTCCCGCTCACATCAAAACACAGCCTCTGTGGTCTAGAAGACAACATATTCGATATACGCTGCTGCTGTTCTTATTCCAAATTTATTTTTATGATTATACCCACAATAATTCATTTTATTTTGAAACTCAGCTAATGATAGTCGTGCAAACTTAAACTGGACTATCTAGATAGATAGGGCCAAAGTTGCATTGGATATGCCTGAGTAAATTTGCAAAAATATTACGCACATTAAAGATTGAACATAGTTTTAACTATCTCAGGTCAAATTCTTACATTTTCCATTTTCATATTGTGAGAAATATCATTACTGAAATGCTACACCCGGTCCCCGGTGTAGGCGACTATTAGTGTTGCTAAATATTATGCTCAGGATTACCCTAAAACCGATGGTCCTAGAATTTGAAATCTCCCCCCCCCCCCCCCCCCCGTGGAAAGTTTCTCGTCACGCTGCTAATGTTTTTGTTTATATGAAGCGCCATGGGAACAAGGGTATATTGTCTATGTTTTATAAATAAGTATTTGAAACGACCGATGCCTAAAATATTGATATTGATCTTGTGTATAAGGTTATGATTGTCTTCTGTATAAAAAATTCATAATTGAATATATTAAATGGGAATATAGATACCGAGGGTAAAGTACATTAACCACGGATGTATGTAACCATTATAACGGTATCGTATTATAATTTATTAAATAATGTTAGTTTTTACATACATGCATGATTGCGTGCCTAAAAGACAAATTACCAACACGAAGTTCATCGATTGGTATTTGATAAAATCTACAAAGCTATATACATAATATATTAAGGCCATCAGTGTTTCGTAAATTCAACCATCTCGTAGATATAGCGTTGTACACCTGTATATAAACAACACGAATTGTTTGCGACCCAGTAACCGATATTCAAATGACCGTGCCTATGACAACGCACTTAATAAAGCAACAAAAAAAACAAAAAACAAAAAACGAAACGAAACAAAACAAAACAAAACAAAACAAAACAAAACAAAAAACAAAAACAAAACAAAACAAAACAATAAAAACAAAACAAAACAAAACAAAACAAGACAAGACAAGACAAGACAAGATAAACAAATCCCAAACAAAAACAAAACAAAACAAAACGAACGAAACAAAGCAAAACAAAACAAAGGGAAAACAAAACAAACACATTTGAATATCAACATCAAAGCACATAGCTTTGATATCATTTCTCAGCAAATACAGAATACACATATCAGGAGTGACTGACGGATCTGTGGTGAAATGCAGCCGCTTCAGTGATTCTCGTTCAGAGATATGCCAAAATAGGTGCTTCTACAATATAAGAGCACTGGATTCTAGCAGAAAAAATGAATAGCGAAACTACTAATGTAAGTCAATTCACGCCAGTTTGTCCGAGTCACTATAACTTAGTCAGCTTGAATCCATCGTTCGATAATTTTATAAATTATTAAGTTTCGCTAGTCACATGTTATGCTAGAATCCAGGTTTCAGATGCTCGTTTTCATATTAGTAATCATATTATTAATATTAAAGGAGATTCACTAATTTGTGGTCATTGTACTTTGAAATATATTAGTTCGTCATTCTGGTGCTTACGTTAAATCACATCCTCTGCGGTCCAGTAGACAATAGATGCGATATACGCTGCTTTTGTTGCTATTCCAAATACATTTCTATAATAATATGCCATGAAACCCTTCAGAATATACCCAGAGTCATCAAACTCAGCTAATGATAGTCCTGCATACTTCTCCATCCAGTTGTAAAGATATTCGATGTTAATAAGGATGCCAAATCGATGTGTAGCAGCTGGCCTTCTTCTACACTTGCTGTGTATGTTAACTGGTAAGTGTACATTAACAATATTTAATACCAACACTATTGAAAGTCGCTGGTTGTGGCGATTCAGGTAGGTTGTAAACTGAAAGGGAGAAGTAAAACTTCGTTACACTTGCGTCATCTACCAGATAACAATCACCAATTTATTTTCTAGGGCATCACATATACGTTCAAGCTCGCGTGTGTATCGTCAGACAAGAAGCAGATGAAGAGAACGGTGGTTCGCTGTTTCGTTGGGTTCTGCCGAAATCTGATGTGTGCGGATGCACCAGCGTCCGATTGGGTAATATTAATCCTGGTTGTTGGCAAGGGACCGACAATGTTCCAGTGGAACAGTATCAATACAATTGGAGGTACATCAACTCACCGTTACTTTCGAAGAATCTGACGAAGATTAGGCGATATTACGGCCTACAGTGCAAAGGTAAAGGATTCTTTGTACCGGCTATTTAGAAAGAAATCGCCCACCTCTTCTTCAGGCTTCCCACGACAAAAAAATCAGCAACTTCGTATCTAAAATATCTTGAATTTGGAGAAGCATTTTGTAAAATGTCCTAAAGTATCAGATCCGAAGTTCTGCGCTGTTGTAGCCACTAAAGAACTTAAGTTGAAAAAATCACACGACAAAAATAATCAACGTTGACGTTGCGCAATTTCCCCTACAAGTTGTATAACGTCCCGGTATAACATCTTACTTGTTATTATCCGTCACGATTGATCAAACTTACTATTTTACTTCACATAGTTGTCTGTCCGGCGAATCAGACCAATAACACCAACCCCGGACAATCTGCAGCTGTGGTAGAGTGGAACCCGCCCTTCGTCAATGCTGACGCCGGCGAGGAGTCCATTGACAAATGCAATCCATCATCAGGGTCTAATTTTACCATTGGAGAAACAGAGGTTGTATGCAAGGGCATGGTTTTGCCTGACACTACCGGCGCACCAGACAAGTGCCATTTTTATGTCAACATCGTTGGTATGTTTGCTATCATAAACCTTTTTAGACGTAAGGGGCCATATCCAAACTCTCAGTGATTTTAAAGCATTTTTCTACCGATTTTACCCCGGTATTCCAACGAAATAGAACGAAATAACAATGCATTTCGTTGGAATACCGGGGTAAAATCGGTAGAAAAATGCTTTAAAATCACTGAGAGTTTGGATATGGCCCCTAAATGAATTGCAAAGCACTTGGTAACGTAACTGTATTAATTCTTGAATATGATCTTTAGACCATGACAGACGACGGTGCGCTCTAGATTCCACAACCAGAACTAGATTTGTCACCGAGTTTATGATGTTGTGATGTTGGTACAAACTTGAAATTGGATAACCATGAAGATGGACAATAATTGGTGTAACACCTTCATTTATAATGCAAAATTGAAATATTGACAGCACAGATGCAATCAAAATTACCTCAAAATCTACAAAATGAACTGTAAATATTCCTGTTGCATTGCAGTATTAGTCCTAAAATAATGTTAAGATTTTAACTGTGATCAATTGGTGGCAATCAGTGCCTAAGTCATGACTACTTCGATGAAAGAACACCAGGACGATCAAAAATAAGCAGGAATCCCGACTTGCACCGTCATAGACTAAAATAATTTACAGGTGAAAATTAAATTCCTTAACTTACATGCAGTCATTTTATATCCTTAACCCCCTGAGAACTACCGGCCGATTGGTTAAAAAGATGGGTACATCATTTATTGCACCAATCAGAGACATTGTTAGAATAATTGTATCCCTGATAAAGATGGTTGTGAACATTTTACAAGCTGCATTTGAATTGGCTATTCATATGAGTACATCTTGTAATAAACCAATCAGAAGCGCTGTTAGATAGACAGGTAGACCCCAGGGAGTTAATCGCGCAACTTTAGTAAATCACCCTTCGTATCTTTACAGATAAAGAAAGCCCAAACATCACGTGTCCGCAGGATATCCACGTTATTGTTCCGAATGGAGAAAGAAAAGCCAAGGTGTTCTGGGTGTCTCCGAATGCAACGGATAACTCTGGGCTATCTCCAGTAAGCATACGGTGTCTCGGGCCCGATTCCGGGGGAAATGGAAAATATTGGCAAATTGGATTCCGAACCATAACATGCGAAGCCAATGATACTAGTGGCAACATAGGCACATGCGAGTTCCGTGTAACCGTCGTAGGTAAAAAACATTGATTTTGAATCTGATTCAAAAGTTCAAAAATACCCATTTGGGTTCCCATCTCTTGGGAAAGCGTGTATTATATATACAAGCATAAACTGTATTCAATTAAATTAAAAAGATCCATTTGAACAGTCAAGTATATCACAACTTGAATCACAACTTGAATTTGTAATCACATATCTGTGCTTAGCGTCTAATGCGTAATGGCGCCGCTCACCAAGATCGTTTCTTCCCATCGGAACGTTAACATCATCACAAAATAACACGATATTCATACTTCATTCTATGCAATGTTTCAGATAACCAACGCATTTGGGTTCCCATCTCTCTTGGAAAAGCGTGTATTATAAAAGCATACAATGTGTTAGATTAGATTAGATTAAAACGATCCATTCGAACAGTCAAGTATATCACAATTGACTTTTTAATCACACCATTTTTGCTTGGTATTTAATGCCCAATCGGATACTAGTGCCACTCACTATTATCGTTTTCTAATTTTATGCAATGTTTTAGATAACCAACCACCAGTGATACACTGTCCATCCCAACCCATGATATCATCTGCTACTGGAAACAATTCCAAAGTTGTTTCGTGGAATATAGACAACATGGCCGACGACAATGACGTACGGTTGGATAAGACCGACACCGATCATATCGTAACGGTCCAATGCACGCCCGCATCTGGGTCTACATTTCAAGTTGGGCGCACTGTTGTGAATTGCACTGCGTACGATTACAGCATGAATTCGGCGAGCTGCATTTTTTCAGTAGGAATTGAAGGTATACATGTACTGTATTTAGTATTATTGTTACAAACAAAACGTGACATATACCGTTATATAACACACAAACCCAATCATAAATCATATCAGTTTCAATGCCACATTCTGCTTGTCAATCACTATGTCTTCCCAGAGCTTTCATGTTCTTCTGTTTTATTCCTGAAGATCAAAAAGACAGCCGTTGGTGACGCAGTTAAAAATAATACTGATCGTAAAGTATTAATGAAACGTAGCTCCTTCTGTCCCCGTTGTTAATTGTGTCACTTGTACCAATGGTCTCAATGGCAACGACCCGGTAGCCTCCTATTATAGTTGAGTAATAAAACAAATTGATATCTACAACGATTAGAGTATGAAACTAAAAGGAGACTATTCACTGTGTACTTAATTCCCCATATTCATTTGATCTATAAATTTATATTAACCGTACAGATATTGAATGTTACACGATGCTGGATGGTTCCGATTATAGAGGCTATCAGTCTACCACTGAGAGTGGTATTACATGCCAGGAATGGACATCACAAATCACCGCATGAGCATACAGTTACGCCTACAACGTATCCTAACACGGGGTTAGGGGACCACAATCACTGTCGCAATCCAGACCCTAATGTGGATCCAAGACCCTGGTGTATCACAACGGATCCAGAGAAGCTTTGGAATTTTTGTGACGTCGGCTCGCCATGCACAATTTGCTTGTAAAAGATTCGTATTGCAGGTATATGATCTGGATAACTATAACGTTTTGGGCTCTATTCTCGTATTTATAACACTTTCCACGCGGCTATTGGTTTTACCCTATACAAAACAGATGTTTCAGAAACCTTTCCCAACTTTCAAGATCTATCCATAGTATTACTGAATCAACAAAGTCGCCGCCGTATGCGTTGTGGGTATCGCAGCGATGACAGATGCGTGTTGCTAAAGAACGCGATTAATTTGAAGTAGGATGTTGGAAAACACTCGCTGGATTCGCCGATTTTATAAAGGGGGAAATTTGTTGTTGTTTGTTTACAAACTGCGTTATTTTATGATAAAAGATCAAAATAACCAATAAACTAAATAAGATGGCCGCCTGCGGCGACCATACACGACTCCAAATATGGTACAGCCTATACATTATGAGACCATCGTCTATAGCAAAACAGCTAAGAACTATGTTTTATTCTCTAAATCTAAGTAACATATACAAAAGTGAAAGAGCCCATAAATAATTAAGCCGTTTTAAGGACAATTCGAATCTAAATCTATATTAAAATAGAGAAGAAACGAGATTTGTTTTACAATAAATCTTGCTGATGTGCTACTAGCCTCCTAGAATTTTTGGATGGAACAAAATTGACAATGATAATCAGTCACTTTTAACGTGAAATACAACAACTTCCTTCATAGCAAAGCGTTGTTAATTTGCGATAAACTATTCTACTATTATGGGCAACCAGCACGCCGATCGAATCGCACCACGCATATAATAATGTTTACGCGCGACGCGGACGCAAACGCAGGGTTGTGTTGTTTTGGAATGATCGTGCACACGCTGTTTAAGTCGACTTTTGAAGCTAAAAGAACTTGACTTTTGTTTTAATTTGATCATTTTAGTGTTAAGGTTTTTGACAATAGTTTGGGTGAAATTGTTCAAAATGTAGTACAATTATTATTTTCTTATTTGTAAAGTCTGTTTATGTAATGGCGTTCAAATCCTTCATCGTTGTTGAAAAGGATTAAATCATTTTACATCGTATGTGTATCACCAATCTACAACTTGCGATCTGGGCGTCTTCGAACTCATTTCGATCGTGAAATAAGCCACGCAGACGACGCGAACACCGTGTTTGATTGGTGATACACATACGCTGAAACATGATTGATTAAATCCCTAAATAACAGTTGCGTTTATAACAGCAAATCTTTTTCGTTTCGCATTTAAATGACGATTCGAATTACGATAACATACAGTGTGCTATTTACAGGTCTAATTGGGAAATGTATGTTTAAGTAGACTTGATTGCCAAACCTCATCATAAAATGTTTTATTTTTGTTGATTTCAGGATTAAGACAATCATTACAAAAGAGAGGCGAAAAGTGACGAGAGAAGGACTCGAAATTACTTTACAAATGGAATATGTGAATTGGTCGAATTTGCAAGAACGACGAAGGAACATCCGTCTAGCAGTCATGTATAAAATTCATGCAAATGATATAGCAATCCCAATTCCAGAACATATTCAACATCAAACTACAACGACTACTAAACAATATCACCCAAAGAAATTCCGACTAGTCAAAGCATCCAAAACTGTGTATAAATACAGATAACACCATATCCGAATGGAACAACCTTCCTTCATCTGTCTTAGATTCAAAAACCATTGAAAGTTCAAAACCGGACTGTGTAATGTAAATAAGCATGTAACGTAGATTAAGATCATTAAGTCTGTTTCATCATTCGCCATTTTGTTTTTCTCAATTAGATGTTGCTTTAAGCAATTTGATTGAGTATCAATTTAGATAGATAGATTTCGAAACTCTCTAAATGTAAAAGAGTGGTTTTCCACTCTTTTAAGGAAAACGCAGGACAACACGTTTTTGAGTGGGAAACACTTTAAAAGTAGTGAAAGGGGATTTTATATGACAATGTTCCACTCTTATTGAGAGTGAAAAATTAACTTTCACACTCATTTTAAAGTGGACACTTTCCACTCTAAAACGGGTTGTCCTGTGTTTCACTTCCTTCACTCCTTTTCGAGTGAATTTCCACTATTTCCACTCGTTTGACATTAGGTGCACCGAGAGTAGATGACATTTCTTATAAACTAAGTAATACACGTTAATAATATAGGTAGCACCCTTTAGGGTTTAATATCCAAACGATACTTAATAATTACGATATACAGTCATGTACTATTTCTTAGGCGTCTCCATACGCGATAATACTGAATTAATGTTAATGTAATTTTCCCATATCCTGCATCACCACCTAGCATAATCAATAGCAAAGTTCAGAAAAAAATACAATAACATTCCTCTTTTACATCGACAACATGAAATGATCTAAGCAATTTGTTTAGGTGCAGAGGCTTAATTTGTACACTCTTAAAACAACGTCGTCAATTAGCACCTACATTTTAAAGATGGGTGTATAGTTGACGCTGTCCTTAGTCACAACACAATGACGACGTCATTGTAAGAGTATATTTTATGCAAATGAGCTTTTGCCTCGAATTAAACGAAATAATAGGCTCGAAAATAATGAGGTATTAATTAGGAAATTAATTAAGAAAACAACCCGGCAAACGTTTGAAATCCATCAGGTGTATAGTTTATGTAGGTAAAATGGGTGACAGGTCATCGACCTTTTATGCAACTGGGGTCAATTTTTAAAAATACTTCATTTTAATAAAGTTGGTCGTAAAATTGATATTTGCTATAACAAAAGATGTCAGTAGTATTATGGAGTTCAATGTCAGTAGCAAATTACTTTTTTACCCTTTTAAAACAACGTGGTCATTTTAAGTGGCCTTGAATGCCTTTAACGTGAAACAGGTCTCAATCATCATTTACTATGACCTTCAATGTATTAGCTACGTTCAGAGCTACAATTTTAGAATTTAGCTGACAATTATATTTGCGGGGTTTTGAGGGAGGAGGTAGAACTTATTGAATGACCCTCGTATGTATTACTCTGAATTTTATTTGGGAAATTGTACAATAGGGGCCCCATGATGCCCAGTGGCACATACAATATACACAAGGCCCAGTGTACATTGGTATTTTAGTATTTCCATTTTCAACGTTGAATATTTTCATTGTGGACAAAATTAAGGTCCACTTTTTTGGAGATTCATTTCACAACATTGAAGAGAGGGTTGAGATTTTCCCTTCTTTTTTAAAACTTTTCCCCCCGTTTTGACAATTAAAAGTCATCACTTGCTGGATAGTGGAAATAATTCTTGACTTAATCGGGTTCACGACGAAACTGTCTTTTGTTTTTAGTTAGTTTGTTCCTAGAAATTTCAATCGAAGAAGTGTTAATAGTTAAGACCGATGAGTGATAAGGGACGCACCATTTGATTTTCAGGGGGGGGGGGGGGGGGGGGGGGGGGGTGGCATGGAAGTTGGGGTCGGGCGGAATTTTTTTTTTTTGCCACCGAAGTAGGCGGATTTTTTGTTTGTTTGCAAAGCCGGCAAAGGTTTGTTTTTTTAGGTTTTAATGGTTTCCTTACATTGAGTTGGGCCTTTAGGGTGAGTCATCTTTCTTTTTTTTTACTCAGCAGTGGGTCATTTTTTCTTCTTTCTTTTCCTGGTTGGTGGGCAAAGTTTTTTTTCTTCCTGGATAGTGGGCAAAGTTTTTTTTAATTTTTATACTTCCATGCCCCCGCCCCCCCCCCCCCCCTGAGTATCTAATGGTGCGTCCCTAACTATTATCACTCGGCCGTGCTATAACTGTTACTACCAAGCATTGCTAACACTAACAGCTATCACGTAAATATGCATACCCTCTCTTCAATGTTGTGAGATGAATCATTCCCACCAATACCACCATTATATGCGTGCTTTAGCGATATTGTCATGCATTTGAATAAGCTTAGTGTACTGCTATTTACTGTATAAACTACATTCCTGTGTGATAATAGAAACAAATGAGATTCATCAAACTCCTTCTTCTTAACAATGTTAACCAGATCTCGGTATAGAAGCCAATTCCGGTTACTTTTTCAAAGACAAAATGATGAATTTGGTGCTTGTAATGTAAGTTAATACTTCAACAATAGGTTTGAGCTACCCGGTTACTTTTTAATTAATATTTAGGTGTCGAAAAGCAGTTGGGGAAGCCGGGGTCGGACGAACGGATGCAGAACTTGAAAACTTGAATTCAATTTTAAATAGTTTGAAACAATATTTAGTGTTAACTCCACGTGGCTTTAAACCGGTCACATGTTTTTAATTACAAAAATGTTAGGGGTCAATAAGCGGCGACGGCGGGGGAGGAGGAGGGGGGGGGGGGGGAGCGGACGGATGCAGACCTTGAATTCAACCTTAAATCGTCTAAAAAGATCGTTAGTGTCAACTCCACGTGACTTTGAACCGTCAATGTTTTTGCAATTAAAGTCTAGGGTATATAAGCGGCGACGGCGGCGGGCGGGTGGCGGACGGAAGAATGTAGAACTTGAATTGTTTGCATAAAGTTGTAATCATCCGTGTGAATCCACCGTAAACTACCCTTAACGCGGACTCTTATAGAAGGAAAAAGAGACCCTTAACAAGGATTATAGCTTGACGAATTATACTCTAGCAATGGATAAAGGTACTGAAGACAAAGTTTAGACTGAAAAACGTATGGAGTAATTGTATGATTAAGTTTTGTGAGTAAATTTGTCTTAGGCCTACAAAATTTCGGATATCTTTACAATGATAACATAATTATGACTATCGGTCCAAGCAACCCTTAGTGCAGATTCAGGTAGGGAAAAAGATTATTCTCTGAAATTGGCGCTTTTAATACCCTTGTGGTTGAAAAAGCACCCTTTAATCCTCGTTTTCATTCACGCGGATAATTACAACTTTATACCTGACTGCCCCCCCCCCCCCCCCCCCCCCCATCCCACCTCGGGTATCAACTCCACGCGACTTTGAACCGGCGATGTCTTTGCAATAAAATGCTAGGGGTATATAAGCGGCGGTGGCGGGCGGGGGAGGGGTGAGGGGTGGGGGAGGGCGGAAGGATGTAGAACGTGCTTTCAACCTTAAATATTTTGAAACAATATTTGGTGTGAACTTCACGTCACTTTTGACCGGCGACGTCTTTTTAATAAGTTAACAACATTTTACTCCGAATTTTGTTCCTACTAGCGAAAAATAAACAATCATATTTTTGCCGTTTCGATAAATTTGTACATGACCTAGAACATGTAGAAGCGCCAATAGTCGCAGAATCTTGCATTAAAAGACAGTAGAGTGGAGAAGATGCGCTCTTATGGAGGAAAATTTATATAATCATCGATTTCTCGAAATAAACCTTTTTGAACAAATTAAGAATTAAAAATAAATAAATAAATAAATAAACAAAAATAAATCCTCAATTAATCCTACAATTGCTGAATGTCCAAATGACTGGAATGCCCCTGAATGTCATGTCACAACACTACCCACTCGATCCCAAAACAACCACCATCCAACCACATACCCACCCCCACTCCACCCATACACCCCACAACCTCAACCCTTCCCACACAAACACTTACAACCCGCCCACCCCGTCTTTCGCATTCGGTCTATGCCAGTGTCGATGGATATCAGTTGGCAACTTTTGTCGGGTTTTTTCCACGTTTTCGCAGTCACTAGTTATCAAAATGGGATAGGGGGAAAAGTGGACTTAATTAATTTTGTCCCACGATGAGAGTATTCACTGTTTATACTGCTCAGTCAATACACTAAACTCACTCTACACACACTCCATAACTCGCTATTTTTACTCAATCCATAACTCGCAACAAGAAAACCCAAAACTCACTAACTCACTAACTCACTAACTCAACCATCCACCACTCGCCACTTATTAGACAACCCCACATCAAGTGGGGATTTCGCCTTAGTCAAACAAGATTAACTATTTGATGTCTCTCTGTTGGGAGTATTGAAACATCAACACACTAAACGAATATAGTTTGACTCCATCACTGTTGTAATAAGCATCAATATACATGTATTTTACGAATGTGACATAGACTACAAATAAACATGGCTGTCTCCATCTATATCTAGAAATACCCTAATTTCGTCTTTTTTGCAAACGCATAGGCTCGTTTCGCGACCCGCCCCTGAAAATGGACAAAAGTGAGCAAATGATGCAAATTATATTACAAACTCCAATCAATTCCAATAACACACACAAAAATGTCATTTTCGACACGGAAGTTGCCAGGATTTAATTAGTCTTAATGAGGGGTGAGAATTTTGACATTAGTGAAAAATACATTGACATGATTTGGGTGAATTGAGTTGTGACGCGGGGCTTGTGACTCGAGGGGTAGTGAATTGGTCTCAACCCTGGTAAGTTGTAGCAACACATTTTAACAAAGTTGCAACTTAGTATCGAAAACGTTATGATACAATGTTATACCTACGACATTTTGTGGATGTATCCCGACGTTTTAAAAACGTTTATCACAACGTTTGGATCTGACGTTCCTACGACGTTGTTAGCACGTTAGAATGTGCTGAAAACTTCCATATGCCGCGTTATGTTTGAATATTGTGATATGATGCAAGACAAGAGCTAAGTTAATGTTTTCTTAATAAAACGTCCCAATGTTGCATTTTAACGTTTTCATTACTCGATGGTTGTGATTTGGTTAAATGTTTGCTGTGAACAAATTCGAGAGGCTGCTGTTCGTTAACAAATTTATTCAAACAAGCGATAGATGGCGCTCGACTTAAAGTGGGTCTGTCCAGCTCAGACGACGATGGACATGCGGAAACCTAAATTTTGAATTCGTATTGAAATAACACGTAATCGCGAATGTTGATCTAATCATTTTGAAAAATTCATCATAGGTTAGAAGAACATTTTTCCAATCCAAAACCGTTCTGGGTGGCTAATCACCCCAATTGTAAATGCTATTTTTTCAATTATTTTCATCGTTAACCGGGCGATGACTGTTAAAAATATTTCAAAATGGTGCACTCCCGTTGCCATATTGGTTCGTCCGAGACGCGTGGCCAGCGTCGTCTGGTCCAGCTGCTACTGTTTTATATCACGACCGTCTTTTAGACTATGCTGGAGAGTAGAGAGGATAAGGAGAATAGGCAAAAATTATCTTCGAAAAATAAAATATACATGTGTTTATATCGAAATAAGTTAAAATGTAAAAGTGTAAACGACGATTATAGGTCTTATGAGCAGCTTTAACCCTAATCCACAAGCATCGTGCCATATGGCACTATTTGGCCTAAAAATGAATAAATATGAATTTAGGTATATTTTACATAAAAAATAACTAATATTGTGATAGTTTTAGATGAATTGTGTCACTTGTATCCATTCCAACAAGAAGTATTGACTGTCATCATATTATTTTCTTGTAAAAGTACTAAATGTAACAAAAAAATGTGTAATTTTGTTGCTAAAATAGACCAAATTTGACATGAAATTTAACCTTAAAATGCCTGTAAAATCATCCAAAATATTATAATATTATTTAGATTACTTTTGCATCAAGTAAGAAACTAATTATTGTACGCTATTTGAGTTAAAGTCACAGAATTAATGTTCTTGACGATGTGAAATATTGCAATATTCATTAAAAATTGAATATTTTTGTCAATTTGTAATCAAACCTCATTAATTATTCATGAGCTAATTAACATATTATTTGCATAATTAATTGTTTGTTATATTTTTCTGGAAGCTTGAAGTCTAATCTATCCATTGATATGCTACTTGCGTGCTTTTATCCATACCGCGCTGAATTGATACTGTGATCAAGAGAGGGCGTCTATTAGCTTCTGAAAACCCCCATTTTTGTGTTTGTAGATTAGGGTTTTAATTGTCAAAATTTCGGTCTGTCTGCGCTATTTGCATTCCTGAAAATGAGCCAGTGGCGTAGCCAGAGGGGTTGGTGGGGAAAGGGGCGATTGCTTCCGATACTTGAGTCTGTGTGTCGGTTCATTTACCAAAGGGGAATCATGGAGTCCGTGCATGGAGTTATGATGGTCAGATTAATACAATGATGTACATTAAAGGGGCACTAAGAGATGTGTTGGAGGCTGCGCCCTCAATTATGATAACAACTGAGATTAGTATATTTTTATAATTGTATTACATGTATGAACTCACACCTATAAGGATTAAGAAAAATCAGCTCTCTTTGTACAAGAAAACGTCGATTCAAAAATGCTCGTACAGCCGGGACGAGTATTTTACGTCCGACAATATCCCCATGCAGTACGCGTGATACATAACGCGAACCATATTTGCATAGAGGGCGTTTTTTCAATAAATAGCGATGATATTGTTTTTGTGCTAGGCCCAACGGGGGCTTGCACTCATCCCCGAGATTGACAATCGATAGAGTAAGTACGCGTTGTTTATAATGGCTTCGAGTCACTGGCTCAGAAAACCGTGACCAAATCGGTGTAATTATCATACGGGTCCAGCCAAATGACACTTTCATACGGGTATATTGATTGGACGAGAAGTGTGAAGCTTGGATACCATTCACCCGTTGTCGATGGCTTTGATTGGACGAGAGATGTGTTGAGTTGTTTAGCGCCCGGGCCGGGCGAATTAGACCATAATGACTTAATTGGACGTGAGGTGTTTGTTTACAAGGGGAATCACTCCGTGTCGAGGATTTGTCATTCATTGACTACACAGTTAAGCTATGGCACCATAAACACTGAAGTGTTTGCACTGTCAACACAGTAACAGTGTTGCTAGAAAGTGTGCGCATAATTTAGAAAAGCTCAAATTAATCTGGGAGCTGGTTTGTTTGCACCATGGACTTATCAGACAGGACTGGGCTTCATTTCTCATAAATATAACGGGTTAGGACCTATTGTAAACATCCACCGTCAACAAAAGAATACTACTTGACCTCTTAAGAAATCGAACTCCTCAACATCTTTTGAAACCCATGGTCGTTAATACCGCGGAGTTTGTTCGTTTTACGTAATGACTGCTCGCTGCCCAGAAGAGAGTGGAACTGTCCAATTTGTTGTAGGGGTGACGATTCACAGAAGCTGCTATCGGGGGCCGTATTTTGTTAGTATAAAACATCACAATATACTTGGTTATAACTACCACAAATCTCGGAATATTGTGGATATATTGTTTTAACTATTTTAAACTTAAATTTACTTACTGTTCCGTATGTTACCCCTCAAACAGAACCGCTGTCTGATAAGTCCATAATTGATTTTCCATTAGAAGGGCTCATCATGAATAACTGTACCATGTTTCATGAAAATCAGCCGACAGTGAGAGAAATTTTACAGTTTTGTTTTTAATTTTTGGAGTGAGTTTCATGTTGAAGGTTTAAAACTATATTAGTAGACATAGTAGGTAGATGCCTATATTTCTATTTGACACCTCCCTGCTTAAATACACAGTTTAAAAGAAAACCGCCTGCAGACAGCTTGATAGTTTGGAAAAACTTATTTTTCTAGACAAAATTTGGGCTTCTTATGGGGAAAAAACTTCTGTGCTGCCAGTTTCTGCTTCCTGAATAGTAATTAATACGGTGTTTAAGCTTCTTAAATGAAGATAATTAATCTTTTTGATATTTTAATACTTCTGCATGTGTTGGCAACTTAAATATTCCTTGGAAGTAACTATTAAAAATACTCTATAAGGAAATTTGTGTTAACAAGGTTCCATCCACTTTTAGTAGAATAACATTTTCTAAATAAAGGGTTTCAACAAAAGAAAGTATACCACTTTCTTTATGTCATTTTGAGTAACATTCAATTTTTTTTGTTGACCAAACAGGCTAGATAGGCATTTAGATGAATCTTTTAGGCATAATTTGATACCAAATTTGCCCCCTAACAACAAAGATAACCATGAGTGGCACTTTTCAAAAGTCACATTTTCAACGCACGCAAGCCGAGAGAAAATGCTTTACGTGGCACTTTGAATGGCCGGGAGTGAAATGGATATTGATCACACAGTGCAACGTTGGGTTGTGCCTGAGCGAGCGGGCTATTTGATTATGAACAGGTAACATGTGGTCTTTTCTTTTCTTTGTCTTTTATGTGTATTGAAAATGTGACTTTTGAAAAGGGACTAATTTTCATTAAATGGTGCTAATCATGGTTTATCTTTGTTGTTAGGGGCAAATTTGGTATCAAATTATGCCTAAAAGATTCATCTAAATGCCTATCTAGCCTGTTTGGTCCAAAAAAACATTAAATGTTACTAAAAATGACATTAACAAAGTGGTATACTTTCTTTTGTTGAACCCTTTATGTACTGCATATTCTACTAATTGCGGCACATAACACGCGCTTGCGTACTTTAAATGCTGCCTTGTATACACCAGGTTTGATGAGGATATTCTGGGCGTAAAAGTTGTAGGCCTATTTATTAAGTAACGTCACTGTGCAGAGGCCAAATAATGGATAGTACTGAGCTTATAAGAGAAGAGAAGAGAAGAGAAGAGAAGAGAGTCCCGGACCTCGAAGTGAGAGTAGTTTGGACTCACTTTCCAAAAATAAATAATGCCTGATTGTGAAAAGCAGTGGCGTCGCCAGAGGAGGGGGGAGGGGGGGGGGGGGGCGATCAAGGGCGTCCCCAGAGGGGGGGGGGGGTGTCACACACCCCCCATTCATCAAATCTGTCGGCAAAATTATGGTGCTGTGGGCAAATCAAAGGAAGGAGGAAGAAAAGGGAGAAAGAAAAGGGAGAAAGGAAAAGGGAAAGAAAGAAAGAAAGAGAAATGAAAAGGGAAAGGAAAGAGGAAAGAAAGAAAAAAGAAAGAGAGAAAGGGTAGAGGAAAGAAAGAAAGGAAAAGGGGAAGAAAGAAAGAAAACCCTATAACAAATATCGTATGCGCAAATGATAATGTTGTGTCGGCATATATGTTATGTTAACACAAATCAAATAAAAAATGAACAAAGGCAATGTAGGCATATGGATTTGTAGGCACTGTGAACGAGCCCATTTTTATGAGGTTTTGTGTCGGCGCACATGAACAGCCTAGGCCCAAGTCTTCGTTTTGCTCATTGTCAAGACACGCAAACAAATTGTGTCGGAATAGTATAGGCTAGGCCTAAAGGGCAATGTGTGGGACCTGTATTGCTCTTTAATTATACTAACTAGGCCTATTTCATTGTCTTGTCGTTGTCAATGCAAACCCAAGTCAATAATGTCGCCAATGACCAATCATGTTGGCACTGTTGGCACATAGGTTACGAAATATTAAATAATTCGCCTATAATTATTTAAGTTGATGTAGGCCAATTGCTCTCATTGTACTGATTGTAGACTCTGCAAGCCCACTATCAGCCTATCGCAAAAGTAAGTCCAACTCCAACGTTTAGGTGTCAATGCAAAGAAAGATCTTATAAGTAGACTCTGTCCTAACATCGACTTGAACAATGCAAATTATCATTATAATTAAGACAAAAGCACAACTGTCGTTATGTGCGTGAGACCAGGATTTGTGTGTGCACCAGGGGCACAATCGATATCTCACGTAATGGTATAGGTCTATGTCGATGTCGGACATACAGGCTGTAGGCCTATCATGCCTATACTGAACATTTGACCATGTTTTGTTAGCATTATTCAACCAAAACAAGGCTTCAGGAAAGTGTTCCATGACCATTTTAGTTTAAAAACTGAAAATCTTTGTGCGCTTCGCGCGCATTCTTTCTACAGATTCCAACATTATAATGGATCTCGAACCAAACCAAATATTATATGGGGGACGTTAAAAACGTCATACTGGACCCTTTAAGTTTTAGAAATGCAAAATTTTGCGCGTATTAGTTTCAATGGTTTTTTTAAATTATTATTTAAGCTAAATTTATAGTATCAGAAGGCTTCCAAACAGTTTTCAATGACCATTTTAGTTTAAAAACTGAAAATTTTTGTGCGCATTCTTTCTACAGGTTCCAACATTATAATGGATCTCGAACCAAACCAAATATGATATGGGTGACGTTAAAAACGTCATACTGGACCCTTTAAGTTATAGAAATGCAAAATGTTGCGCGCTTCGCGCGTATTAGTTTC
>CM069454.1:9738648-9907876 GCA_035610835.1 Ophiura sarsii | reverse complement strand
GAACACGGTATTTCAGAATTTCACAATTATTTGCGCTTAGGCAGAAAATAATTGAGTTTTCAAGGCCTATCAACAAATTTTGCAATTCAAAATACTGCACCAAATGCTTTCAATTCAGGCTCTATTTTAGAATTGGTAAAAAGAAAATTATTGATATTAAAAAAAAACTGCGCGAATTTGCCTATTTGCAATACATATATTGAACACAAAAATCGTAATTATATGAAAAAATTGGTGCACCAAATGCCTTCGTTAAAGGTTCGTTAAATGCCTTCGTTAAAGGCCGCTTACCTTCAAATCCTTACGCCGCTTACCTTCAAATCCTTACGCCGTGTAAAATCAAATTTGAATGATATTGATTATAAGCCAATATTAATTGGAAATGAAGTGAAGGCTTTTTAATAAATATTGGTCAAAAGTACACACCAAATCGCACCAAATGGGTTCGAAAATGAAAAAAAAAATCCAAATCCGAGGGGGGCACATCCACCCTCAGAATCCCCTGGCCGCGTTACTGCGGATATATAGCGGTGCTTTGCACCGCTTTGATTAGCCTGCACACTAAATTTAAAAAAAAGTTAAGCCCCACCCCCCGGTAAAAAAGTCCTGCGCACGCCTATGTATATCAAACCAAACTAATCCAAGCAATATTCCACATGCATACAGATCTATCCCAAGCCGCAAAAGATCCCACAAACCAAGCCACAAGGAAAGATCCCTCACCAACAGTGTCAATTTTGATTTATACACGATAGTGTATAGCAAATCATCCATTGTTTTCTATTTTCAGTATTTAAATCGAGCGGTTAAACCTAATCATAGGCCTACAATACGGAGAGAAAACGAGAAAAAAAAAGTATTTATCTTTGGGGTAATTTTCCGTGTCCGTTGTCTAAAATATCTCTGGCTTTGATTGCATCATGACAAAAGTGAAATAGGTATCAATTAGCATTTACGATAGATGTGTAGCTATATGATTCAGAGCTATAATCATGATAAATCTCATGAGGCTGACATCATATTAGCGATGTTATGAGTGAGGAGGTAGAACTTATTAAATGACCCTCGTATATATAAAAAAAAGTTTTAGAAAAACGTTCTACATCTACATCTATGAACCAGTGGCGTAACTAGACTTTTTCATTTGGGGGGGGGGGGGGGGCAAGAAGGGGGGCAGTGACTTGAAATGGGGGGGGCTCCTAAGATTGTTTGAATCAAGAGATGCGCGCGTAGCGCGCGAACATTTTCGACTTTACAGCTATTTTTTGGACAATTGAGCTACATTTGGCTCTAAACAAGCTTGTACCAAAGAATATTTCATTTTGGGAAGACATATGCGCGCGTAGCACGCGAAATTTTTTCATATGTGTACTTTTGACCATCATAATTCCATGATTCCTTTCGTCAAATGAACCGACAGTGCCAATCTCAACCGACACGATGTCATTATTGGGGGGGGGGGGGGGGGGGGGGGGGGTGGGGGGGGGGGGGGGGATTTGGTGTGTCTTCTTCTTCTTCTTCTTCTTCGGCCTCCGTCAGATATGACGATTGGCTGCCATACGATCACATCTCCGGATCATCTTTCTCCAAGCTACTCTGTCTTGTGCCAGACGCTTGGCCTTTATAAGACTCATACCAGTCCATTCCTTGATGTTGTCAAACCATTGTTTCCTTTGACGACCTCTTTTCCTGCTGCCTTCCACTTTCCCTTCTATGATGTGGAGTGCCAGTAAGCTACCACTGCCTCTAATGATGTGCCCGAAGTAGGCCAGCTTTCTTTTGATAAGCTCTCCTAGCAGTTGTCTCTTTACACCAAGTTCTTTCAGGATACTTATGTTGGTTCTTTTCTCCTTCCAGTTAACTCTTAACATTCTTCTCCAGATCCACATTTCAGCAGCCATTATGCGATTTTCATCTGCTTTGATTAGAGTCCATCCCTCCAGACCGTAAAGGAGCACGCTCCATACAATGCTTTTACAATCTTTGTTTTAAGATTTGTTGTGAGGTTTCGGTCATTTCATAGGTCCTGGAGTTCTATCATCCTTCCCTTGGCCATTCCGATTCTAGCTCTTATATCAGCTGTGCAACTGGCAGATGTGGTTTTCACAGAGCCTAGGTATTTGAAGCGACTGACTTGTTCAACATCCTCACCATCGATTGAGATATTATGCACAGGCTGTTCTTCTCCAGTTGTTAGAAATTTTGTCTTTTTGACATTGAGCTTGAGATTTAGCTTCCTGCCTGCATCATTTACGGCTGATGTTAGCGCTAGCCTCTCGATGTCTTCTTCAGAGGTTTCAAAAAGTGCAGTGTCATCGGCATATCTGAGATTTGAAATTGGTGTACCGCCTACTTTTATCCCATACTGGTTTACATCAGCGTCTCTCATGACTTTTTCTGTGTAGGAGACGAACATGTGTGGTGAAGCAATGCATCCCTGCCTCACACCTTTACCTAGGTTGAATTCATCTGTGTTTTCACCATTCCATCTGATCTTTGCCTTCTGATTTACATAGAGGGATTGAAGCAGTGCTACAAGATGTGCTGGAAATCCCATCTCCATCATTGCAGAGAAAAGCTTGATGTGGCTCACAGAGTCAAATGCTTTAGAATAATCTATGAACATGATGAAAGCTTTCTGACCTATTGCAATGATTTTCTCCATCAAGATCTGCAGACAAACCAGCATATCGACAGTACCCCTGCCTTTCCTGTAGGCGGCTTGCTCTTCTGGAAGTTCTTGATCTAGTTTGGCTTTCAGGCGTAAGATAATGATCATCAGTAGTACCTTACTTGTATGGCTGATGAGGGCAATTGTCCTGTAGTTGGAGCACTGTTTGCGGTCGCCTGATTTGAACAGCATGACAAATTCTTGCACTTTCCAGTCATTTGGCCAGTCCGGGGGCCAGTCGCATTTGATCCAGATGCATGTACATAACTGATGTAGTGCTTTAATTCCGTGCTGGCCTGTTGATTTTATGAGCTCAGCAGGAATCCCATCAAGGCATGGTGATTTCCCATCCTTGAGTTTCTTGACAGCATACATCACTTCATCCATTAGCGGTGGAGGTTCCATGTCATCGTCAAATGCTCTGTTCATTTTTGTCAGTGGTGTTTCTCCATCTGGACTTTCAAAGAGTGAGGCACCGTACTCTCTCCATCTGTTCATGATATTTGATGGTTCACTTATCACTGCTCCATCTGTGTTTTTTACACATGCTTCGTTTGATGGAGTGGATTTATTTCGGAGTGATCTGATCTGATTGAACATTGCTTTGGATTTTCCAGTTGCATCAAAGTCCTTTATTTGTAGACATTGCTCTTCAAGCCATACTCAATCAATCAATCAATCAATCAATCTTTATTTCCATATAAATACTGCCTTATCCCTTCTGATTTGTCTTTGAATTTCAGCACGCACTTCTTTATATCGCTCTACTTTGGCTGGTGAGATTTGCTTGCGTAGTTGACTTTTTTCCTCGGCTAGTTTCAACACTTCTTTGCTGATCCATGGTTTCTTTGGGGATCTTTTGACTCTTCCAAGTGTCTCCTCAGCTGTTTCAGATAAGATGGTTTTGTAAGTCATCCATAGTGATTCTGGAGATATGTTAGATGGGTCTTGAAGGAGAGCTTCTGCTTCAAATCGCTTTTCTGTCTCAGATTCAAACTTGGCTTTCGTATTTGGGTCGTTAAGCATTTTCACATCCAGTTTGCCTTGTTTTCTCTTGTGTTTGTTACAGACTGGTTTTGCTCTCATCTTTCCTGCCAGTAGTAAGTGATCTGTGTCACAATCAGCACCAGGGTAGGATCGTACATCTGTTATACTTGACTTCCATCTTTGGTGTGTACTTTGTTTGTAAATTTCATTTACAGCCGTAGGCCTACTTGATTTCATTTGGGGGGCAAGCGGGGTGGGGGGGGGGGGGGAGAAAGGCTCCCCCCCCCCCCCCCCCGCTGGTTACGCCACTGCTATGAACATACTCAATAAAGTTGTCAAGAGACAATATCTAATTGAGAAAACAATACAGACGTCAGTCAGAAAACATGGTACCAAATACACACATAGAGATACATGCCAGTTTTAAAAGAGTCTAGTTTGCTGCATGCAGTCGAGTAATGAGGACGGTGTGTGCATTCCAGTCCAATATTGTACGCGGGAAGAAACGGAATTTATACGCATGGTTAATTCCTGAAGCCATCTTGGTCCAATGGGGTTGGGGGCGGGTGTTAACATGGGTTTAATTAGGGTCAAATCGGGGTTTTAAATGGGCTTGCCCTTATGGGCAGCCTATATTAGGTAATTGTTAATTGAATTATTTACATATCCGCATAAATGACTGGCAATTGCAAGAACAATTAAGTCATTTGGCTTTTTATTAACATTTTCCAACAAAATTGTTCATGTGTACAGTTTTGTGTAAAGTAATGTTCTTACTTGCCATTAAATTATGAAATAGTGCATGATAATTTGGATTGAATCAGTGCTCATGCGTGGAATTGCCCTGATGTAACCCATGTGGGTCCCTTCTGGTCAGCCCATATGGGACCCTGATAGGTTTACCCAAACGTAGCCCATTATGGCCCTTGTAAAACCCACATGGGGCCCATGTGGTCAGCCTATATGGGACCATGATAGGTTTATCCAAACGTAGCCCATTATGGCCCTTGTAAAACCCACATGGGGCCCATGTGGTCAGCCTATATGGGACCCTGATAGGCCACCCAAACGTAGCCCATTATGGCCCTTGAAAACCCACATGGGGCCCATGTGGTCAGCCTATATGGGACCATGATAGGTTTACCCAAACGTAGCCCATTATGGCCCTTGTAAAACCCACATGGGGCCCATGTGGTCAGCCTATATGGGACCCTGATAGGCTACCCAAACGTAGCCCATTATGGCCCTTGTAAAACCCACATGGGGCCCATGTGGTCAGCCTATATGGGATCGACCCTGATAGGTTTACTCAAACGTAGCCCATTATGACCCTTAACCCATATGGGACCCATGTGGTTAGCCCGCACATAGCCGTTGCCCTCATTAGCCCTGATTGCCCACATGTAGCCCACGTGGGGCCCAGCTCACTGACAGCCAAAAAGGAGTCATCTGACTCCTTAAGTAGAGTAAAGATCCATTGACTCTACCTTAGGACTCCCCTAAAACATGCATTGACTCCCCTGACCCCTTATGTCTCCTTAAGTAGAGTAAAGGCCGCTTGACTCTACCTTAGGAGTCACTTAAAACATGCATTGACTCCCCTAAAGAACCTTTGACTCTACCTTGGGAGTCACTAATTGACTCTCCTAGAGTCTATTTGACTTTTGTCAAGCCGTCGGAAAGAGTCATCGGCCATGACTCTCCAAAGAAGTCATCCTGACTCTCTGGAGCTAATTTGCATATTTTACCTGGCCTTATATTAGTAAAATGCGCAAATCGCTCATAATTAGCATAATTGTAATGGTACAACAATTAACCGGTGCTCGTGTGTATATCATTTCAATTATGCTAATGAGCTAATTGGCACCTTTTATTCATTTAAACCTATTAATTTATTTGAATTAAGTCGATGCATTAATTTAACACCGTTGAATGTGTATTGATATATGCATATGGATATTTTCTCACTGGTATTAAGGTAGGGAAGTGATTGCTCGCTAAGTAAATGCAAATACATGGAGCAAGAACATAAACATCAAAGAGCCAATGAACTTAAAGCCCCCATCCCGACCCCTTTATGGATGTTTTTATGATTAACTGTGTTTTCCGCAGTTCAAGGGACCCGTCATTTAGGTGATTTCAGGAGACATGTTTAGGGTTATCCTTGCAAAAAATCGACCCATTTGGTCAATCAAATTGATAACTCATCACAGAGCTCTGATGGGCCAATCAATTGGTTCATTGAGCTCTGTTGGGCCGTTGGTTCAGTGCTACTGTGGAAATTTATTGTTAATGATATGGGACTGAACTTTTCTATTGTTTTTTGTTGTTGCTTGTCTTTTGTTTGTTTTTACCAGATTGTTTGTTTAGTTGTTTGTTTGTTGTTATTGTTGTTGTTTGTTGTTGTTGTTGTTGTTGTTGTTGTAATAATCGTAATTGTAATTGTTCCACTGTGATGTTGCTTTCAATCGTTATTTGCGCCTTGGATTAGTTTTTGGTGCATTTTATTATTCATTATTGTTGTTGTTGTTGTCCTAATGTGTAAAGGGGCTTTATTTACTAGTCCCGGCTTGTCAGTCAAAAGTCAGCGAGAAATTGAGCGGTAAACTAGACAAATGTTAATGCATCCCATTTGGGAGTTAAATTGGGACCCATTTTACTGGTTTCGCGATTCAGGACAAACGTTTAGGGTTTTCTTTGCAAAAAATCGACCCATTTGGTCAATCAACTGATAACTCAACAAAGTGCTCTGATGGGCCAATATATGGCTTTACTAGTCCCGATCCCGGCTTATTACTAGTAGATCAAAAGTCAGCAAGAAATAGAGCGGTAAAAGCCTAGCAGGACAAATTTCAATGCCCCCTACCCCACCCCCGACCCCACCCGCCCTGTCAATTGTTACAAATGCGGATGAAGGCGATTGTGAGAGTCACGGTCAAATGCCAGGTTCCATCCAGTGAGTGATTATAATTGTTCATGACTGCTCCCTTATGCACGTGACCCGGATTCGCACAACCATTGGTTGAGATACGTTCACTATACACACACACACTACACATTGGTTTACGAGAGACCAATCCATCAGCGTGTTGAAAACAACCCGTCAAGGAAGTTGGTGTAAAAACATCGAATTTGAAGCTTTTCGGTTGTCCAGAATGTGTAGATTCTTGGGAATCTGCACAATCGCCTCAAATAAAGGTTTGGTGGATTATTTATAGCAAAGGCAAGCTTCCAAAACACAAGCTGGCTAGATGTAATGGCTTCCGTGACCCCAGCGGAGTTGGAGCTACTGGCTGAGACCTACGATAGGTATGTCCCGGGTCAAAACAAATTTCAAAGGATACATAAAATTGATCATATTCCTGCCTTGATTTTCTTAAAAACTGCAAATTTATATTAATTGGCTGCCTTTTTTTAAATTTGACAGCCGACTGTTTGGTTTCTTGCGTCTTGAAGGCGAAGAAGGGGAGCAGAAGAAAACACTATTGACGAAGGTGAGTGTGAGGTCAACGCACCATCTAACGTAAATAAACCTTGCGAAATCGTAGTTTTTCGCTGTTTTTATCCCTTAAAATACCCAATAAGTACATATTTAGTCTAACAAATACTTGCTAAACATAGAGATTAATTGTCTGTGCTCATGCCATGTTGTGAAAAGTCTAAATCCTACATCAATTACAACTACATGTGCGCCGAAAATGATTCTATTTTTGTGGTTAACCCATTTCAAAATGGCGGATGTGAAACCCTGTTTTTAATGATTGGGTGCATGTTCTTTGTTCCTACATTAAGTTTAATTCCTAATTCCTCGTTATTTTTTATGCTAAAACTAAAGATAATGTGGAGGCAAAGTACAAAATTGTTTAACACAATATTTTGGCTCACATTTGAGAAAATTACTGACTTGTTTACAAAACAATTTATTTTTGAGTGAGTGACTGAGTAATCAGTGTTGTTTTGATTAGGCTTATTTTGTTTCTCTACATTTATTTAATAAAGAATACGGTGGGAATTAGGAGACAACATTGCCCCTCTGATCATTCAAAGGGTAACTTTATTGCAAGAATAACCAAATTGATCACAAGTTAATTGCATGAATCCCTAAAAAATACCATTGCCTTTTTAGGCTTTGCCCACATCAAGACTGCAGAATTTGGCACCCACCCATCACTCATTAATAAACACTACCTTATTTGGTAACTCGGACGTTGGAATTCCATGCCCTGACAAATTTGTCAAATGCCTACATAATATGTACCTACTCAGTGGGGTTATGTATATATTTTTGGTGGAAGTAGCTGAACGGTTAGGCGCGCTTTACCGTTGGTCGGGAGTTTTCATCAAAGCACAGAATCGTGGGTTCAAATCTCCTCATTGCTTACCCCAAGAAGTTCCTATCTAGGTTGGAAATCCTACAGTTACATCTTAAATTCAGTCAAGTTGTTAATCAAATTCTCTTTTCCTGGTTTAAGCTGATAATCGGAATAATTTTAGAATTTCTTCTCTACCCCATTCACTTCACTGTGTACAACGTGCAGGTCTATGATACTTGCTTACTTGCTTAAGGCGTCCCGAAGGGACGGACTTCTGTGATGGCCTTCCATACTGGTCTTTCAAGCATGCAGTTTTTCATGTCCTGCCTAGTTAGTCCTGTATCCTCTGATAAAAGCTTGATGTAATTCTTTCGTGGTGGTCCTCTAGCCTTGTGTCCATGCTTGGGTTGCCACAGGAGAACTTTGGAGACTGCTTCCTCTTCCCTTCTGGCACAGTGGCCGGCAAATTTTAATCTCCTCCGTCTTAGCCTCTCTGATACAGTGAATGTCAGTACGCTGTGGTTCGGAGAGTCGTGAACGTTAAGCCGTTGGTCCTGTGTATTCAGATGCTTCACCCTGAACACGTTAAAAGTTACAGACCTTATCGTTAAGAGTAGGGTATCATCCCGGGTCTGTTACCTGATACCAAAAAAACCTCATCTCTCTAGGTGCCAGAGAGCTGCGATGTTTATATTCAAAATGTGGAGTTTGTTGTCAGAATATCTGACAGTTTTCTTTCCGATACAAAATAACATTTCCCCTTTTTAATCCCTTTTATTTCGGAATCTTTCTCCCCTCCACTTTTTTCTCCCTTTTCCTCTTTCTTTCCTTAAAGGTAGATGACCCGATCACATTTTCGTAACACAGAATTATTTCAAACATACGGAGATTTTCATATCATATGAAAGCTCATATTTTTCTCATCATCATACTGAAATTTGACGGCCTAATTTGGTATAATGACAGAGAAATTGATGAAATAGCGTTGAATTACCGCGAATGGTGGTTACCACCGATATAGTTTGTGTACTACTCAATGGGTACAGTTCACAGCATCTGGTGCGTCTAAAATAAGAACCATAATAGCTCGGCCGTAATTTAGGAAAACAGCGTAACTCGAAATATTGACTTTTTGAGTTACATGCATTTCTGGGGAAATCGAGGGCGCTCTTTTCATCGGTGAGAGTCTCAAAAGACCTTGACGCACCGTTTTAAAGATAGCGTAACGTATCTCTGCCTTATTTTGCAACTTTTAGCATTTTAATATGGTAAAACAGCGCAACTCGAGTTACGTGTTTCAAAATCTAGTATTTTCTTGGCAAAACAGCGTATCTCTAAGTTACGCGTCTTTTCTAGGGCTGTCATCGACATGGACTATATCGACATTATATCGATATCACTATAAATTCCGACATGTCGATATCCAAATTGGTATGTCGATATATTTTTTATTTTACAATTTTTTATATGAAGGCTGTGTAAGTTCTAAACGTCCACAAAGTTCACTAATCGCATCCCCTATTAAAATTTTAAAAGCCACAAAATTTGCCATTAAAACAAGCTGGCTCATTACATCCGAACATAGCAGGATTTAACAATTGAACTTGTGTACATTGACATAGCGCTATTGATGACACTGCAGTGATAGCTTATTACAATGGACCTTTTGTGGTGACGATCGGCATGATACTTTTAATAGTGTTTGGTTCATAAAATGTCGACATCATATCGATATCGAGATTGTAAAATAGCAACATGTCGACATGAAAAAAAGATCTCGACGACAGCCCTAGTCTTTTCCAAACAACTAGTTTGCTACGAGATACGCGGGTTTGGCGAAAAAATATTAACCAAAGAATTACACGTAACTTGAGTTACGCTGTTTTGCAAGATTAACTCTGCGTATAATTTGATGTCGGATTGGCAAACCCGCGTATCTGGACAAAATCAGTATCTTTAGTAAAAATAGTTTACTTTACTTAAGTTTTTAAAATTTAAAAAAATTAAACATAATGCACGTTTCCATTTTTAAATCAATTTCCTCTGTAAATAATAGAGAAAATGCAAACACTCAAACTTTAAAAGTGCTCATATCTCAAAAACATCATTTTGGAGTTACGCTGTTTTGCCAAATTACGGCCGAGCTATGCATCTCAAATTTTGGGACATGACGTTTTTAAGGATGACCTTTCATGTAGAATAGAAAACTTCAAGTTGGAAATCGGAACATCTACCTTTAATATCCTCTTTTTTTTCTCTCACAAGTGAGTAGTGACTGAGTTTCTTCCCCATTTTCATAAAAGTGTTGATGTTTCCCTACCCTGAATGCAGGGCATAAGTGTGCAAAAAATACCCCGACATATTGCAATGATTATGAAATGAACATCAAATTGAACATCCGTATCATATATTTTCATCACTATCAGTATTTCTCAACTTTTCTGATTCATGAAATTGGTCATACTTTGCTTTGCCTCAAATATCATTCTTTGTTAAATGGCTCCATGTAGTTCAATGTGCAAACAAAATGGACTTTTGGTCACCCCATCCCTGCTACAGTAAAATGTTAATATAAAAATTGGTATGTCAGATGTCATGTATTCTAATATTTGTATTAATCACGCACCCGTCATTGCGTCGTAGCCATGACGGCACAACGATGCATTTGGTATACGATGCGTCACCACAGCTACAACTTACGTTGATTGTTATTTCCTTTTGTGTCGCAACATAGCGACATTGTAATGTCTGTGTAGAATTGATTCTTGGTGTCATAGAGAAGCTTACATTGTATACCTGCCCATATATGTGACCATCCACCACGAACCAGGTGCAAAGTAGCAAATTTGACTTTTGAAGTTATATACATATCTTTAGAGAACAAACTTTTAGCTTTAAAATGATACCGTACTTGCCTTATTTGGACAACCAGTTTTCAAGTTATTGGCCGATGTACCACTCGATTCTCAAAGGGGTTATTTTGAGAAAAATGACTTTAAAGATGCCAATTAGATAGGTTTACAATTTTCTGACCCGTTTATCATTCTGACATTTTCTAGAGTGATTAAAAAGGGTTTTACCAACACGATTTTCAAACAATCTCAATTTCAAAATGTTTGACTTTTTTTTACTAATAGTGTTGTATTGGCTTTTGGCAAAGTGCGACTTTGCACCTGGTTCGTTGTGGTCAGGCACATGCAATAGTATACAAATATGGACTGTTCATGAGGGAAATGGGGTGAACTATAATTGCCCCAAGGTGATCTGGAGACCGTTGACGCCTACTACTACAGGGTGTCCCAAAAGTCTATGCACGTTTTTGAAGAGTCATATCTCATAAAATATAAATCATATATGGTATAAATTTAACCATATTTGGATAGACGAGATTTGGGAAATTATTTTGATACCAAACACAAACCTATTGGTGAACCCACAACATTATAAAACTGGTTGAAAGTTTTTGGCCATGTGCCAGACCCACCCATACCAAGTACCACACATTGTTGCTAAAATCATGTGCTCATAAATTAACAGTATGAAAGCAACGTTGCGCACTAGTCACAGTTCACTGCTTAACATTAATGTTATTACCAAACTCGGTCACTCATAACATAAATAAGTGTAGTAGACAACATTGCACAGCAAAAGTCTTCATTCAAGATGGTTAACAGCATAGATAAGCGAACACAAATTGTATGGTTCTACGCTGAAACAAATTCAGTTCAACTTACTCAACAAAAGTTCAGAAGACCTTTCAAAGTGAAACGCGCAACAGGAAGAATATCCATTCTGAAGTTGGTGGATACATTTGTGAACACAGGAACTGTGCATGATTTGTATCGATGAGGTAGAAAGACTGGTAGATATACAAGTCACATTGATGTCATAAGACATGCAGTAGCCAAAAGTCCAAAGAGATCTATTCGCCGACTTTCCGCAGAAAAAAGTTTAAAGATCAACTGTTCACAGAATTTTGCGTAAGGACTTGAAGAAGTTTCCATACAAGATTCAGATCAAACAAAACATTAAAGCAGCGGACAGATATAGTTTGTTATTATGATGGGATCACTATAATGTAAAATTATAAATATTACAATTGACGGATCACTTTCAGTGTAACCAACTTACCCGTCATTTTGTTAATCTCAATAGGTATGGATTATTATGAACTTTATTCCTCCGAAGTATAAAATAAAATGTTTGCAGTAATACATATTTTACTTCTAGGGTGGCATTACAAACAGATGTTACTCCAATGTTTGGTATCAAAATTATTTCCCACATCTCCTCTTTCTAAATATGTATTCATATTTTCAATACGAATTATATTTTGTGAAATGCAAAGCTTCAAAGTCGTGCATAGACTTTTGGGACACCCTGTAGTTTCCTGAAGCCGAAGGCTGAGAGAAAATAGTAGGCTTAGGTCTACAGATCATCGAGGGACAATATAGTTCACCCCATTTCACGAATAAAGAGCAGTCCTTATTTGTTTTATATAACGCATGAAAATATTTGTGTGTGCGATTTTGATCAAATTAAACCCGAAAAAGATATTACACAGGCGAGTCGATCCGCCATGCCAATATGGCAAAATCGTATGAGTCAGGGCATTTTTTGTCTTTCAAAAAGTATGGTCAATTGTACTTTTTGATTTAGACAAAAAAAGACCGGGAAGTGACGTAAAACGCATCAAGCATGAAATGGACCAAATTATTTTGTGTTATCAGTTATCTGATGGAGTATCCACCAATCAGATGGCTAGAATATTTTCATGCGTTATATAATATACCATATGGTACTTAAATTCATCACTCTTTTTACTAAGGTGACGAAGCCCCCCAGCCCTCTATTCTACGGGCAAACAGACCGCTCAGGTAGGGTCAGTCAAGCAGGCTTTTTTTTAAACAATAATTTCAGGAATTTAAGGGGGAGGGGGATTTTAAACTATTTTTGTAATTTTCAAAACAATTTGTTTCAAAAAATTTCTTCTAAATCATCTAAAAAAACCCAAATTGAACATTCAAAGAAATGGGTTAGTAGGGCCCATAGAACAGGGTTTATTTTAGCGCTTAAGCATCTAAAAGAAACATGACTCGTGCCTAAAATTTGACACAGAAATGAAAAAAATATTGACTTTCTTTGAAACAAATCTCAATTTTGATGGAAAAAATAAAACTTTCAAGTGGCTAGTTGTATGTTACAATTAGGCACTGACAAAACAGACATGTGATTTGCATCACTGCCCATCTCATAAAACCTGGCTCTTATCAGTGAGGTGTTAATCACCGATCCTTTTTCACACCTTTTAACAATACAAAAGGAGCAAGCTTTCCCTGCACCTTCTTCGAGCTTTCCTCTATTTGTAAAAAGGCAAGGCCCTAAGTTTTTATTGTGTATCCCCAAACTAGGAAAATTTGATGTGCCTGATGCAACCCACATCTCTCTCATCTCAAGTTGTGTTATTAACACTTTCAATGTTTCATTTCTGTTTATCCAACCAGGGAGTGAAGCATTTTGAGGAGGAGATCAAAGTGAAAGATAAAGCTGTAGGTCCCAAGGTGTATTGCCAACTTGGCCACCTACATTTACTGCTGGCTGAGTATACAAAAGGTAAATAGTTGTTGCCCTTGTTGGTGAGTTAGGGCCCAAAGTGAAATATAAAGCTGTAGGACCCAAAGCTGTAGGACACAAGGTTTATAGCAACTTGGCCACCTACATTTACTGATGGCTGAGTATACAAAAGGTAAATAGTTGTTGGTCTTGAAGGTGAGTTAGGGCCCAAAGTGAATTTTTTATAAAGCTGTAGGACCCAAGGTTTATTGCCAATTGGGTCACCTACATTTACTGCTGGCGGAGTATACAAAAGGTAAATTATAAATGTTGCCCTGTAGGTGAGTTAGGGCCCAAAGTGAAAGATAAAGCTGTAGAGCCCAAGGTGTATTGCCAACTTGGCCACCTACATTTACTGCTGGTTGAGTATACAAAAGGTAGATGTTGCCCTGTAGGTGAGTTAGGGCCCAAAGTGAAATATAAAGCTGTAGGACCGACAGTTTTTTGCCAACTTGGCCACATTCATTTACTGCTGGCTGAGTATACAAAAGGTACATAGATGTTGCCCTTGTAGGTGAGTTAGGGCCCAAAGTGAAATATAAAGCTGTAGGACCGACAGTTTTTTGCCAACTTGGCCACATTCATTTACTGCTGGCTGAGTATACAAAAGGTACATAGATGTTGCCCTTGTAGGTGAGTTAGGGCCCAAAGTGAAATATAAAGCTGTAGGACCCACAGTTTTTTGCCGACTTGGCCACATACATTTACTGCTGGCGGAGATATACAAAAGGTAAATAAATGTTGCCGACCCCTGTAGACAAGTAAGGGCTCAAAGCAAAAGATATCTTTAGACCACAGATGTATTACTAGATTGGTGACCTGCATTTACTGGTTATCTGATTATATCATCAAGTTGCCATTGTGGGGGAGTTATAGCCCAAAGTCATGTGTTGAGGTGATGATTTGATTTGATTTGATTTAATATATTTCGGTATCTCCACATAATAATGACAATGATAATAAATATAAATAATCTTAAGCTACACTTAAAATTACAAAACCACACAAAATTGGGGGAGATACAAGCAGGATAACCCTTTAAGCCCGAAGGCTTATTTCCGAAGGGGTCCTAAAGGAAAACAAAAATACAACAAATAACATCAAAAGACACAACAAGTACATCAACAGACACTGTATACGTATTACAATATTTTTAACTATTAACAATTGATTTGGTTAAGATGATGGCATTATAATATAAAGAGCCATAAATGATGGTGGTGGATTTGGGAACTTGGAAATTTTGCACACTGTTTCTAGTACTGTGTTGATGCACACTTGAAATTCTTGTAAAATGAGACCTAAGACATTCTGGACCAACTTGATTAAAAATATCAAAAACATGGTTTAACCTGAGTTGTTTGGCTCTGTTGTGGATATTCAGAAAATTAAGATTGTTAAAATAATTTACACATACATGGTACCTGGAATCTTTTTTAGAATGAATCTTACAACCTTGTTTGAGCAACTTGCAAGCTTTTACTCATCTACTTTTGAATACCACCATACCAAGATGAAATAGAATAATCGAACAAACAAAGAACAAGAGCTGTACACAATATTTTCTTGATATTTTGATCCAGAAACTTAGCCTGTCTGTATAAAAACTTAAGTTTAGAATTAACTTTTTGGATGAAACTAAGAGCCATTTCTTCACCATTCAAAAATTGATCGATGGGGAGACTAAGTATTTGACAGAAGGGGTAGCATGAATTGTTTGCCCCTCACACTCGATGGTAAACTCTTGCCAGTTCTTCAACTTACGTTTTGTGCCAAAAAGAATGAGTTCCGTTTTACCCATGTGGAGAGAGAGCTTATTGTCAATGAGCCATTTGTTACAAACTACTAAGATATTTGCTGAGTTGATGCCCAATTTTAACAGGATCTTTGTCAGAAACAATTAAGGCACTGTCATCTGCATACTGAAGTAACGGACAATCAACACAGCTGGGCATATCATTAACATAACAAAGGAATAAAATGGGGCCCAACATGCTTCCTTGTGGAACATCACATGTCAGAGGCATGAAATGAGAGTCAGAGCCATTAACATTGACAATCTGAGATCTACAACTCAGATAAGACTCAAACCATTTTGTGGAGCTCGCACCCAAAGCTGTAAGCTTCTTACATAAGATAGAGTGGTGGACACTGTCAAATGCTTTCTGGATGTCAAGCAGCATCATACCAGTATACATACCAGCACTTAATTGATATTTGATGTAATCCTGAAGGTAGATTAGACAAGTATCTGTAGAGTAGTTACCTCTAAAACCTGATTGGAACTGATACAAGATGTTATTTTCAGTGAGATACTTGTTTAGTTGAACAAACACTACTTTCTCCAATATTTTAAAAGCCACAGACAGAATTCTAACAGGTCTGTAATTGGCAACTTTCAATCTATTCTTCTTTTTGTATAATGGTTTGACCTTAGCAACTTTCATTTTACATTGGAACACTTCAGTCCTGAGAGAGAGATTTATAATCGATGTGATGTGATGCCAGCGCATATTCTAGTTATGGCATCATGATATCAGGCGCATAAGCAGCATTAAAGGTAGATGTTCCGAATTTCAACTTGAAGTTTTCTATTCTACATGGAGGTCATCCTTAAAAAAGTCGTGTTCCAAAGTTTGAGTTGCATAGCTCTTAATGGTTCTTATTTTAGACGCACAAGATGCTGTGAACGGTACCCATTGAGTAGTACACAAACTGTATCGGTGGTTACCACCATTCGCGGTAATTCGAAGTTATTTCATCGATTTCTCCGTAATTATACCGATTTAGGCCGTCAAATTTCAGTATGATGGTGAGAAAAATACAAGCTTTCATATGATATGAAAAACTCCTTATGTTTGAAATAATTCTGTGTTACGAAAATGTGATCGGGTCATCTACCTTTAAGTAAGTAAATGACAAGTTGCCCCTGTGGGTGACTTATGGCTCCAAATGAGTTACACATTTTATTGCTGGCTGAGTTGTACTAAACATTCTTAAAGATAAACAGCGAAGAGGTTTAGGCAATATTCAGTGGTTCTCAGATAAATCGGCGTTATTCATATCAAACTTAACACGGCTTACATTAATTAACATGACCGCCCTCGCGCAGCGCATTGCGTGGTAACTAAAGTTTTCTTCCATATTTAAGCGAACTTCTGCTGCAGTGCGTCTACTGGGATTTTCTTTTTTTGGTACCTAAAAACATTACCTTTATACTCATATTAATATGACAATCACTGCAAATTATGAGCGTTTACATTTGGACAAACTAAAAGTAAACGCAAAAGTAAATTTAATACTAAACACTTATGTGAGCCAAACGACTAAGCTGTTTTCCACCCAGCCTCTAATCAATAACTGTCCCATTATATCACAGATATGGTGGAAACATCTGTGATTATATTCACTCACTTGGAGCGTGCTTTGAGGTCAATTGGGTCCAAAATGCAAGAAACGTTTAGTTTTGCATTTACTTTTACGTTTCGTTTGGTGTTTAGAATTACGTTTACTTTTGAGTTTACTTTCAGTTTGTCCAAAAGTAAACGCTCATAATTTGCCGTGAATGGATGTCCTGTATTACTGTATACAATCAAGGCTCAAGATAAGCGGGCGCTGGGCGATTTTTACCCCTCAGTCCTCCTGCCATAGCGCCCGGTGATTCTGAAAAATAAACAACCGAGCGCTGATATTTTGTCTAAACCAGCGCCAGTTGATTAACAGTAAGCTTGCCTAAGACATTGAATTTCAATTTGACAATACGATTTAATAAAAAGTTTGCTCCCAGTAGTAGACTGAAAGTAGCTCCCGGTTCTCAATAAATCCCATGATCCAGGCACTACTTTTGAAAAAAGTAGCTCCCGGTAAAAAAACTGTTATCTTGAGCCTTGTATACAATGACCTGAACATGAAACCTTAACCCTTTGAACCCGGAGTTATTATAAGGGTTCGGTACACCCACCCTGACTTCTCCGGGGTAAAATGCTAAATATAGTACACCTATATCATCCGTAATATATGTTACCGATGATAGAGGGCAGTATGCCATTGTACTACACGTATAATGTAACCTATTTATAACATAAACACGTCCGATTTTATCGCCAAAATTGCCAATCATGACCGTAAAACAATGCATCCCTGTCTACCTGAGAATCATCTGCGCCATATTGGGTTGCATATTCATCGAATTTCGCGCTATTTTTGACTGTTTTCTTCAGCTAAATGACATCAAATCACAACGAAAACCTTGTGAAACAATGTATTTCACATCGGGTGAACATCACATGACTTTCAAGTCACATGACCACTCAGTCATATGATCAATGTGTCACCTGATCGCTCAGGCCGATTTATCGGCCTATCGGGTCACAGCGCGTTCTTAAATAGGCCGATTTTTCGGCCTTTCGGGTTCAAAGGGTTAATAATGACACAGTTTTGTTTTCCCACTAATTGAAACAACGACCTTATTTAGCCTTTTAGGTCTATTTGCTGAATATATGAAACCATAAAATGACAGTTTCGTTGTTGAGTCTCTATTGTCATGCTCAATATAAACAACGACCAAATGTCAAAGGAACAGGCACCTGCAGCAGTACAAGGAATACTTCTGAAGCATCTAACACTTTAAAATATCTGTATGGTTTTAAGATACCTTCTTGATACTACAAAATGGCCTTACTACGTCATAATGCAATTTTGCCATCATGCCATCCAAGTGCAATTATGGCTTCAAAATACTAGTTTGAAGTTAAATTGTACATCGTAGCTGTTTTGTCAAAACCTTATATGTTTTTCCGGCCCTTCAACCATAAAGTAAGACTGTCCAACGGTTATGCATTGGAAGTGTTGCTTTTATACATGTTCAGGGGCAAGAGCGCTTTCAAGGTATTGATAGATGTGCTCTTGTACCTTGAACATGTTTAGAGCAGGCTGCCCAAAGGTTATGTAGGTTATGCATAGGATGTATAACTTCTATAAATATGCTGAAGGGTCGGATGGAGATACAAGGTTTTGACAGAACAGCAACGATATGACATCAAAATGTTATCGTAATGGCAGAAATGGCATAATTATGTCAAAATGCCATCTGAGTTCCCCAGCAATACAAGAAGCTTTCATACCTCTTTTTTCTGCACACCTGCCCACACAGAAACTAGTATGCGATGGCTGATATAATAATAATAATAATAATAATAGAGAGTTCTTATATAGCGCTCGCTTTCCATAATACAAGTACAGTCCCAAATCTCTTTTGGTCAATTATTATTGCTGCCATTTTGAATCAGAGCCCTTTTGTCGCTACACTTAGGCGGCTACCAGCATATATGAAGGATTACAATATAATAAGATGTCATACTAACAGGGCTGGAAAATTGGAACCAGCCAGTCGGGCAGGTAACTCACAAAAAATACCTGCCCACCAGACCCTGTAACTCATTGATACTGTGAGTTTGAATAATTTTTACCCGCCAGTCAATAGGGTACTTTTGCATCTTCACCCGCCCGACCCTAAAGTTACCCGATTTGGGCAGGTGGGCGGGTGCTTTTTCCAGGCCTGCATACTAATGATTTCTTAATGTGTTTTGTGTTTGATTACAGCTCTATCAGCGTACCAGAAATTCTTCTCAGCGGAAGAAGAGTACTGGAAGGTGAGTCCGTCGTAATGCAAAGTGTACTTTACGTAGGTCCCAGACATGCTTCAAGTCTCTGATGGAATAAAGTGCATCATTCGGTTTTCATGGGAAACTTTATTCTATCGCGTAGTTGATGCATACTGGTACTGGAAAGTGTACTTCTGGTCCCTGACATGCATCAAATCTCTGACGGAATAAAGTGCATCATTCGGTTTTCATGGGAAACTTTATTCTACCTCATAATTGATGCATACTGGTACTGGAAAGTGTACTTCTGGTCCCAGACATGCTTCAAGTCTCTGATGGAATAAAGTGCATCATTCGATTTTCATGGGAAACTTTATTCTACCTCGTAATTGATGCATACATGGGATTTAATGTACACTTTATCTCTGGTACTATAAAAGACCATTATGATTCATTACCAAAAAATTATTCAGTTGGTAATTTAGAACTACATTCGCCTCCATTATCCTTGGGACTTGATTCTACCAAGCTTGCCCCCTCACAGGTTGGTGTTTGAATATCTGCGTATGTTAGAATGAATGTTCATCGCGTCTGGAAATTTGGTCACACACAATTTTACCTTATGCTCACTTATTTTGAATTTAGTTCCAAATGATAATTACGACTGTTTGTGACTGCTTGTATATGGAGTTTGTCTAGATATGTGCTTCAATAGTTACAGAAAGAATGTAGTGACATAAATTGACTGTTCCAGAAGTGTTGAATGCACAGAGAATCTCCTGACTCGCTACTTTGTAGATTTTAAAGCTTGACTTGAATGCAGATATGTGTGCTGAAGAAGACTTTGTAAGCTGAACAGATTTTGTTTCTAGAAAGCATATCAGCATCTCCTGTCAATCCCATTTCAAACATTATTGCATCTGATCACACCCCAACTAGAAGAAGCCATAGCAAAGCATCACTAGCAGTGTGGACAAAATATGAAAGGTACAAGCATGTCCTTCTGAGATATGTTTAAGGTAAAAGCGGTCGATTCTGTAATACCAGGAGCAGAGTGCCCATCTCCCTTTCAAAGCGATAGGGCCAGACTCACTCCTTTTTATAATGTTGCTGTTTTGGGGCTCGCTACACCTCCTCCACCGCGAGTCTATTACCTACCCAGCACTGAAGAATGCTGGTACCCATTTAAATACACCTGGGTAGAGATGAGTAACTGCGGTAAAGTGCCTTACTCAAGAGCACAACATGTTGACCACAGCGGGACTCGAACCCATAACCTTTAGATCATGAATCCAGTGCTCTACCCACTGCGCCACACATGCCCATAGATATGTTTATGACAACGCAACCTACCAGAAAACAGTAAACGCTGACCTTCTCAAATAAGTACCGCAGTTTGCAGAGAATAATTAGCATGCAAAATAGTCAGTTCCTCTGACTCCATGAGTTGTGTTGGATTGTATCAACAAGAAAAGGGTGTAGCTCCAACACATCTCAAGTATCCATTCCTAAGGAATGGTAGCCAAGTCTAATCCAAAATGACTAGTTATAATGTTGACTCGATAACTTTCCATGTTTACCTGCCTTGCATGGCTGTCTCAAGTTCTCCCACCTGCCAAACCTATGTCCCACAATGGTATGGCAATTTATCATGCCATGAAGAAAATCTGACGCAAACCACACTGTTGTACGGGCAAACGGGACCTCTCAGTTGTTTTTTTCCACAAATTTCGGGATTGTACCGCTGGTTCCATATTTTGTTGTTGTTGAGAGCAGCGGGAGACAAGCCTCCAATTAAGCGAGTCTGGACCAGGAGCCACATATTTGGAAAATGTGGCTCCTGGTCCTCTAATTTTCTAGTGAACCAGGAGCCATTTCAATAGAACCAGGAGCCATTTTTAAAAAGCATCAAAATGCTAATATATTGATGTTTTCTGCAGCTTAAAATAAATGTTTATATTAAACGAGTTATGAGCATTTAAACATTTCCTTTAACATTGTCTTTCAATTGAAAAAAGAAACTTTAAACCCAAATATATCCCTTACCCTTAAGTATGTTACCACACAATTGATACGCCCTGAAAGTATAGTTGATTAGGGATATAATTTTTTTTTGGAAAGGATTGCCCATCCACCAGCCCCCCCCCCCCCCCCCCCATATGGACCATGTTACCCCACCCATGACGTCACGTCAGCAGGGAATTCCCTTGTTTTTATGAATGAATAAACATGTGTGTTCATTTACCAAATATGGTTCATTATGTAAATAACATTGGGTTATCAAACTAGGCAACCCGTTACTTTTGTGGTCAATTACTCATGCTGGGGATTCCCTAAACATGCGCTCCCCAATATTAATAAATTACATGCTAGAATGCTTACTTCACAATAGCGACAGGGTCTGGAATACACTAATTAATCATCAATTTAAAAGAGGTATTTAATCCACAATAAAAAACGGAGAACCTTCAATGAATGAATAAAGATGAAAGATATGGAAAATAAAAAAAACATGCGAATAGTTTAATATTAAATATTAGTTTTGGCGACTGCGCCGCCGCCGGTGTATTTTGAGAGCTGGGGAATCCCTTTTCTAAATGAACACAAAAGGATGTTGTTGTTGACCCATCGTAGCAAAAAGTTGGAAGTTCATTAATTCTGACGTAACACTGTATTCCCGGTATCTTTTTTGTATCCGATGTATCGCAGTATATTGGTTGGTCCCTAAATGTTCACAACCTCGTGCGAATGGCGCGATCGGAATTTCGGAAGGGAAAAAATCTTTGACATAAAAAAAGCTGAATTATGGCAGCTCTTAATTGGAATATAATGAACATCATGAAACCTCTTGATCCTGAATAACTTGTATAATTAATATGCTGTGATGTAGGTAAGAAAATCAGACTAAAAATTAAGCTTATTTACTTTTAAAATATAATTCAAGGAGCGATATTTTGGGGTTGTTTTTCAGTCATGACATTTTTACTATCGCGTGAGCTGAGTGACAGCATTTGGTTTATTTTCGCGCGATTTCTCGGTTTTTGATTTCTAATACTGATAGCGAAATCTCGGGTTTGTTTGTTTGTTTGTTTAAACGGTCAGTCCGTACGGACACGCGCTAGTTTAATACTATTTTACTCGTTGTATTCAAGCAAGATTTGGTTAGCTTTTAGGTATTTTTGATTGAGCTCAAGCAATGAACAATCTTCACTTCTAGTCCTTTAAAAATAAAGGCAAATGACCGGGCGTCGGGTACGAAAATTTGCCGGCGCTTTGGTATGTATTTTTGGGAAATACCAGGCGCCAAAACTCGGGGACCAGGGGGTAAAAGCGCCCGGCGCCCGCTTAATTGGAGGCTTGGCGGGAGATCAAGCTCTGTAACCAACAGCAATTTGCAACATATTTCGCACATTTTATAAACAATTTCAAAAAATTCTAAAAAAATTCTAAAAAAAAAAAATATATATATATATATATTTTTTTTGGGGGGGGGATTCCAAAAAATTGGGTAGGTTGGCCCGTACAACAGGCTCTTTTCCCCATGGCCTTACCTTCGATATCCCCATACTAGATGCAAGTGTGTTTACATGCACCGCGCAGAACAATGCCCTGTTTTTGTTCGCTCTGTCACAGACCTGAGGTGCGTCAAGACACACAGATTATCAGGTTCGGTATCATACAGGAAATTATTGTGCACTCTGTGTCATACTAGGTGAAGCTGTAGTATGATACTTTGTGCACATAATAATTTACCTCACATACCTCCGCTTCACCTAATAAATAATAGTACAAAGCCTTGTCTGGATGGATTTCTTCCTCTTTAGTTCAGGATCTATTAAATTGCCAATTGGATTCTGACGCAGGATAATTGTGTATGTTGGCATGCTCTCATGTCTTAGTCACCACTCTATAAAAGGCAAAAACCTTAGAAAGAGTAGACCATGTATCCTTTGCGAGTGTCAAATTTCCAGCATGTTATTGGAGAACATTCATAAAACAGGCACACAGTACTTTATGGAGCCCGAGTTTCTATACTTTCAATCAACCTGTTAATTGGCTTTTTAGCCAGATTTCACACGAATTTGTCTTTCAGCAGCTCCAAAGTTACCCCCTGCACTGCGCTGGTTTCTAATTTTGAATTCAATTTATTCCGTCAACATAAACAATCGGGTTCCAAAGCGTCGGTAATAACTATTTTCCTTTCATCTTCGAGCTCCCAAAAGTGAGATTCATTTCACACACTTATGATATTTAAGGCGGTTTGATCAGGTTTTCATTCATTCTCTGCTGTGATTATACACTCAGGGATGCAAGACTTACGGCTATTTCCGGAATTTCGGAAATGAGGCCGTAAAATAATAAAATTCAGATTTTTGGAAGAAAGATTTTTGTTGTCATTTCTTGTTGCATTTCCGGAATCGGATTATGATATTTCAGGGGGTGGGGTAGCTGATACCCTGTAGCCTATTCTCCAGACGAATCCCCATAACAGTTTGATGCCGCGCGTGAATGCTAGGGCGGTCTGTCCAAGCTGGCATAAAAACTTCAGGAAATGGATCAATCACCCACATGCATCCCTGTATAATTCAGGCAAAAATGTTTGCACACTTTGGTATGCAGTTAGTAAAGGGGGAAGGGGAAGGGTAGGAGACAGGTGAACTGGGTTTCTCATTCCTTTGAATGTAGACTTGTAATGTTTGTATATGAAGAGGTTTTTTGCAAAAGGGCCTGTATCCCGATTTAATTCTGGATACAGGCCCTTTTGCAACAAAATAACAATTTCAATGGCTGTTTACAATGAGATATAGGTCTTTTTGAAAAAAATGACTTTGTTTCCTTGAAACATATGATTTTTACCTATATACATTTCTATATCAAACTCATTTTTGAAAAAAATGCACCATAGCCCTTTTGCAACAAAGCTCTTCATATATATGTGCATATTTTTTGAATTGGTAACATTTGTTGTCTCTTATTAGGAAACGCCATAATTGGAACAGTGTCAGGTGGCATACCTTAAAACACACCAGCTAATAATGTTGTTATTTTTCTTCTATCACAGGATGCTACATTTCTCTATGGACTAGGAATGGTATACTTCCATTTCAATGCCTATCAATGGTAAGTACTGTAGTCTCATCTCTACCGAATAGTTTTCACTTTATCACACATTGTAAGAACGTGTGGATTGATGCAACTCAATACAACATTAAGCCATTATATTGTTACAAATATGTGACACAACACAAGTAAATGAGGCACAATGAGGAAAATATGAATATTGAGTTATTGATATCATGATCAAATGCATAGGTTTAGGAACATTTTGGTACCAAAGTCAATGTTATATCTCATTCCTAACCAAAGTTACAGATTATTGAAATTCGTTTTATCTCAAAACATCAAATACAAATTGTGAAGTTATGGACATTTAAAATTTTGGTTTTGTTCACAAATCAATGGAGTAAATGAAAATTAAATACCTAAAAATGTAGTTTAATTCTTTATTTTCATAAATCTCAATATGTGGTTGGATACAAGATGTCCAAAAGAGCAGAAATAAGACTTACTGAATTTGACTTATTTTGACCTCCCACATTTTTGCATTTTTGCTGCCGCATTGTGCCTCATTTTCTCATGTTGGGTCATATATATGACCCATCACATTGGTTGGTTGATACGTATACATCATGACTGACAGCTTGTGACTTTACTAGTGATGACACACCATTTCCGTCTGTCTGCAGCCAGTTGGTAGATGATAGAAGTAGGTTGCTCAACAAGGGATTTTATTCTGTCAAACCATCTTGATTTCAGTCAGCCTGGTCTACACTCACCCTCGATCTTGCCCTGCATAATAACCTTTTCTAAGCAGTTTCCTTGGCGACTGGCAACATGACCGAAGTAAGAGAGTGTTTGGGAGTTTATCAGCTCTAATAATAGTCTTGTCTTCACACCAACTTCCTGAAGCACACTTTGCATTGGTTCTTTTCATGGTCCAGTTGATTGGACATTGAAGTGCACATATTGGGGGCCCACACTCCAATCTGAGTTTAGTGATAGTAGAAAGAGCACATTCTAAACCTTCATAATTATCAATTGTTGAAAGTAATTGGATTCTTGAATTGCAAGATATGATTTCAACAATCACCATTTTTCATATAATTGTCTTTGTATTTCACCAAGTTTTAGCGGTCTATCTCAAAACTGTGTTTTATGACAACATATTCATTTTGATGCCTGGTCACTAGTAACTGAAAAGTTGATGGAAATTCATCAAGAATTTGGTGATTTTGTTGAGAATCTGTGAGGCAATGGATTCTAACCAAATTTTTAACCTGGATTCTGATACAGTAACCGTCATAATGCTATGGACATAAATTCTGATACAGTAACCGTCATAATGCTATGGTCATAAATTCTAATAGTGTGTGTGTACCTACATGACGGTGCGTACACACACATATGTGCGTAATTTCGCAAGTGCGTATTGGGCGCTTTCAACAAAAGCCGCTTGTCTGATTGGTCTATCATGAAATTGCCACGCGCATGGATGCATAGTTGTTCGCGCATTTCATGCATCTGGACGCGAGTCTGCTCTAAACATTTTCAAGAGCTAAAAAACATATATTTAAACCTTGTAAGTGCTCTTGCCCCTGAGCATGTATAAAGCAACATTTCCTATGCATAACCTTTTAAGAAGTTTTACTTTATACATTGATAGGCTGTGTCAACTTTTCTGTTCAATTTTTCAAAATGTGAATGAGCCCACTTGTTCGTGGTGAATGATCACATATGTACAATGGAAGGTATCTTCCAAATGCACAGTAAAACAGTTTATAATCCTGTCAATACATGGCCTCAACAGCAATTTCTAGCAGCTACCAAAGCTTGCAACCTGTTGTATTGTGTTCACTCACCCTATACAAAGGGTGAAATACCCTTCACTTTTGATTTTTACCCTTGAACAATTTACTCAAGAGTGGAAAAAATAGGCGATTACATTGTTTGACTGACAAAATTACTGCTCTAGCACAAAATGGCATGAAAGTAATAGATTCTGGCAAAATTTTGCAATTTTTCCTACTATTTAAAGTTACATGGTGAGAATCCGTCATTTATTTGTGCAAATCTATTTGGATTCCCTCAATATGGGACAAATTTCTACACCTGGACAGAGTTCCCAGTCTCAAGAAACTACCAGGTGGGTTAAGAAACAGAAGTAACTATACACTGTGTCAACTCACAGCAGCCTTGATGATCTTCCCGCATCGCATGCATGCCGGCCTGTAACCATTTTTGAACATGGAACCACCATACAACTTGCGCTATTTTACGCTCAATTCTCATAGCCCTAGTGCACGTAATACTGAAGCGATTAGAGATTGAACAGCACTCACAAGAAGATGAGTCCCAACAGACGATTCCCATTGTTTAAAATGATAATCGCTTCATTGTTTTAATTTTAAAAGACTATGGGGATCAGCAACGTATAAGAAATGTGATGCTTGAGTAACTCCATACAAAATATATCTTCATCAAAACAGTTAGTCTAGTGTAGCATATTGGCCACGCTCTAGCGCTCCCACGCAGGAATCCCGGGTTCAATTCCCCAACCAACCTATATCATTATACACCTAGCACATAAAGTCCCTGACCAGGTGCTTTGAGGTTCGCTAATTCAAAATATATAATCGGTACAAAAAATCTGAGATATACATTAAATGAGCAAATTTCTTTTCCGCAGTTTGATACCTCATTCAACAAAATCGAATGGATACTTTTAAAGTTATGGCGATTTCAATGACCGCGCATGCAACAGAAAAGTTGCACTAGGTATAGGAATCATTGATTTGTGTGTGATTACTGTCATAACTGTGTGCTATCTGAACGAGACAGATGAATGGGTCTGGAGTGATAACCGCAATGTGCGGGACAAAGGGTGTATCTGGCTGTGAAGAATACAAGTCTTAGCTGATTAGCTGTGAGTTTTTTCAGTACGTAATCACACACAAATCAATGATTTCCTATACCTAGTGCAACTTTTCTGTTGCATGCGCGGTCATTGAAATCGCCATAACTTTAAAAGTATCCATTCGATTTTGTTGAATGAGGTATCAAACTGAGGAGAAGAAATTTGCTCATTCAATGTATATCTCAGAATTTTGGTACCGATTATCTATTTTGAATTAGCTAACCTCAAAGCACCTGGTCAGGGACTTAATGTGCTAGGTGTATATGGCTGTTTTTGTAACATACACCTTACTGCAGCGTTCATAGTTTACCTCGCCGGATCTGAACAAAAGAAAAGCCCCTAATCTATATCAAGTTGGGAGATAATGATGTCAGCGTGTATCCTAAATATGCATCCACATCTTAATGCTGGTTCCCTGCATCAATGGGCTCTACGCAACTCATCCATAGATACTGGTACGCGCAAATCATGTCATCGAATTGATTTGTTGGCATAAAAGTCATGCATATGCATACATTCGGTCAATGCCAGCTTCACGCTAAGTGATAACAAATTTGATGATTGGCACAAAATACACTGTGTCTGCGCCCACAACTTCACACGCATCGTTTAGCGCGCTCTCCATTTTTGCCTTAGCCATGGCAGCAGCGCGACAATGCATTAGGTATTCGATGCGTCATCTCAACTACAAATCATGTTGATCGTAATTTCCTGTATGTGATAACAGAGCGACAACGTAATGTGGTGTAGAGTCAATTCTCGCAAGTAATGGAGAAGCCTATACCTGCACCTATGGATGAGTTGGCGCAGGGGAATCCAGGGTGCAGGAACTAGCATACCACATCAAGTGCGATGTTTTCACCAGTGGGATCAAAGAAGAATTAGAGAATAAAATATAGTTTGTAGTTGTTTTGCTATATACGTTGGTCTCATAATTTATAGGCTGTACCATATTTGTGTCATTGTGTATGGCTGCCTGCGAACTATATTTTATTCTCATTTTTATTTAGTTGATTGGTTATTTTTATCTTTTATCATAAAAATAATGCTTTTTGTTACATTCATTTTAATCAAACAACGACCAATTTCCTCCTTCATAAAATTCGATGAATCCAACAAGCTGTCTACCAACTTCCTGCTTTGAATAATCGTGTTCTTTAGCACACGCACACACCCCAATGCTGCATTATACACACAACGCATAATATGCGTCGCATATGGAGCCAACTTTGCCTAGGGCACGCTTGAACATCTTTACGCGATGACCATACGCACTGAAGGTATTATTATTTGAATGAATTAAGCCCGCCGTAAACTATATTATCGTCTTATAAAGACAATCAAATTGCCTGGTGACATCCAAAACCCACTATATAACAATGTTTGTTATATATAGTATAGAAAAGCTGAGCTACATTATGTCCTGACCTCACTTCCAAATTGGGGTTACGAAGAGTATAAAAGCAGCAGCTAAAGGGGTTGAAAAAAGTAAGTCCCCCTCTAAAATTAGATTATCTTTGTTTACATAACTTCACACACAATTAGATGTTTTGATAAATTTAAACAATTATGAAAAGAAAAAAACGCTTGGCTACCAATAGAAAGTTTTCCGTTTTCGATATCATGTTTACTTTTCCCAAAACAGTGACATTTCCTCGAAAGGATGTTTTCAGAAAAAGTGGCACTTAGGCTACCAATAGAAAGTTTTCCGTTTTCGATATCATGTTTACTTTTCCCAAAACAGTGACATTTCCTCGAAAGGATGTTTTCAGAAAAAGTGGCACTTAATAACTTGTATTGGATTTTGGCAAATTTCATGTTAACAGAAACATCATTTTGGGGATATTTGACTTTTTTGGGAAAAGTAAAAATGGTATTAAATAGGGGAAACTTTGTACGGATAGCTAAGCGTTTTTCCTTTTCAGAAACGTTTCAATTTTGTAAAACTTTTAATTGTGTGGAGGTGTTACGCAAACAAAATTGTATAGGATTTTGAAAATTGCCACTGTTTCTGAGATCATCGTTTTGGGAAAAGTAAACATGATATTGAACAGGAGAAACGTTTAATAAAGACCCAAGCGCTTTCTCTTTTCACAAGTCTTTAAATTTTTCCTGTGCGGAGTTACGCAAACAAACTTAGTCTAATTTGCGTACCAAAAAATCACGAGAGAGAGTTTTTAAATTTACTGGTATAGGACCAAGTGCCACTTTTTCTGAAAACATAATTTTGGGGAAATGTGACTATCTTGGGAAAAGTAAACATGATATCGAAAATGGAAAACTTTCTATTGGTAGCCAAGCGTTTTATCTTTTTATAATCGTTTTACTTTTTCAAAACATCTTATTGTGTGTGAAGTTATGTACACAAAAGTAATCTAATTTTAGAGGGAGGCTTACTTTTTTTGACCCCTTTAGTTTGAGTCCCTGATGGCCAAGTCCAAATTTGAGTACCTGATGTCAGAGGCCTGAGTGACTGAGTCCCTCTTTAAATTTGCCCCGTTCTGTTTTGGGTACGCTATGCCCAGGCCTTCAATAAAACAACTTTCTAAATTGTGTACCTCCCACTTTTTAAGTTAAGATTGTAAAATATCTTATTTTATAACCAAATTTAAAAGGTTTTTACATGTTCAAACATTGATTTTAAGGTAAATAAAACCCCTACATAACTTTATATGTAGCAGAAAAAGACAAACTTTTAGTGAACTCAAGTCCAGTCTCGGGTCGAGTCGCAATGGCCAAGTCCAAGTCCTTTAAAGTGGCTCTATTGGCTGATGAAAATTTTAGATTTCCTTTAAAATCTGATATGTTCTAGCCCTTGGTTTATCAATTCTGGAACTGAAAATTTTATTTCAATCGGACATTGGGTTGCCGAGATATGGTAGGTCAAAGAGGCATAATACCAACATCTTTGGCAACTTTGCCTGTTTGACCTACCATATCTCGGCAACCGAATGTCCGATTGAAATAAAATTTTCAGTTCCAGAATCGTTAGACCAAGGGCTAGAACATATCAGATTTTAAAGGAAATCTAAATTTTTCATCGGCCAATAGAGCCACCTTAATTCTGAGTCCAAGACTTGAGTCCTTCAGCAGTGATAAAAAGTTGAAAAAATAATGTCTGTGTGTTATATCTTTATGAAGAGGTTCTTGCGGCTTCCTACTGTGCATATTCAGCTGTGTAATTTGCAAGGCTTTGATTGGAAATAAAGAAATTAATGTCAATGGTAATTAAAAAGAATGATAGGGAACTCCTAAAGAGTTACTGTTCATAATACAGTTGTCAAATTGGTCAAAACCATCTGGTCCTTATTCACACGTCATTTTCTCAACTGCACTTCTGTGCATGCACAGCGCGATAGTGAAAAGGATTAGCGAATAAACGTGGCCAAACTAGAGTAGGCCGCTCCAATTTTTTTTTGGCCAAAAGAAACCAAATTTCGCATAGCATGTTTTCCTTAAAAAGAGAATCACATTTCGCATAGCTTTTTTCCAGGTTTCTTTTGAGACAAACTTGTCATTTATTTGACAAAACAAAATTAAAAAACAAAAAACAAAACAAAACAAAACAACAATAATCCAAAAGCATTTATTTTTGAAAAAATAGGAAATCCAAAAAACCCAGCAGGTGAGCCTCTAGAAAATCCCCCCTTAGCACAATGGAAAATAGCATCACATTAATTTCAAATACTAGTTGGTCAGTGGGAGGTATTGTCTAGACTGCGACCTGCACTGCCCTTGCATGACTTATAATATAAACTTTAAATACACAAAGGTAAAGTAAGCCCTCTTGTGATATAAATACATAGATAGCTACGTGAATTATAAATAGTTTGCTGGCTACAGACATCAGCATTGCTTGTCACTTTGAATATTCTATCGTCATGGATTAATTCTCACGGATTCAGGTCAGTTTTAGCTAGGTAAAGTAGATCAAGCTTATTGTTTTTTGTTTGTTAAAAGTTGATCAACTTCTTTTTTTTTCAAAGAGAACGATTATGTATAGTACGACTTTTTGGAGTAAGTAAGATAAATACAATACTGTAAAAGTTTTCGCGCAATTAATTTTTCACGCAATTAATTTTTCATACAATTAATTTTTCACGCAATTCATTTTTCACGCAATTCATTTATTGCGGTTTGCAGATTTTCATTTTTTTTGCGTGTTTTTTAAATTCATGATTTTTAGTTTCATCACACAGACCTATGCGCAAAAGAAATATATTGGTGTGTTATTATTTTCGTTGCAGCTAGTTCGAGCGCGAAAATAAATGTACCACGAAAAATTTCCATTTTTTTAAAGTAGTAATGTTTATAGTTGTGAAGGGAATTTCAAGATATTGAATATCTCTCGGGATTAATCCCTGGTGTTCTCTCTTCGTATTCAGTAGGGTAACACATATTCGTTCCAGGATCTTGAAATACCCCCTATTTGAAGGTGTTTCTGGTTCAAAATACCCCTTTTTCCTACTCCCAGGTCAATTTTATGACACAATACTCATTCTTATTTGTTTTCTTCTTCGTGGACATAGCCTCTCCAAAAGACAGGTCTCCTATTTTTTGAAATTGCGGATATTGCTTCCAAAATGACCCCTTATATTTTGAAATCGCGGAAATAGCCCCCTTTTCCACGATTTTTGGAAGGATCATGCGTACCCAAAGTTAATGTTGACTAAAACCACCGGGCAGTAATCTGAGAAGAATGGTCTAGCTGTAGATGTTATGCTAAATGGGTGGGTGAGCTATTCTGTTATAGAGATGTCACCTGTTATCAAAGTGGACAAAGTTCAGGTTTGGACAAGCTTATCTCATTCAGAGCCCGGGGAAAACCCTAAATTAGCACACCTTCTTCCGTTCAAAGTTTTACTCTATTTGATTTATATACTGTAAAAGTGGAAATTTTCGCGTGTAGAAATTTTTGTGCTTCGCACATTTTTAACAATTTTGCTTGTTTTTATTTTCGCGATTTTGAGCTTCTGTACATAGACCTACAAAATGAATATATTCGCGCGTAGACATTTTCGCACTTGCTGATTTTAGCGCGAAAACCGCGAAAATAAATGTAGCGCGAAAATTTCCACTTTTACGGTAAACCACTTGAATAATGGCTCTGCAAAAGTGGGCATTTTGTATTTGTTACATTTAAAGCTATTTTGATATAACAAAATGTACTTTATGTTCATAGCCGTAATCAGGGAAAATTGATAACAAACATGAAAAGTATGCAAGGTCATGTTTAGAAGCAGACATCTTGTTTGTGCTACGATATAACAGCGTACAAGTTTTAACATTACAAAATTGTGCAAATATTTTGTTTTAGTATATAATAATACTTTAAAACCCTATAATTTCGCGGTCTAGAATCGACAATTACTGCTATATTAGTGGGCATTTAATTTCGCGAATCCACAAATTTTGCTGTTACTTTCAATGGAAAATTGTCAGTTTCGCTGGTACTTAATTTCGCGAATCCACATCCCTCACAAAATTAAATCCCTCACAAAATGAAGTGGTTTTACAGTAGCAGGCCTGTATAATATGTAATATGGATCCACTCAATTTCAGATGTCAATAATAAGGATACTTAAAATTGATAAGTTCCAAAAAATAAAATAAAAACCAGTAGGATTCTTTTTTTAAATCAAGAAATAAACCGTGAAAAACCTCGTGTTAAGCATGTTGTTGCAAAAATTGTATTTTTGCATGGTTATGTTTATTTGTATTAATACGGTAAAGCCCTATATCATATATGCGAAAAAACACATTAAAACTACAGCAAAAAAATCCTTTGGCAGTTGCATGCCCTAGCCTTGAACCACATAAATACAATCACAATCAACCAGGGTTATTTAGCTACAGGTGGTTTGCCAATCACACAGTTCTTAATTATAATGCAAGGTATGCAAGACTTAAAAGTTGTAAAAAAAATTAAGCAAAAAAATGTTTGGTTCCTTCTCCCCCTGATTGTGTAATATTCAAGATTGGGAAAATGTTGTTCAGTGTTTGGTACAACAGAATACCTACAAAAGTTTCCCCTTTCCAGAAAAAAGTTATTTTTGTACATTTGTGAAATCATTCCTTATAGTGAGCTTGCATATTTTGAGTGAAAAGTAGTACAATATTGGACCCTTATTTGTAGGCCTTTTTCGACAGTTTAACCTACAATTTAGCAATCCATAATTAGAAAAATACCCACTTGCCTATTTCTGCTTATGAGATTAGTGCGGATGACAACCAAACAATTAATTTTTTCAGGCCTAACCTACCCTCAGTGTGCACACGCTGCTCTGCTTTCGTACATAATTAACCTTTCTACCTTAACGAGGACACCCTTTTGTTCTACAATTATATACTGCTAATATACATATTCAGTGTAATGATGGCCTGGGGCTGAACATTATGGAACAGAAGGGATTATTCATTGGAGTGGGCAAATTATAGATTTGCTTTTTAAATCAAACCAAATCTAATCTAATTTGAATTTTGAATTTTGAGTTTTTTTTCTCTTTTCTTTTTTCTTCTATATTATATATTTCATATTTTTTATTTTTATATATTTTTATTTTTAAGTGGACCGGCACTTGATGTGCAGAGATCCCGGTGAGGGAGCGGCGATTTATTCATAAAAACCTCTCCGAAGTCCTTGTTTTGTTAAGAAACAGGCTGGTCGTGTTAGGGTTAGGCTGTAATAGTTATAATGAGCTCATTACAAAAGCACATTAACGCTATATTCTGAGAATAACCCTTTTTTAATTGCACAATGATTAATTGCACAACGATTAATTTATTTGAGGTCGATGGTAACCTTTTGCAATCTGTGAATTTTATCTTCTCATAATAAAATCCTTTTCAATGCAAAAACTAGAAAATCTTATCATCTGCAAAATCAATAAATTTGTATTTGTATCCCTAGACAAAGGGGCAGTATAAATGTTATTTATTTAGAGAATAAAACATAGTTCTTAGCTGTTTTGCTATAGACGATGGTCTTATAATGTATAGGCTGTACCATATTTGTGTCGTCGTGTATGGCCGCCGTTAGTTTATTGGTTATTTTGATCTTAGTCATAAAATAACGCAGTTTGTTAGATTTATTTTAAACAAACAACAACAAATTCCCCCCTTTATAAACGGCGAATCCAGCGAGCTGTTTCCAACATCCTGCTTCAAATTAATCGCGTTCTTTAGCAAACACGCATCTGTCATCGCTGCGTTATACCCACAACGCATACGGCGGCGACTTTGTGTAGGGCACGCTAATGCGATGACGCGTTGATCATACGCGCTGAAGGTATTATTTTTTGAATGAATTAAACCCCGCCCCAAACTATGCACCATTGTCTCATAATGTATGGGCGTGTCGGCTGAAAATCGGCCAAAAACCAATCAAATTGCCTGCTGACATCTCAAACCACACCCCTATATAAGAATATTATTTATTATCATTATTATTTAATACAATGTGTTAAGGAAACGAAGAAAAAAATGTGTTCTATAATAGGGCCGAACATTATTTGTTGTTGAAAATGTTTCAATATTTTTCAAATGTTATGAACAATTTTGGAAATTAAAAAAAAGTAATTTTTTGGAATTTTTAGAACATTTTGGAAACTTTCAAAATGATTTAGAGAATTCACCATAATTTCACAAAATTATTGACCAAAAAATAAATTAAATTAACAAAAATGCACGACCGACCCCTACTGTCCCAGTTTGTCCGTAACATTTTTTCTATTCTTGCCTAACCATGAAAAAGTACATTATTATGGTGTTTAAAATTATTAGGGGGCTTGGTAATTGCTAAATTGAGTTACAATTGAAGTACAATGTACATAGTGTTCAAAAACTAACTTACAAGGTAATAAATATGATTATAATTCTAAAACTATAGCTTCTACCCGTTAAATATATCATATAATAAAATTGAAAAGAAATATACTCTCTTTAATTTGAGGTATTTCATGTGATGATTGACTGAATATTAACAAAGATCTGTGTCAAAAACCAAAACAAAGTCAGTTTTTCCTTTTAGTATTTGGTTCTTCTACAAGTAGCCTCGGTGTAGAAATAGGCAGATTATTGATTAGGTATCGGTAGCGACAACTCACTGGTCGAGAGTAAAGAGGATCAGAATGCACATAATACACATACCCCATAAATCTACACATACCTATCACACTCTCCTGTGTGTTCAAATCCCAAATGTGAAAATGAAAAATTAACTTTGTTTCATTCTTTACAGTGGAGCATTCTTAATTGATTTTGCAGACAATATCTCAAATTGAAGAGGGGGAATTAATCCATAATTTTGTAATTTGATAATTTGAAGTTGGAGCGTATTATTGCCTGGTAAGTTTCTTTTGAGATCTTTATAATATGTTGCTCCAAACATCAATTCATTTCAGGGGGTGTCCATTATAAACCATGCACTAAACCAAACCAGTCATTGGTATATGACAGCAGTCAGTGCAACAGTCAATGCATGTTCCCCCCATGCATGGAATGGAACCGGGCACCTAACATTATTGATTAACAATGTGGTGACACGGTCTATAAAGGGGTGAACCCATAACCAGTTTGAAGATGCTTTTATTGACTGTTATTTAGCTGAACGAATAAATATCCTACGTAGCCTTAAAGCGACGAACAAAAAAACACCCCCTGTTTTACGGGTGGACGAACCTGTCAGGGTCTGTCGGTCGGGCAGTTTAAAAAAAAAATTGTTTACCTAAAATGTCACCAAAATGTGCAAATATTGGGATGTTTTCAATAATTTGTGGAAAAACATCAGATTTTACATGATTTGAAATAATTATATTAAAAAAATCAAAAAAAAAATCAAAAAAAAACGCAAAAAGTGGGTCGGTCGAGCCCTTAAATACAGATTTTGGGAAGGTGATATTTGGACTAGAATTTTTAGGGCTGGAATCAATTTCCAGGGACTTGCTCCCACCCTAGTGTTGAGAGTATTGGCTCATAGACTGATACATTGGACTCCCGTTTTGTTGATAAGTATCTTATCGGATTCTCTGAAGAGCTGCAATGTCGCATCCGGCGTCATCGCGATATTTTGACCAAAAATTCCCATCCTGTTAGTACATCCTGTTAGTACAGACTTCACAGGTTGGGCCAGAAAAACACAACATTTGTTGGGGTGTGAATGTTTTTTCCACCAATTTCTAAAATAATGGGTCCTTTGCAACCAGGTTTTTTATTGCCTCCTTAGTACTTATAGTTATAATTTACCTATCTAAGATCGCACATAAGACTGTCGCTATCGTTTTCATTTATTATTTTTTGTTATCAACATGTTGGCCATTTTAAACTTGATATTGGCACTTGTCTGACAAATCAAGTTATTACAAGTTGAGTCAATAATGTTAGACACAGATATGAATTTCCCTGGACTTTGCTCAACAAACACATTCTAGATGGTAGCTAAAGAAACCCAAAACAACTGGTTATCAGGTTGTCGTTTTGATGATTGGCCTACCGTCTATGATTGGCCATAGTAATGTAATCTTAGTAATGTAATGTTTTAATTAAATTATTGGTCTTTTCCGCAAACAATGCTGCCTGTGGTCATTAAAGCTTCCACAAGATAATGTGAGTTTAGGAACAAAAACATTCTCTACTAAATATTCTGTTATCGTACGCCAACAGCTTGAAAGAGTGATACACAAAATGGCTAACTAACAAATGTGTGGGAAAAGACTAGAAAAGGAGGTAGTCAAAATGTTGGTGTGAATTTGTAAACATATTTTTAAGTGTGTAGGTCTCGTCCCCGGGTTTCTATTTACACATGTGTCTGTTTCAATTTAGCTGTGGATCTCCACATTTGCCACAATATTTCTCTTTTCTTGATTCTTCCCACTTATGCAGCAAATGTTTTGGCGAACAAATCACATTATTTTGGATGTACATCGAGGAGAACGTAAACAAAGAATGAACCGTGTTCAAAGGGGCATTTTGAGATATACATATAGGAGGGCGTATTGGGCGTATAATGACAATTTCATTCATCAATCATCAATGACAATTTCATTCATCATTTCATTCATCAATGACAATTTATTTTCATGGAAGCAACTTTCATATAATAGGCCCAAATTCACATCAATTATTTAATTTAATTTGTTTTACCATTTTCTGAGAAACATTGATAATTTAAAAGGACATTTAAGCCTTAGAAACAGAAAAAACATACAGCAGCTATTTATTCTTCACAAGAATTGAACCCATCAATAGATAGCTGCCTCTTCAGTATTCCCTATTGTGATAACGCCCACCAAAACAACAACCAGGCCCATTCATAAATTTGTGAAAACTCCAAAATTGACATAGGAGTGAGTAAATAAGTCAAATTTAAAATATAACATTAATCGCAATATGTCGCGTTGATATACTTTTTATTAAGTGGTATAAAATATTTATTTACGTAAACTAATCAAATCGAACCATTGGATCATGTTTGTAGCAGGAAACGATCACAAAAATAAATATATTTTTTATATCGGAGACATTTTAAAGCCGGCAATCCCTATCAGTAAAATGGTACGGTCCATTATCGATAGCTCCTCGTGGTACCGACACGCACTGGCACATCCCCCATTGCTGTTTGCTTTGACAGTGTCAAATAAAGTGATGTGTCAAATTGACCCGTACACTTTATTTGCCAAAATGAACCATTTTTACCAAAAATAAGATCATATAAAGTGAGATTTATGTACCTGGAATGTTTCTTGTCTTGTAATTATCAGTTCATTAATTGTGACATTGATTGCAATTTAAAATAAGCTTTTTGTACAGGAAAGACGGAGAGCGTGTTGGCGCAGCGGTAGATACCCTCGCTTTGCACCAATGAATCCCGGGTTCGAAATCTGTGCTCGGTCGGGCTTTATAAATGTGTATTTGGTTTATCACGATCCACACACGCTCTCCCAGGTTTTCTCCGGGATCTCCGGTTTCCTCCTGTTTTCAAAATCTGTGATTAGTTGTTTCGGTTATCAAAAACTTCCTTGACCCAATGGTATTTGGGGAGCTGCATTGAAAAATGGTGGATGTTACAATGTAATTGCGGATAGGTTTGCGCTAGAAATTGGCAGCACCCTAGTTGATGCGACCTGATTCAGATGATTCACCAGCAGCGAAATTACAGCGCTTTGATCACTTTGGAAAGGCGCTATATAAATACTAATTATTATTATTTATATTATTATTATTATTAAGATGATTCTTACTAACAGTGAAATCGGTTTGGATCATATTTGCAACAGATTTTTTAAAGAGCGATCGGAACTTGGGTTACTTTTGGCAATCTCACTGCATTCAGCGGTGTACAGCGGGTGAGCAACGTATTGACTTGCATACGAGCCCCTACTATCAATAGAAAGTTTTTCCTTTTCGATATCATGTTTACTTTTTCTAAAGCAGTCACATTTCCCCAAAATGAGGTTTTCAGAAAAAGTGGCACTCGGTCCTGTACCAGTAAATCTAAAAACTCTCTCTCTGATTATTTTGTATGCAAATTAGACCAAGTTTGTTTGCATAACTCCGCACAGGATTAATCGTTTTCAGAAATCTAAAAACTTGTGAAAAGAGAAAATGCTTGGCTTCCTTCAAAAAGTTTTTCTTTTTCATTATCTTGTTTACTTTCCCCCAAATTTTCTCCAAAAACAATGTTCTCAGAAACAGTGGCAATTTTCATAATCCTATATAACAATTTTGTTTGTGTAACAACTCCAAACAATTAAACGTTATAACCCTAACTCTACCCCCCCACTTTTTCAGAAGAATCCCCCCTGATCCCCCCCCCCCCCCCCGGTCCCCCCTCCCCCCCCCCCCCCGGTCCCCCCTCCCCCCCCCCCCCCCCCCGGTCCCCCCTCCCCCCCCCCCCCGGTCCCCCCTCCGATCCCCCGACCCCCACGATCCCCCCCGACCCCCTCGATCCCCCGACCCCCTCGATCCCCTGGGATTTGATCCAGGGACCTCTCGCACCACAGGCAAAGAATTCCCCCACTAGACCACGGCTGTCAAGGTTAGTTGCGCAAACTATATGGGCTAGGTCGATTTTTTCATCCAAAAACTTCCACGCCGGGTGATACAAACGTCGGATATTTTGTAATAAATATTGTGCATCTTAAAAACAACACTTGACTACTTTGTAGTTTTTTATTCTCACCTCAACAATGAGATGCAACGTAGCACCTCTTTTATTAACTAAAAAAAGAAGGTTGGATTGCCCTTTCATCTCAGGCCTAGACATTTTCGCTGCAGTGCGAGAGTCCATTTAGATTCTCGCCAATTTCGAGAATCCATGGATTATTGTGAAATTAATGAAAATAATATCAAGAATAAGGCTAGTATTATATAAGCTTGCACAACTTCCCAAATTCGGCATGTTTGTTGACTAAGGGTCAAATACCAGTCATATAAGGTCCTGTTTTGGACTTTGGAAGAAAAAACAAAGTAAAAAAACCCAAAAAAACCTCAAACTGTTTTGTTTGTTTGCGCGAATCCGGTAGTAATTTTGCGCGAATCTTCACGCAAATTGATTCACGCTGAAATTCTACCCCTGCATCTCAATTTTTTGGGGTTGGTAGGTCAATTTTATTTTTTTTAGAATCCAAAGAATGACCAAATCACACTGGAATACACTGAGGTTTGTAATTTAACTAAATTTTGACATCAAAAAGACAAAGTCTAGTGGCAAAAAAATCATATTTTTTCTAACATTTTTTTCTTCAAAAAACCCCCAAAAACCAAAACGCGACTGAGTTTTCCTGATTTTTACGTTCGGTCGGGATGTGGCCTAATATTACCATTACAGACGATACTGAGCATAAATAAAATTAAAGCTGTTTGATTGGAAAGTGGAGACATGACATGCAATGATTGTTGTTCAAGATACGTCATTTTGAGTAACTATTATGATAACCAACTTTTTAACCTGTTATGTGAAACCATAAATATTCATTCATTGTTTTACGGTATCTTATTCTTAGTCAGGGTCATCGACGCTAACATTATCATACAGACACATTTATATAAAGAAAACGAAACCATAGTTTGGCTCAAAAAGTTATAGAAAGTCTGTTTTGGAAAATATTGTGTTTTTTGTTTGTTTTGTTGTTTGTAAACAACTTCAGTAGATTAAAATAATGAAATGCATTCACCATTTGTGAATATAAGATTTAAAAATGTTGTTTTGTCAACATACTTATTGCAAACAAATTGTTGGAATAATGCCAGTTTTTTGCATTGTCTTAATTTTAATTTTAATAGACAATCTTTATTATTATCAATTATAATAAACATGATTAATAAACATGATTATATATCTAGTTTCAATGGTCACAAGAGTCCATAGTCCTTTAGTACTCGGATTACATGTAGTAGTAGGTTGTGTTGATAAACAATAGTATTTTGTATACTGATTAGTGATAGTGATATTTTCAATTAAATTATTTGTAAATAATTATACTATTAAAAAATAAGTGAAGTTTATACAAATATAACATCATAGAGTGTGGTACCCTGGGTTTCACGCCCGTCTTTTACTATTGGCCGATGATCGCCTAGATAGATAGTAAAAGACAGGCGTGAAACCCAGGGTACCACTCTATGATGTTATAATTCGTCGCTGTTCTGACATAACGACACATCACTTTACTTAATTCCGTTGTGATCAGGGCTCGCGTTCTTGCGTGTCCTCGCGTCCTAGGACCCCTTATTTTCTTGTTGGACGATAATGGACGCGTAAGTTTACATATTGAACTTCACTAACGGGTCCCAATCAAAAATAAAGGGACCCCTTAAATCTGACCATGTATGGACGTGGAAACCTTAAGACATTCTGAAAATTGTCAATCTCCATCCTGTGCCTACATTTTAAATTTATTAATGTCCGTAAAAGATAAATACAATGCAAATCCTGTATTTTTAAAAGTTGTTAAACACACTAAATCGCTTCCGAATTGCTTCCGCAAAAGTTTCAAGCGATTTCCAAAACATTCTATATATAAGTATCTTCTACTGATTAACATGGACACGACATAGGTATATGAGTTACAGGCCCGTCAGATGGGGAGAGGTGGGGGGGGGGGGGGGGGGGGGGGGGCGACGGTGGCGATCCCCCCCCCCCCCCCCCCCCTTTGAAAATCTTCCCCGGAAAATTTGACCAAAAACAGAGAAAATCTCCCCCCCCCAAAAAAAAATCCCCCTCAAAAATATCTCCAAAAACTACTTCCGGTATTTCTGTGCGTCGACCAACAAGAAAGGTAAACTATGACACCATAATGGAACAGAAAAATTATCAGTGTCTCCGACGGAAAAAAACTAGCTCTATCACTTCCGGTGATTTTTTTTTGAAACCCCAACCCCCCCCCCTTTGAAAAAAGTGTCTTATGGGCCTGAGTTACATGATCTTACGCTAGTGTGCGTATCTGTGTTAAGCGACTGTTTGTCTCTAAAAAAAATGTTGACCATTTTCAAAGGCTCAAACTTCAGGACCCCTTATATTTCTGGAGGACCCCTTAAATTTAGTTTTTGCAGTCCTTAAAGGGTCCTGAAAAATGCAAATGGGACTCCTCACATTTTTGAGCCAGTGCTACCCCTGGTTGTGATGTGTCGTAATATGACAGAACAGCGATGAATTGTATAAACTTCAATTATATTATTCGCTCTACTCCGGTATTGAGCACTCTTGCTGCTGTTTATATAACTTTTTGCAGTGTAAATATATTATATTGGCCTTTAGGTGACAAAAAAAAAATACAACCTGTTTTACGGGCCTGACCGACCCACTTTTTGCAGTTATTTTTTTAAAAAATTTAAAATTTAATTTCAGATACATTTTCTCAAATCATGTAAAATCAGCTGCTTTTTGGCCGATAATATATCTGAATTTGTTTTCCACAATTTTTTTCTTCTTTCAGATTGAGATGACATTTTAGGTAACAAATATTTTTGAAGAAAAAAAAAGACCGACCGACCCTACTTGACAGGTCTGTCCACCCGTAAAACAGGTTTTTTTTGTTGCCCTATGCATGATTTAAATTAATCCAATATTTTTCACAGTATCTGTATATTAATATTCCTGTCTTCAGACATAACCCAATTGCACTGCAGTTTTCAATTTTCGCTCACCATTTCAAATTTTGACAAAAGTTATCTCTGAGTGAAAATATCAGCCTTAGAAATACTAGTATTATTATGTATACTGGGCCATTTAAGGACACAACCCTTTTCAGAGGATCTGTCTAAATTGATATAATTCCTCTTTTCAGATATAACTCAATTGCACTGTCCTTTTGCTTGTTTTCATTTTCTCTCACTTATAATTCAAATTTCAACAATAAGTCCTCTGAGTGAAAATATCAGCCTTAAAAAATAGTATTTTGTATGCTGTAAGGACACAACCCTTGTGTGTTTATGATAATAAAAGCTAGCAAGCTGCCTGACTGTATAGTAAGCTTGTGGCTGGCTATTTAAAGAGATGTTCCACTCTGTAGTAGGGAACTGTATTGTTTGATAAGCCCATCTTTTGACACAGATATGATTGAATGGTTATCAAATGTCATAATACACCATTGTAATTGTGAAGGGATAAATTAGCAACCCTCCTTTGTTATTATCATGACTGCGCCCTTATGTAGTATTATATCAATGCAGGTTTGATCCACATGCCCCTCAACGGATTGCAGCGCAACCCAGTTGGTCTTTCCCCGTTTTGGACCGTACCATTCTGTGTTGTGCACACACTGTGGCATCACAAAGAGGGAATGGGAAAGAGTTGATTATGTATGCATGGGGACACACTGTAGTGTAGTATGGCATGCTGGCTGTACATTGTACATGTATGCATTCAGGAAGAGGTGGATTTAATAGTAGTAGGCAGGCTATACCCTGTTCCTACTCCACGCTGCTGCATTATAAATAATCATACTCTACTATACTATACTATTCTCGGTAGAGATTTTCTCAGGTAATTTGTTTCTTCTGGTTGTTTCCTACATCCCACGGCTTGCCACCAAATGTGCACAACCCACACACACATACAATGATGAACTTGGACTATATATAGTAGTATTAGTAGCATGGATGGAACATTGCCAAGTGGAATCCCACATTATAACATTTGTAGTTAGCGGCGGCAGCAGAACTCGCTAGCTAGGTCATTCGTCTGGCTGCCTTGCCTGCCTCTCTATGCCTTGTGTGGTTATATAAAAAATCAAATCAGGGAAGCCTCGTTGGCTCGTGCGGTGTGTGCACGTCTTGTGTGTTGTTGATTGGCTGCCAGCAACCGGCCTGACCGGCTTCATTGAACCGCCTCAACTTGTTGTGTAGTACCGTAGTATCTGTACTAGTAAACAGTGGTGAGTACCATCGTAATAATTTGGGGCATTTAAATTTCTGTTCTTACAACTAAGTTGTAAAAATGAAAGAGAAAGTTAGATACCCATACATAACACAGTTGGATAGTTTGAATTCTCAATGTATTTGTCATTGAGCAAAAATAAGGACATTGATTAGTAGTACCGGTGTAATGTGTTTTTCAGGGATTGCTTTGTTAGGACGCTCCATGTCTCTGTGTGGGATATTGACCAAATCCTCACGTAGACCACAAGGTCAATACATAGCTACTGTGTTCCTATGGGTTTCAACGGTCAGAAAGGTTTTGGTGTTGTTGTAAGGGATTAGACTTGGAGAAATATATAAGAATTTAGGATAGCTTTATATTTATTATAAGAAATGTTAGGATAGGTTGGTATGGTATTGTTGTGGAGAGAAAAGTGATCAATTATTTGACAATTTTTGTTAGTGCTTCAAATCATTTTATATAATTTTTTGTGTATGGTGGTACTGGTTTATTTGACCTAATTACAATTTTCTTACATTGCGCTGTATGTTAATATATTTAACGGGCTTAGGTACGTTGTCATAAAATTTATTTTATTTTAAATACAAAATTATAAGCCAATATTAAGAGTGAAGGGCGAAGATGCAGTTGTAGGGTAGACTAAAGGAACTCCTAACTCGTAAACATCCATTTATGGCATAATTCTGAACCACCCTCCATATCCTAGTAATTAATATTTATGCTTTATTCCATAAAACCTTGGGTACAATGTGAACGGTATTATATAACCATTCTATATTTTTGACTGTCATGAATTGTATTAGAATTCTAATTGATCACTCAGAATTTGAAACAATTGCGCCTGAATTGATGCAATTAACCTGTCTGTATCCTGTCTGCACAATTGAAAAACAATTTGTTACCGAACTAAATAGGGCTGGCTAGTTATGGCTTTTAATATGCTTTAAAATAGTCTGACCAATTGAGCGATTCATTAGACTTAGAGGATCATTTGTACATGTAGTGCCATAAGTTTGCTTTCTACTCATTCAGTTTGTTAAACCTTTATATCTGTTGGGCTATTGTTCACATTTGCTCTTAATATTACCCCATAAAAAAAACCCAAACAAAATGCCAAACAATAAAAATAAAGCACCAAAAAACAACATACAATATAAAACACGCACCAAAAGCTTAATATTGGCTTCGGAATTGCTAGTCTGCTGATAATGATTGAAATTGATTTTGAAATTTTTGAAACGAGGCAAATGCATTGAAAAGTGAGAACAAAGCAATCAACATTTAACATCACAGGTGTAAATCACATTTTGTAATTAAACACATCTTGCACTCCGAATATCACAATTTTATCATTTATTTACTTGGGCTTTGTACACGTAAGCTTTTTTTGGTTGTAAACCCCATGGCATGATGCCATGAATTCCATGGCACACTAAATAAATGTATAACAAATGGGAATTACATACCCATGGCAACAAAATTAGCCATATATATAAATGATGATATAAACTACACGTGCATGTGTGTGCCAAGTTACAGTATTCCCTTTCACTGAACTCGTAAAACAACCAATACACACGTAAGTAATAACGAAACCCAATATACATGTATATTGAAAGTCCAAAGCAATTAATAAACCAGTCACAAGAATTAGGGGATTTCCCAATATTGGCAGTGGCATGAATGAGGGAATTTCCCATTGCAAGATCCTCTGTGGTAATGATGAGATACTCAAGTGTTGCCAATAAGTATTAAATGTAATACAACTCAATGTCGCGAATGATAATTTAATCCCATACAATGTGGTTCAGTCATCATATGGATTGCATAAATACATTTTTGCAATAGACAGTACACTTTAAAGTTACTGTCAGTAACTCTGCATACATCCATGTTCATGTTTATCCATAAGGTTGCATTAAATTAACCCTATATATAACAACACTGAATGCTTAAAATATTATGCAATCTTATCCAGGGAACGCTCTCAATCCTCGAAAAAAGATTTGAATCAGATTTTCTTGCAAATTTACATTTCTGATCATAAATTGAAATACATTCCAAGTTACAGGGCGATACGATTCCTAATTACTTCAAAATCATAGTTTAAGAGTGAAAATTAACTGTCAGCTAATAACCCAACAGTTTATATTTTCACCCTAAATTCACTCTAAAACCATGATTTTGAGGTAATTAGGAATCGTATCGCTCTGTAACTCGGAATATTTATGATTTATGATCAGAAAAATAAATCTGCAAGAAAATCTGCTTCCAACTTTATTTTGAGGATTCTGACATGTATTCGGACACTCAAGTCTACACCTTCATGTGTAGTCTCCCCCAAAATTTCCTCAAGTAAAGTCATGTCAAGTCTGAGTGATATATTGAATTTATATAATTATTTAGATAAAGAAATAACTTTCTTAAACTGTTTTAACACCAGACTTAGTGAAAAGAGGCTCAAGTCAAATGAAGTCTTTTGAATAACTACAGTGTAACTCGAGTCGAGTCACGCCGTTGCTTTGCTTCAGTGACTACAAGTCAAGTCATTGACTCGAGCCATGACAAAATATTATGGGATGGGGAGGGGGATGGCGTGTGAGTGGGATGGGGGTTGTACATGTAGGTGTTTAAAGAGGCTAAAACAATAGCAAGTGCATTCAGAGGTTGAATACCAAAATAGTTTTTCACTGCCCAGGAAGTTGCCGCTATTTTTGTCTTTTGAAAAAGGCGGCCTTCAGTAGATCTCATCACGAGTGGAGACTCTGAGGGTTAAATTTAGATGCCTGGGTGTTATAAAGCAGGATGTTGGGAAGTACAAGTCTGTCTGAAGGGGGATGATGGGAGGCTGAGAACACATGATTACTTCAACAAAAGAGAAATAGAGAGTTTTTGAATTGTGCAATGTAATGCTGATTTTTAAATTATGTAAAGTGAAAGCAATTGCATCGAAGGGACCACGGCTCAAAATTCACCAAGGCCATCAAGGCCATTGCCGTGCCCTTTTGAGGTTTTACCTTGGTGCTCTATTCATAACCCTAACCCTACTACGTCTCACAGAAACATCACAGCCAGCACCACTAGGCTTGCGCACGCACAAGTTCTATCTCATGTAGCACTAAACTATGGGTATATATGGTCTCCGATTTTTTAGGCCTGTGAAGCCCCCCCCCCCCTCCCCGTGGCTGAGTGGTAGTATATCTCGCCTGTCACGCAGCCGACCCGGGTTCAATTCCCGGGGCCGGCGGACATAATTTTCCCCAATTTTTTATTTAACCCCCTCCCCCTGTTCTTCGCTCCATCCCCACTGCCACGTTCTAGGGTTAGGGTTAAGTATCGCTGCATGTCTTCAATGGGGACTTTTATAGAACTACCCATACATGTACACTTACACTTGAGGAATACAAATGGTAGGGTATTTTCAATCTTACCCGTGCCCTAGACCTATATTGTTAACTTTCAAGGTATTCTTGAATCTTGACCATTTGTTGGCCTTATACCGGGAATTATGAACTTTTAACTTTTATGGTTCCGATGCTACGCATGCTCGATCCAAATTTTGGTACCAACCAATTACGGCAATAGCGTTACATGCCGAGCAAAAATACTGAGAATATACTAGACTCTACCACATTATCACGGTATTAAAAAGCAGATTGTCAAAAGAATAACAACATCACTTTTGTTTACATTTAGAGAAGGGTATTCCCCTACGATCATGAAGGATTTATGTGAACTTTCAAGCGATCAGGAGGATGTGATTTTTGTTCATTGAATCATATTTTAACCGTTATAACTCCCGGACGTGTTTTTGATTTGTTTTTGTGAATTCAACTACACGGGTCAAATTTGAAGGAAACATCAGTCTCCGCAAGCACCGCGGATCGAACCAGGGCCGTGTGCGTGCAAGTCTTATGCTCTACCGACTGAGCTACACGGAGAGGTTAAAAACCGTTTTAAAAAGTTAAAACAAATTATTTTCAGAAGTTGAACCATGCGCTGGGCATGGCACGAGATTGAGGGGCCGCCGCGTGGTACAATATTGCAGCACTGTTGTGTTTTGTAAGGTCCAGGAAGGTTAGGGTTTGGGTTGCTGTACATGTTAACGGTGTAACATACCTCTTCGACCAGATGTTGTGCCACCAAGTGGTGGTGTGGGGGGGGGGGGGGGGGGGGGGGGCGGGGGGGGGGGGGGGGGGAGGGAAGCAATGATGTTAACATTACAACACAACAGACTGTGACTGTTTTAAGAAATCAATGAGTTTCATGGACATTTTTGAATGGTCAATAATTTGAACGTTAGTGGTGAATTGCAATTAGATTAATTAGTTGTTAGCAATCAAGCCTATTTTATTAAGATACACATCCATTTTGATAAAAAAAGATACAAATAAGATTGACTTGTTTAGAAATTGAACAATACATTATTAAACAAATATGAACAAATTAAATTAATTTACAATCCTAATAAAGACACATAAAATGTTATGAATATTATCAATTGTTATTATTAATTGTAGCAGGTCCCTACATACCACATACATACTTAAGACAAAGTTGAGGGAGAATTCAAGGCTCTCTGTTTGTCTTCAGGACATTGGTCTTTCCTTGACACCATCTCTCCCTCCCACAGGTATTGGTTGTTCACTTTGTATTGTACTATAATGGTTGAATGATTCGATACTGTGTTAGAGACTGATCACTGAATTATATATTTTCTGTTATTGGTTTGCATCCAGTTTATGGAAAAGTTGATAGGAAAAGACTAAAATGAGGGTAAAAGCTGATATGGACATTGTTCTGCAGCCCAGTTTCTTGCAGTAGGGATAATACAATGTACATCGAGGGTTGAGAGCCAGAAGGCCGTAACTCAATTTGTGGGCAAATTGATATTTAGGTAAGCCCCGGAAAAAAACGCAATTGATTTTGGTAAAAAACGCACACACTTTTAAGCAAAAGCGAGATAACCGAGATTTTATCAGATCACGCAAATCCCAAGAAAAACGCACTCAAAACTGTTGATAGCGAGAGAATACCGCAAAATTATTTCTGGGCCGAGCATTTGGTTTATTAAAAACCTCCCGCGTTTTCACGGAATCGCACGTTTTTCGTAAGAAAATTGCAATTTTTAATTATGGCGAATGAAATTATTTCTGGGAGCATTTGGTTTATTAAAAACCTCCCGCGTTTTCACGGAATCGCACGTTTTTCGTAAGAAAATTGCAATTTTTAATCATGGCGAACGACACGGAGCAGTCATATTTTTAGGCATTAGAAAAAGCTACCGTAACAATGTACCAATTTCCGGCGGCTTAGCCGGCCTTTCTGCATTGTTTTTCCTTGCGAGGTCATGACCTGAACACATGTAAACATTCGTCGCACGCACGTACCAGGAGTACAAACCAAATCTCAACCAATCGCACCACCCCGATCTATTTACAGCATTATTATTGTAATTTATTCATCATCACATGATTTATTTATCAATGAATTTTGTTTGTTGTTGTCGTGCGTTGAAAAAAGGTTTCCCGCGGTCGGTCTTTCTATTTTCTTTACCATGTTTACGTAATGGCGTCCATCGTCCACGTGTATTTGCAATACGATTAATCGACCAGGCGAGGCACATTTTGTTGGTATGAATCATGCTATGATCTAATTGTATGCTGCCGCAATCGATTGTAAATATCGAGGATGGAAAGTTATCTTCATTTTAGTCGATCGGTCGGCATGCTAATTAGTATAAAAGCCCTTCTAATCACGCTATGATGTAATTGTATTCACCGCGGCATTGATTCGGAAATCGAAGCTACTTCCTGGGCACTTGACATTTAATCTCATTCCCGGACGACTGTTAAAATGCTTGATACACGGGTCGATTTGATCTCTATCTATAATGTTTCAGATTAAGAAATAAAAGATTGACATTTTTCTTTGAAAAACCCGCGATTTCAGAATTTTTCTTTGATAAAACCCATGATGCCGAGAATTCGCGGGCGATTTTCAATAAACCGAGAAATGTTCCTAAAAGCGAGAATCACGGGCTAAATAACGCAATCGCGTCAAATTCCGGGGCTTATATTTAGGTACAAAAATAATCCATATAACCTAGATTTTCAGATCCATAAAGAGATAACTCATTCAAACACTCTTAATTTGACTAAAATTAGAGTTATAAGTTGGGTGCTACAGTGTATTGGAATCAGTCCCAAATATTTGAAAGTTGATTATCTCAAAATAGCATTTTTTGAGTTAAGGCCTTCTGGCACTCAACCCTTGACATAAGGCGATAAAAAATATGAATTCAGAATTCAGAATGCGACACAAACATATTATATTCTTGCATGTGTGTGTGGTGATATTGTATAATTTTCATTAATGAGTGGAGTATACAGACCTATTTTTTTATAATTATATACCAAAGCCCATTTTAGCCGTCTTGTTTATTAATGTAGCAGAAATGCTATGTTTACTGGGTAGTTTCCGATTCCAAGAATTTTTCGTCGATATAATTAACGCAGTGTTTTATGATGATTATTAAAATATTATTGTAAAAATCAAATCAATGAACCTTTTTTTCTCCTCCGCAATTGCCATTACCGTATTTAAGAGTATACAGACCTATTTTTTTATAATTACATGTATATACCAAGGCCCATTTTAGCCGTCTTGTTTATTAATGTAGCAGAAATGCTATGTTTACTGGGTAGTTTCCGATTCCAAGAATTTTTCGTGGATATAATTAACGCAGTGTTTTATGATGATTATTAAAATATTATTGTAAAAATCAAATCAATGAACCTTTTTTTCTCCTCCGCAATTGCCATTATTTAAAAAATCAATTTCAATTAAAAATATAATGTGTTATATTTTTCAGAATTGTTTGGCCATGTGTGCTGTTTTCTGTATGTGCTTAACTTGTAGTAAGGGACGCACCATTTGATTTTCAGGGGGGTAGGAAGTTGGGTTCGGGGGCGATTTTTTATTTTTTAATGTATCCATTCATATTGAGTTGGGTGGGGGTAGAATTTTTTTTTTTTTTACTCATCAGGGTTTTTTTTTTTTTTTTTTTGGCCTGCATAGAGGGGGAATTTTTTTTCTTCCGAAAACTTCCTACCCCCCCCCCCCCTGAAAATCTAATGGTGCGTCCCTAATCAGTTATGTGCCACACATACATGTAGAGGTGGCAGGCATAGTGTTGCCCATCACATGCGTTTGTAGCGCAATTGGGCGTCTTTGTTGCCCAACTGCTACATGTTCAATGTTCATGTAACTTCATAGAGACTAACAATGTTATGGTCTATTGATTTACCTTTGCAGGGATGACAATTTGTAGGTAACCCTAAAACACCCCCCCCCCCCCCCCCCCCCCCCCCACCCCGGGTACTTAGTGAATATGAGGTTACGGGGATGTGCCGCCAAATAGAGTCCCATTTTACACCCTCTGGTAACTTTTCAAAGTCATTTTTGGTAAATTTATATATGGGTCTTAAATCGTTAATTTTGCTGCTTTTCGCCGGAAATTTAGCAAAATCTGTCAAATATATAGGAAAATGATGGGGTTCTGGTAAATATATGGGTCCATTTCCCCTTGAAATTTTTTAACTGTATGGGTCAATTTTCAAATATCCGAGTACCACCCCAAACCCAACCCTACCCCACCCCTGGGATAAACCCCAAGGCATGTTTTTGAAAATAAAACAATCAGGGGAGAAAAACTGGTTAAATTATATAGGGGGCAGGGGAAATCAGTCTGTGCCAGCAGGGGGAATCAAACCCAGGTTGCCTGTGTGGGAGTCCCACTCTACCTGATCGTGCCACTACATGTAAGTCATCTTTGAAAAATCTTAAGATTTTCCTCGGCATATGATATTTTAGCAGCACTAAAATATTAAAGTGTCCATGATATTGATAAGCCTTAAAAAAAAGGGTTGGATTGCCCTTTCACCTCAATTTTGAGTTCGGTAGGTCGATTTTATTATTTTTATTAGTTATATTTTCAATTCCAAAGAATGACCAAATCACACTGAAATACATTGTACACAGAGGTTTATAATTTAACTACATTTTGATATTAAAGTGACAAAGTCTGGTGGCATGGATAATAAATATTTCAGAGTGGGGTCACATAGGGGTCAATTAAGGTCATTTGGTGATAAATTTGTAATTTCTAAAAAAAAAAAAAAAATGAGACTGAATTTTTCTCGATTTTACAGTCGGTCGGGAAAGGGCAATCCAACATCTTTTTGTTTGTTGGCCTAATGTAGGGTTACAACACAATGTACAGCTTGTGGGATATTTTCCGTGTTGATCTTCAAGTAGAATAATTGGACTTTTAGATATGCCACAAATTGGGCAACATTGGCCGATATATAATACATGGCAACACTTTGCCGGCTTGCCGAAATGAGACTGTCGCCAAGAGCCTTTCAGAATTCAAATATGCGCTGTGACTCGCGCCCACGCATGGCAACCTAGCCACGGTAAACTGTCTACGTACATGTGCGCATAAAATTGTGATTTCTAATAATGCGTACAGAGCTGTGTATTGATGAGAGAGTTGGGAAATATATATATCTGAATGGAGAATGTCTGTATTTAAATGTAAAAGCTGGGCTCTTTTTTGTGTGATCTTATTTTATTATCTATAATAATAATAAAAATAATTATGGTTAAAAAGCAGCAATGATAAGACAAACGTGGGACATCTGAGTGCAGAATGTGTGTGTATTGAATTGTAAAGGGGTCTGGGCTCATTTCTGTGCAATTTTAATTTCATATAAAACATGATGATTGACATTTTGTAAACGATTTTAACAATATGGAGATACATGTAGTAATTAATAATATAAGAAATCTGTAAATGCAACTAAACTGTTATGATGAAAACTTGAATATTTCAATAATAATTACTAAAAAATTTGTCGATCACAGCGTCATGACAGACTCATGATCTGAGCGCTCGCTATCATTACAAAGGTTGAGCGTGCCATTGCATGCAGTATGTGCGTATCAAAACAGTCGCAACGCGGCGTGGGGTCTTGTTGATTAGGGCCGCAATTGGTCAATTACCTATTTGTTTACAAGTATGTCACATCTTTCGGTTTTACTGCGTGTGCCCTTGCCATGGCGAATGATGCGGTTCACGCACAATACGCATAGGATGTTGGGGAATGGTATACGCTTTGATCGACAAATTGTTGTGTTGATTATAATAAAAGTACCGTTTTATCCCTATTAAGCGCCCATGCCCTTATAAGCGCCCACCCCTCTTTTTCCCAATGAATACTAAAAGTAACACCTAATAAGCGCCCATCTTTTTTAGCCAACTGCAATTTAAAATAAAGCATGCAAGTAGCGTCCGAAAGTCCCGGCATCAACAACATGTTGGCGATCAACGTATCAGCTGGCTGTGCACATTTTCCACCAAAAATGTGCATCAAAATTCGGAAACAATTTTACAGTTTCCACGATAAACGACTTTAAAAAATGTAACTTACAAAAAAATGTAATAAGCGCCCACCCAAAATGACTTAGCTAAGAGCCCTGGGCGCTTAATAGTGATAATACGGTATGCCAAGTCTAAAGAATTCCAAGATTTTTTGTTTACACATAAATATTTTGAAAATTATTGAAAACTCAACCAAAATTTCACAAAAGTGTTGGTACCCCCCCCCCCCCCCCCCACACACCCCCAAAAAACACCACCCTGCTCGATCACGATCTACCTGTGCTACCTGAGAGGGCTAAAAATCTGTTACAGACATTTTCATAAAAAAGGATTGACTGCTATACATATACCTACATGTAGTTGATTGATAGGAGGATGTTGGTAAGAGAGCAGATGGCATGTTTGGGGAAACATAATATAGAGCTAGATGGGGAGCGTGTTGGCGCAGCGGTTAGTTCTCTCGCCTTGCACCAATGAAACCCGGGTCAATTCTGTGCACGACCGCGGGCTTTATGTGCATTTGGTTTATCACGATCCAGGACACGCTTCGCAGGTTTTCTCCGGGTACTCCGGTTTCCTCCTGCTTTCAAAATCTGTGATCAGTTGTTTCGGTTATCAAAAACTTCCTTGACCCTTGAGGTATTTGGGGAGCTGCGTTGAAAAATGGTGGATGTTACAATCTAACTGCGGATAGGTTTGCGCTAGAAATTGGCAGCACCCTAGTTGATGCGACATGATTCTGATGATTCACCAGCAGCAAAATCACAGCGCTTTGAGCCATTTGGAAAAGGCGCTATATAAATACTGATTATTATTATTATTATTATTATTATTATTATTATTATGTAGCCTACAGTATGCTTGAGTTAAAGGTAGATGTTCCGATTGCTGGTCCGATTTTTAACTTGATGTTTTCTATTTTACAAGAAAGGTCATCCTTAAAATTGTCGCATTCCAAAGTTTGAGTTGCATAACTTCAATGGTTCTATTTTTTAAAAGCACAATGTTGCGATACATTTGCCCATTGAGTAGTACACAGACTGGTTGGTGGTTAACCACCTTTGGCAGTAATTCATTACATTTTAGCCTATAATTTCTAAATGGAACATTTCTGGCCCCAAAAATGTTACAGACATAATGAGAAAAATATGGGGATTCTTCTGATATCAAAATATCTTGATGTGAAAAAAAAATCATAGCCCCCAAAAAGTGATCGGAACATACACCTTTAAGAGTTTGAGACTGTTTCCTATTCAAGTCTGTTCAGCTAGGAATGATGGAACCTGCATTTTATGGTCCACTTACTGCGGCGTCTCTAAGGCCACTGAAGCAAGTCAAAATCAATGTGCAAGAATTTCCAAATTACAATTTTCCAAATGGATCTGTCGTCTTCCAGACTAATCGACTCTTACTGGTCAATGTTTGATGACGTCATCCTGATTTTGATGATGACATCCTCTGGATTAGGTGATGAGACTTAAAGGGGCACTAAGAGATGTGTTGGAGGCTGCACCCTCAATTATGATAAAAACTGGGATTAGTGTATTTTTTGTATGTATGAACTTACTCATAAGGATTAAGAAAAATCAGCCCTCTTTGTACAAGAAAACATTGATTCAAAAATGCTCGTACAGCCGCGACAAGCATTTTACGTACGACAGTATCCTCCTGCAGTACGCGTGATACATAACGCAAACCATATTTGCATATAGGGCGTTTTTCAATAAATAGCGATGATATTGTTTTAATCAAGTTTTGCTGTGTTTTTGTTAAGTAGAAACAATAATAATGGCAATTTTTAATGTTCATCTTGAATTCTGAAGTAAATTTTGAAACATTTAAAATGTTCAACACCACATGGCTGAATTGAAAGGTCCCCTTGTCGTTTTGAAACATTGACTGTCAACAAGTCTGGATCTAGCATCTACTGATCTACTGAGGAAGACGACCATACCTGAAATACCCGAAATTGTGTGGTGTTTTTTTTTAGTACAAATTTGTCTCCCAAATGACCTCTATTGACCCCATTATGTGTCATTGTGTGGACAAATTTGTACTTTAAAAAAAAAAAGCTTAAAAAAACCCTTTAAAAAAAAAAAAATTGTGTTTTTTTGGGTACCTGGGTACCCGCCCAAAAAACGGGTCGGGTACCCGGGTACGAAACTACCTGTGCATCCACAGCCTTAAAGACGACAGATCGGATGGTCAAAACCAGTTGGGAAATTGTTCACAAGAAAAAAAAGAGTACAATGAATGTTCAATTGAATTCCATATGAAAGTTTCAATTTTGTTGAAACAATTCATTTGTTCCGAATTTCATTTTTCTTGGCAATCTCAATCATTCATTGCCCCTTAAACAAAAGCTGCAATTTCCGCAAAAAATAAATTGTTTATCCCCAAAAAAGGAGTGAATAATTCTCTATTTGATGGCCAGTAAACCTAGGATATTTCTTGTTTCATTCATTTTTATCTGCTCTGGGAAGGAAAAGAAGAAATAATAGTTCTTGATCAATAATGTCCACCATACAGCAATTTCACTGGGTTAATTTCTCGAGTGAAAACCAAAATGATGGCCAAAACATGTGCTTGCGCAGTGTTTTGTGCACTAAAACAATGACATTTTCAACATTTTTAACTCTTGAGAACAATTTTGAAGGGTGAAAATTAAAAGTGAAGAGTATTTCACCTTTTGTATAGGGTGAGTGAAAACACTGCCAGACTTTTGCCAAGCGAATAATACGAAGAAAAGAAAAATATCTTTTTAGTACCAATAATCAGACACCTGCCGACACAAAGGCTACATAATGCAATAATGAAATCATCGCATTCAGTCAACGTTACTATTGATATCAAATCAACCACACTCATGTCATGCTATAATTACTGATGTATTTGTTTACTTCATTTTTGTTCACAAAATAATGTCAAGAAAAAATCTGACAACATTTCGGGCATGAAGATTTTTCAAGTTTAAGAGATTTCAAACAAAATAAATAAATAATGTTTATGTAAAACATTTTACAAATTGTTAAAGTTATCAATTATCACACAGCCATTTTGCAAAAAATTTCTTCCTCACAAACATTTTCCGCTTTCACGATGTAGTAATCAGCAAGACAAAAATATGCGTCTGGCTACGATTCATCAACACTCTAATCAAAAAGTCAAATTTCATGGATATTTTCTCGCTTTTTCGCTGATGTAATGTCTGTTTTGTTTAAAGACAAATGCCATGACAGTGTTGTTTACCAGAATGATGACACTAGACAATTAGGAAAAGGGATGAAAATTGAAAAAGGCAATGTTTTTGTATAAAAATGACTCTCTACTAATACAAAAAGCGACCATGTATAATATTCTATCATGAATTTACCAGACTTGTGTCTTTTACAGGGGAAAATTAGGAAATCAACCAAGGAATATCTCTGTTATGAAAACATTTACTCAACGCTACATACAACACAAGGCGCATCCTGTGTGGAAGCTCCCCCTAACCGTATGCGGTGTATCTGCGGTACATTGGCATTTAAACTGACCGTGCTGTGGTTTATTAATAGCGCGCCAGTCTCAGCTGTGTTCGACTGTGGTTCACAGAGAGTTCATAGCCTAGTTTACTAGAGCGAGATTGGAAAGTGATGGGTAGGGATGTATGTGCAACGCGCAGTGTGGCTGTGTGCAGTGTGTGCTTGCAGCAAGGGGCTGCTGGCAGATGTGGGGGACTAACTACTGTGCAGTTGCATATGGCACTACTTTATATTATTTGAAAGCAAAATTTTGTGGACAGATATTTTCATGATTTCATGATAGCCTAATTACCAGCATTAACAAATGTGCAGTGTGATATGTGCTAACAGAATTAAAAGGGCTGCCTGAAATTGGGGACTACTTGTGCAGTTGCGTGTTTTTCGGGCCCTTTAACATGTAATACTGCCCAACAGTTATGCATATGAAGTGTTGCTTTATACATGTTCTGGGGCAAGAGCACTGGACAGGTTTAATTGATGCATTTTTGGCCCTTGAACATGTTTACAGCAGACTGCCCAAAAGTTATTGTTATAATATTTATAAGGCCAAATTAAATTAATTGTTTGTCTCAAAGCTCCTCTCCTGTTGTAAAACTAATGCGGAATGCGGGTTTTTTAAATATAAAATATTGAAATCCTTGTAAAAGTGAACTTTTGTATTTAATTTTTAAGATGATGTGATCAATGAAAATCTGAAAAATCAGTGAAAAAAAGAAAAGAAAAAAAGAAGTTTTTTTCAGATTTTTGTTTTTCTAATGCGCATCAATAAACTAACGCGCGCGGGAGCTTTGAGACAAACAATTAATTTAATTTGGCCTATGGAAGTATTACTTCATACATGCTGAAGGGCCAGATGGAAATGCAAAGTTTTATATGGCAATGTCATATTATTGAAAGCCAATTACTGTGGACTGATATTTTCACGACGGCAACAGGTGCGTTGTGCATCTTATGCGTGACACGTGCGTGCGGCCAAACCGTGTGCACGTGGCCATAATCGCGCGAGTTTTCTTGGATAATAAAAAAAAACCTGTTTGCCAATTTTGAACTAATTAAACTATAGTAAAAGTAGGGGAGCAATGAACATTGAATGTATGATATTTACTATTTACTCAAAGGCAGTTATTTGTGGACCCTTTTTCAGGAATTTGTAAGCAAGAAGGACATTACCAATGTTTAAACAAATGTTGGGTGTTGTTGAGATTTTTTGTACAGGGATTCAACAATTGGTGAATTTTTATATGATTTACTGAAACATGATTATATAATGTAAGTGCCAAAGTGCAGGGTTTCACAAAGTCATGGATTTAATGTGTTAACAACAATTGAGGACCCTAGATCTAAAAGGGGGTTAAGTCACAATCTTGTGAAATTGTAGTTAAGTATCAGTTTCTGCTACAAGGAGGATCTCTGCACCTTCTGTTCAGATGTTACAGTTAAAAAAGTCATGTGGTAAAGCTATGTAAGATTCCATGGGAGGTACAACCCGAGTGGGTCAAGTGACTCAAGTCCACACATGGACACAATGAAACCCAGTAAACCTTGTCATGTTTTGTCATCACAGTTACGCTACTATGTTTAGTACTACTTCGCCTATTGCTAACAATTTTGTGTTTGTTTTCTCTGTTTTTGTTTTTGTCTACAGGGCCATCCGCGCATTTCAACAAGTATTATATGTCAACCCCGGCTTCAGCCGATCCAATGAGGTCCACCTGAGGCTGGGGCATATGTTTAAAGTCAACTCGGACTACGACTCAAGTCTTAAACACTATCAACTCTCACTTATCGATTCTAGCCAGTGTTCCTTAACAAAGGCTGAAAGTAAGTTATAAAGATGGTACTCTCATGTATATCCTAGTCTTTGTCAAATACGTTCCCTCGAGTGCCGAGCTCGCGCCTCCATTGCGAGCGGGCGAGGTCGTCTTTGCGCAAATAGCTATTCTACCGTGTAAGCAGTATGTGGCGATCAAACACTGTTATCACCGTAACACGCGATTAGCTCCACCTAATTCTATTAACGACAACAAATAAAGGTAGCACTTGGTACCGATGATGTCTCCCGATATAGCATGACATTATTATCAACCAATCAGCAGGCGCAATTTTTTCAGCTAAAATCGTCCGTAGAACAATGCGAAACATAACACAGAGAATATTTGCTGAAAGGCTTTGTATTTCACAAATTTGATAGAGGGCGCTCACACTGTTTTACCGTCACAAAGCCTTGATGAAAGGCTACTCATATCCCTAACCCTACTACTACACCATACAGAACCACACAGCCAGCAGCACTTCTAGGCTCGCGCACACAACTTCTATCCCATGATGCAGTAAACCCTGGGTATACGGCAACGCTCGTGGTGTGGTGGTTGTGTTGGTCGTCTGTCAATTTCAATCCCTGGTGGCCGCTGACTTAATTTGATTTGTCCCCCATTTAACCCTCTCCCACTGTTCTATGGACAATCGCCATTGCAAGACTTCTAGGGTAAGGGTTAAAATATATCCTTCCCCTTCTGAGCTACATAGGCTTTACCTGGTCCGACGAGATGTATAAGGCTGGGTCATACGTTTAAAGACAACCTTGAACTATCAACTCGCACTCGGATACTAGTAGGTCACACATTTTTTAAAACTTTTGCCAAAGTCATTGAAGAGCTTGGTGAAAGAAACACAAAACAGAAAAAAGTTTTAAAATCAGACATTCGGTTCTCATTTAATTCCCGAAAACAATAGTCTAATTTCAACAGCGTTTTCAGCCATTTTTGGCCAAAAATGGGAAAAAGTTATTTCTTGAAAAAAAGTTTTATCACAACTTTGCATCTGATTTTGTAACCTACATGTATGTCGCAATAGACGCTTTTGTGAGTGCAAATTGCGATGCGATATGGGAAATTTTAAGTGTAGGGGAAAGTGAGTAAAACAGTAGTAACAGTACTCTCTTAACCCTTACAGCCCCACACCCCATGAAATCCCATTTCCCAGCCTGTCGGTTCCACCGGGCGCTGAGGGTTTTTTGGGTGAAATAATGGGCCCGGGCTACATAGCTGGGTGAATACACTCGCCCAGCATAGCTCCCCCCCCGCGGCTCAGTTGGTAGAGCATTCGACTTGTAACCGAGAGGTCGTGGGTTCAAACCCCGGGGCGTGGCACCTCTTGTTGTGTGTGTTTTTTTGGCTTGAAAAAAATGTCGTTGGAAAATCCACCGGGAGTGTTAGGGTTAACATTTACTTAATCTCTTCCTGAAAGTGTCCTTCCCAAAGCCAAACATTTCTCTACAAAGTCCAAATGTCCAGGGGACCAGGTTCCTAAGTTCCCCATTTTGTCCAGTCATGATCTTGGGTTATGTGTCACATGAGATGTGCTATATGAAAAATGAATTCATTTATATCAAATATATATATGCAGTAAGATTTTTCTTCTAATACAGACAAGATTGGAAACAAATTTTACAACACAATGTTTTTCTATAAATCAATTCCCAAAGTGTCCTCTTATAAACAAAATGCTTATCAACACTACATGTAGCAGCAGCAAACAGGTTCTTTGCTTTTATTGAACTTGGCAGAATGACAGATTGTGTTGCCAAGGAAACCATTGGGACGTTAGCCGTAAATTTTAATCTTATGAAATCTAACCCTAACCCCAATCAGGGTCAGAAATTCGCGACCAAGTGCGAGAATCCATTTGGATTCTCGCAGGGGAATTTTGCGAGAATCTGGATTCTCGCAAATGGATTCTCGCAAAATGCATCTTGCGAGAATCTACTCTTATTTTATGTCAATCAATCATTGGCCCTGTATTTATTTAAAACGAAAGTCGGAGGCTATGCAAACGTAGCTGTCAAAGCGTGTGAAAAAAACAAGATGTTTAGCATCAACCCCCATACCCCCGGTCCCGCGCGCGGTGCATTACTGTCCCAAAATTGTGTTCAAATTATGTTTGTTTTAGCATCAACATTTTTAATAATATATTTTCCATATCTCCGTTAATATTGTTATCCTTTTCTTTAATAATTGAAACCAAAAACGGTAGAAACATTCCAATAATTGTTTTATTTGATTGAACTATGGGAAATATTAATTTTAGGGTAGATGGTAAATTGTTTTATTTGATTGAACTATGGGAAATATTAATTTTAGGGTAGATGGTACTCACGTGCGGAAATTAATTGCCTCGTGCGTGATTTCACCTTCCGCAAATTATATCCAATCACAGACGTTCATTGCGCATGACGTTTTATTTATTATGTAAATTTGTTTATCAAATTGTACGACGCCCGGATGTCGGAAAAACAAATGTTAAATCAAGCTTGTAGGCCGGTCTGATTGGAACGTAAACCTCCATCGACATGATTTTATTTCGTAGTTTATTTTGTTTTGAAAACAACCTGAATTTTAACGCATATAAATACATAAACAGGAAGAATCGGGCCGGATTTTAGCGATTTTTCGGAGCAAAATGAAGGTTGGTAAAGAAGACCTGTAACACAACGAAATAGGCCACAACTTTGCATGATTTTTACGCGAATCCTGATAATGTACGCGAATCTTTGCGCGAATGGATTCGCGGATTCGCGTCGAATTTCTGACCCTGCCAATTGTTACCCATTCAGATTATGGTTAATGGTACATGTACAAACAATGTATGATTAGGCTCAAATAGGTTTAGTGTAGGCACCAGGATTTTGCGCGATTTAAATGCATGGCCTGATTTTGCAAAATTAGCCAAAATGCGCTAAAAATTAGGCTTAAATGGCGCCTCTCTAGAACACAGTGAATACTCTTCACAATTTGTAAAAATGTTGAAGCTAGTTAGCATGGTTAGTGTAGAACTTATTGTAACACATTAGGCTAAATTAAAAAATAGTTTGTCTCAAAGCTCCCTCCCGCGCGCGTTAGTTAATGCACATTAGAAAAAATAAATTATGAAAAAAAAATCCCAACATTTCACAGATTTTTCAGATTTTCATTGATCACATCATTTTAAATACAAAAGTTCACTTTTACAAGGATTTCAATATTTTATATTTAAAAAAAAAAATTAAATCAAAAAAAAATTGCATTCCGCATTAGGTTTTGAAAAACTGAAGAGCTTTGAGACAAAAGATTTTTTTAATAGCCTTATAAGGTTATCCCTATAAACATCACATTATATATAATGCTCCTAAACATATTCGATAGGACACAAATTAACAAAACAAAGTGGGCTCAAATTCAGATATTTTTGTTTTCCCCCTGTCTGACAAGCTTCCGTTCCGTAGGCTGGGTTTATATCTGTACTTTTTTAATTCTTATTCTTCTCAGTAATTGTTCTTGTTTCTTGCAACGCAGGATACTACATGTATGATTGTGATGTCTTAAGTATTTCCTTGAACTTTGGGTTGAACAGGGAAAGTACTAGGTAAATGAAATTGAGAGTCCGATGATAAGATCTGTGAATTTGATACGTCTGTACTGAGAATCATTATTTCGAAGTGGGTTGGTGCTATAACTTAGATAATGGAAACAATATCAATGAAATAGTAAAAAAAGCATACAAGATAAATACATGCAATTGAATATTGAATTGATTGATTGAATTGCTAAAATAAATTGTATAAGATTGAATAAAACGAGAAGATAAGTAAAGTCAACTTGTGATTAATATTGATATTGGATTGGAACAGCTTAAGCCCTCCTAGGGAAATAATTATAGATTAGAAATATTGATGAGTTATATCTTCCCATTTAATCTGATTAATTATTGAACGAACAAGTTTTTACTATACACAGTAAGATCATCAAATAATTTGTTACAGCACTGGTGTAGGATACAAACGCTTGCGCAGTTTATCAGTAGGGGAGAGTGGGGTATGTTGGAACGCGAGGTTAGTTGAAACATTGAGATTTTCCTAAAAACCAACAATTAATTTCTAGAAACACTGCCATCAGGTGGTGTGCAAAAGCAACCCCCACATACCACATTGCCTACAGCACATGGGTGTCAGTCTTCTTGGAGTTAGAAAAGAAAATTCAATTTTTAAATTTTTTTAAACATTTTTGACATTAAGAAATTTGGTATTGTATTATCTCTATGATGTTTGTAGATTCATGTGGCTATATTTTTAGTATGTTAGGCTCTTATACTAAGCTACAAAATAAGGCTAAATAGGTGTGCAGTTGTATGCCATGTTTTGCACAATAAGCTTAAACATCTGCCATGTTCCAACCAACCCCATGCATGGGGTTAGTTGAAACAGCTGAAATAATTTTTTCAAAGTGGATTATTTTAATAAACATAAACAAGTCTTAGAATGTTATATGCTGTATTTGTAACACACATATGTATGCTTGAACTGATATAGTTATTGAATCCTGAATCAATTTTAATTGCGTTATAGAGTCATTTTTCTGAAAAATGTTCCAACCAACCCCACTCTCCCCTACTTGACGCGTCATACACAGCATGCATTATGCCGCATATGCAGCATGGACATGTTGTCGCAAAACGCTATTTCATCATAGATTATGAAGTCATGGATGGAGAAGTGGGTACTTTACAATGAAACTATGCTCATCTCAGATTAAAAGATCGGTCAACACAAAAGCCTGTGTAGTCTTTTGAACAGTCATGAAACAACTTCTCAAAATGAATAGATAAAATGTCACTAATTGTTCCCAGTGCTTCAATAATTGATTTGAAAAGATGTGCTTGTTGTCAATCAAACTCATGGGTTCGATCAAACTCATGGGTTTTAAGTTTAGGCGTATTTAAAACTGGGTAAAGTAGATGTCTGTTAAAATTCACAAAGATTGTAATACATTAATTTAATTAAACTGTTAGTAATATTTGAATTTTCACCTTGGCTTCTTTTCTGGAACTTGTGTCATATATCTAAACTTAGGGGTTTCCCGTGTTCACGGTATTCATGCCGCAATTCACGGTATTCATGCTAAAATCATCAAAATCGCGGAATTTGTAAACAGTACCGTAAAATCGCGGAATTGTTATTTCAGCCGCGATAATTGTCCGACAAGCCGATTTTACAGTTTTATTTAATAGCAAAAATCAATTTTCTGAATTCAAATATTTCCTTTCAAGACGATATCGACGCACAATGTACTGTGCATTCAACTCTAGGCCTACTTGACACGACTGATTGAAGTTCAATTGTATAATATCGAATTTATTTGAATGAGATAAACAAAAGACCGTCTTCTTCTAAAGAAATATAGGTAGGCCTACTTCAAACTAAATTCAAAAGAACGAAGAGATTGTTTACAAACGCCACCCCCTTCAGAAAGGTTGTTAGTTGATAAAAAGTTAATCCAGGGCGTTCATATCGATTGCATACAATTACTGTTGTAAAGAAAATACGGTACCGAAAATACTACACCCCGGGAAATACACGCACGTGCTAGTATTAAATCATGAACGACGCCATTGTAGACAACAGCAACATTGACATGTGATGATGAATAAATTACAATAGTAATGTAGTAAATAGATCGGAGTTCTCCGATTGGTTGAGATAAGGTTTGCCGACAACAGCAAACAAAATTCATTGATGAAAATAAATCACGTGATGATGAATAAATTACAATAATAATGTTGTAAATAGATCGGGGTACTCCGATTGGTTGAGATGAGGTTTGTGTACGTGCGACTATAAATGTTTTCAGGTCACGTCATGACCTCTCGCAAGGAAAAACAAAATAATAATTTACATACAGTAACTTAAAAAACGTAGTATGAAAAGTATTAAAAACATGTTTATTGGGCTATTATTTGTACAAATGGTTGCGCAAAACAGCTTTATTATTAATATTAACATCGTACCAAACATTTTGTTTGCATTTAGTACGAAAAATAGAGATTTTATTACTACTTTCATGCGAAATTTCTAACAACACGTGTGTCATCAACGCAGCTACGGGCTGCCTTTAGTCACTGGCAAAAAAATGAGGAAGAAAGGCCGCCTAGGCCGCCGGGAATTGGTAATTGTTTCGAATGCCTAAAAATACGACCGCCGCTCCGTAAATCAAGGAATTTCAGCGCGGTTTTTTCTTGAAATCTCAATAAACACGGTAAATCGCGGTTTTCACAAAAATTGCCCACGGTTTTCACCTAAAAAATTCACGGGAAATCCCTAAGCTTACATATATCCCATCAGGCTGCATGAGATGCTGTTGCTGCAATAGACTTCCAATACCCACATTAATTACCGGTCTTAACAAACTTGCCAGTTAGGCCAAAAAAAGAAGAAGTTGACTTGCCCTTTCAGAGTCATGGTCGGACAGGCTGATTTTGTTAATTTATTTTTATATTTTAACAGGGATGGATACTACAAAAAACATGTTTTAAGATTTTTTTTTTTGATTTTTAAACAAGCAGATACTCAACACGTTTTCATCTTTCTTTTTTGTTATGTGCTTCTATCAATTTAAAAAAAAAAAAAAAAAAAATAGCGACCCTAGATAAATTTCCGAAAATTTGTGTCGGTCGGAAAGGGCCAGTCAACTTTTGTTGTTGTTGCCTTATACAGGTGTGAGCGAGACGCACATATAGTATCAGCTCTACACACCATTTCAATGGGATACCAATACCCACATTTATTACCAGGCTTTTCAAATGCTAGTCATACAGGTGTGAGCGAGACGCACATATAGTATCAGCTCTACACACCATTTCAATGGGATACCAATACCCACATTTATTACCAGGCTTTTCAAATGCTAGTCATACAGGTGTGAGCGAGACGCACACAGTATCAGCTCTACACACCATTTCAATGGGATACCAATACCCACATTTATTACCAGGCTTTTCAAATGCTAGTCATACAGGTGTGAGCGAGACGCACATATAGTATCAGCTCTACACACCATTTCAATGGGATACCAATACCCACATTTATTACCAGGCTTTTCAAATGCTAGTCATACAGGTGTGAGCGAGACGCACACAGTATCAGCTCTACACACCATTTCAATGGGATACCAATACCCACATTTATTACCAGGCTTTTCAAATGCTAGTCATACAGGTGTGAGCGAGACGCACACAGTATCAGCTCTACACACCATTTCAATGGGATACCAATACCCGCATTTATTACCAGGCCTTTCAAATGCTTGTCATACTGGTGTGAGCGAGACGTACACAGTATCAGCTCTACACACCATTTCAATGGGATTCAATAGAAATAATAGTCCCGCTATTCAAGATCTACATATATGATTCAATATACAAGTACTTGTCCGTTTAATATTTAATCGGTTTATAGTTAGTTAGGGGCAGATCTTAGATTGACAAGTGGTTCTAGGAATGGGAAAGGTTCTATGAATGATCAATGGGCTCTTTTAAACTAATATTTAATTGGTTTATAGTTAGGGGCAGATCTTAGATTGACAAGTGGTTCTAGGAATGGGAGAGGTTCTATGATCATTGGGCTTTTAGTCCTTTCGTGGAATTACAAACAACTTCAAAATGATTATCAATTTAAACTCAATTTAATGGAATCTAGCACTCCCTTTAAACAATGGCCACACCCTGCTAGATGTAACACTTCATAAGCCCTAATAAGGAGTGAATACTGCTGATGGCCTGCATCAAACTTTCTGTCTTTCCTGTGAAAGCAGGTGACAATAAGTTGTTTTTGTTTTCCGTATTCAATAACGTCATGTATTATTGTGATTGTTATCCGGCACGTCACCAGTCTATTTATTTCTGGGTGCTGGGGATTCCCCATTTGGGTGGGTCACCAACTGACTACCTCATATGAACCTCATGCTTTATAAATGGCAAAGTTTTAGTGACCGCTCATCATAGCCATGTGTGGGAAGTCATTGAAACAATTTGTTTGTAAGGTATTATACATGGTACCCAGATGGTATTGTTCCTCACATGGTATGCCACATGTTTGAATGAAAGCGATTGGACTTGCGTTCTGGGAATAGTGATATTTGGAAATAGTGCTGCTGTATGTAGTAGGAAATAGAATCATTGTTGTATTCAGGTAATCCAGGAAGTAGGAGGCATTATTTTGTGAATGGTTGCAAGTGATGCTTTGTTTCAAGTTTAGCAAGGTTGCCAAACTTGCTGATTTTCTGCCTAATTAGGCGACCGGGAAGACAAACTAATGATCAACTTTTATAGTAAGATTGGGCTATAACCGATTTTGAATAAAGAAATTGCATCTTGAGCCAATAGTTTTTGGCACCACTGCTCAACACACTGTCTAGTTGTTAGGATAGGATGTATACTACATGTACCAGTCATGTGTTGTACACAAACAATCTAGTAATTGTATCATCGGAACCATTGTTGTAATATTGGATTTATAGCTCTGTGTATCTTCACTGATTCATCTTTATTTTGATACATTATCAACTTCTTTAAGGAAACAAAAACAAACTGTTCTTATCAGGCAGATGGACCTCTCAGGTAAGGTCAGTTTGTCAGGCATTTGTTTTCCCAAATTTAAAAATATTTAAAAAGGATTCAATTTTTATTGGTTGACAATTTGTGTTAAAATTGAAAAAGTCAATAAATTGTGTATAGGTAAACAGGGTTTTCCTCTTGACTTAAGTACTAACTGTTGTTTTGATTTTCTCTTTGTTTATTTGCAGTCAAATTTCACATAGCTCATCTTAATGAGATACAGGTAAGAATCCAGCTTCTATTTTTGTGTAGAAATTCGAAATTTTGTTTTGTTTGAAGACAAAACCAACAATTTCGCGAAATCTCTGCATACTTTTAGAAAACCGAGGGAAATGGTAAAACCTGAGAATCACGGCGAGAAAACTGCGATCCAGGATCCTCTGGGGCCTAGGTATCATATGTAATTTGGCATGGAATTGCCCACCTGATAAATTGACTTTTATCGCCACTGTACAGGAAGTATACATGCATCATTGATCAACAGTTCCAATAATTCTAATACCCAAGGATATCATCATTTGCTGTAAGACACTCACACACCACACATTACACGAAAGAAATTTCTTGGTAAAAATTTGAATTAACAAGACATATTTGCAAGAATTCTATGCTTGACGTACATGATTATAGTGAGTTTTCTCAGGAATATGAAACCATAGGCAGCAGACAATTTTAAAGATAAATTAATGAAATTTCTAGAAAAAGATCAAATTATGAAGATGATCTTTTAGGAATCCTTAATGCTTGACGTACATGCTTATTTGAGAATTACATTTTCGCTGAATACATGAAATAAGGAGGGAAACCTGCTGCTTAGAAGAAGTGTATTCTGACGTGAATTTTCTGAGGAAAACATTAAACAAATTGAAAAACAATTCAGGGAATGAAATTTCTTTGCTGATTTTGTTAGATTTGATTGTGATTGCGATATTTTCTCTCTGTATGCAGGGTAAACAAAAAGCCGCAGTAAGTGGTTATGAAGAAATCCTAAAAACAACACCTCTACCAAATAACGTCAAAGCCAACTCATTGAGGCAGTTAGGTGAGTAGCAAGCAGTTTGAATAAAGGTATTCTAGATGATACTGTAACAGGATCCACTGCAAGCCTCCAAATAAGTGGGCACCCAGGAGTTTATTACCCATGGTTGCCGAGTTTTGGCTCCTGGTGTTTTCCCAAATTTTGCATAGTAAATTATAGGACTAGGAGGTTTTGTTGTCAAAGAAGTAAAAAAGAAGCATCTGGTCCATGCCCGCTTATTTGGAGGCTTGTCTGATTAAGTCATCATTGAATGAAAGTATTCTAGACGATACTGTAACGGGATATTGATGTTCTTCTTTCCTGATTGTGTCCATTGATATTGCCCCATCCCCTCTTACAACCATCTCTATCTTGCTTCCAGTTACAGGTTTCCAATTACTTTAAATGTTCTTATTAGATAAATGAAGCTCGTTTTAAGGCAATTTGATACGAAAGGCAACATTTATCTATCTCCACTTTGTGCAAATTTCCCCTCGTTTCTTTTGCCACCTGTTGTCGCTCTCTCCAACAAAATCAAAAAGGACTACCAGTTGGCCAGACTTAGTTATATGAATTGATCATTTGTGACCAGTCACGTCAAAAAGGGCATGTTGTCGGCAAATACAGTTTTGAGATAGAGGCCAATACATTTGGTAAAATATAAAGAAAATAATAGAATAAAAAAAGCTTCTTCAAATCAAATCTTTTGATTAAAGATTCTGGTATCATTTGAAAGCTTAAAATATGCTCTTAAGTCATACAATAAATCAGATTTGACTTGGGCCTACATCACCTCCATTTTGATGCGATAGGTCACATTTATTATGTTGTAATTGTTTATATCATGATAGGCCTGATTTCAACCATGTGATAGTTTTTACTATCATTATGGCTGGAAAAGAATCATGTGATATCATGATATAAAACAAATATTGAATGCCTTTTGTTTGTGCAATAGTAAAACTATATCACTCGGTCCAATTTGGATTATTCCATTACACTCGGCTTCGCCTCGTGCAATGGAAATATCCAAATTGGACCTTGTGATATAGTTTTTACTATTACACGCTCAGGCATTCAATATTTGTATAATATTTGATCTCCTTCAAACAGGATGGATACATCACAGTAGCGATATCGGGGCTAAAGAGGATAACGAAACCAAAGCCATTCAGTACCTGCTGAAATCCTTGGAAGTCGATCCCAACAGCGGACAGTCCTGGTACTTTCTCGGCAGATGTTACTCCAGCATTAGTAAAGTCCATGATGCCTTTGTATCCTACAGACATTCTATTGACAAGTCTGAGGCCAACGCTGACACGTGGTGCTCCATAGGGTAAGTTTTAGGCTTTACCCCAAGATCAGTTGTGGGTCCCAATGGTATTAAAAAGTGTACAGAAGCAGTCTTGGCTCATTTGGGGCTGAGTTGACTAGTATAGTGAGTCTGAAACCAAAAGAGAAATATGGGACTACATGTGGGTAACAGTAGGGTTGCCCCATGATCAGTTGTGCTTTCCTTCAGTAATAATTCAGCAACGAAGTGATTATGTAACGCCTCAGTAACTTGATTATGCTCCTTTATGTAGTGATCATTTTAATTGGGTTTTACCGCTCAAGTCAAAAGCACGATTCAGTTCACACAGTGATAATAAGACTACGCATTACACTTCGCTGGGGAAATGTTGGCAGTACGAAGGCGATCTTGCACAGAGTAAGCGTTTCTGTTGACCCAAATATGAGTCCCTTCAGTATTTAGGGTGGTCTGCATATAATCTTGACTCTTTGTGGGTCAACTTATTCATTGACCAGTCTAAAGCTAATAGTAATACAAACATGTATTTCTTTAATGGGGTAAGTGCTGGAGTTGCCCCGAGTAGGTTCCGATAGTATTGGGGGCGATCCCAAGGGCAAGCATGGCTGTCCTATCTATACAGGGGAGCTTATCTTGAATCTTGATGATACATTTGTCTCCTGTAGATATTTCATTGACGGGCCAGAGGCTAATGCTGACATCTGGTGCTCTATTGGGTAAGACAAACATAAACAAAAGAAGTCAATTTGGTGTTCCCTAGGTGTCTGGTTTGGGTCCCCTTTGTTTTGTGGTGATTGGTAGTTGTGGTAGCCCTGGCAAAGTTTATCGGTTATTGTGGTACATGTTTATATCTACGTGTGTATCTATCCCCTATGTCATTGTTGGCACCTGTCTATCTTTTGTATAGCTATTCGTAGCAAGGTCTTGGCATTAGTTAGCCAGGAAGTTGGGATCAGTTAGAGTCAAAAGTGTATTGATGGATGTAATGTGTATCTACCCCCATGACATTGTTGGCACCTGTCTATAGTTCATAAGGCAAGGATACCAGCCTGCCTGTATGAGTTATTCTAAAAAGGTCTCTATTGAACCAGGAAGATGAGATCACTTGTTGGATTATCCCTGTTATAGCATATGCCTGCGTTGTCAATAACACATCATTAATTAATATTTCTTCCTTATTAGTAACACATCATTCTATTGTTTGAAGCTCTATGATAAACCCTTCAAAAAAGTTTGGATTTTATTTTCTCAATCCCCTATCCTATAGATAAGGTGACCGTTGTTTACATTTAGGACGCCCTCTGTTGATTTGAGACAAAACACACCGGGCAAGAGTTCCTATAGTTTACATAGGCCAGATCAGGTTTTCTAACTAGATTGTGGTGTCACAGCAAATTGTTATCAAAACTGTCTTTAAACTTGCATAGGAATGCTATAAGCTATCGCATTTCACAAACAAAATTAAAAATAAATGAGTTTTACAATTCATTAGAAAGAAATTTCATGTTGTCTTCATTAACTTTACTGTATATTCTGCCTGGAGGGAATCAACAGAGGGTGTCCCATTTGTAAATACATGACGTCACCGCTCATACCATCTATATATTGTTGTAAACACTTGTTTACATCAATAGAACCGCTGATATGTGTTCATCTTTTCAATGATACCAAATTGGTAGCAATTGCTTGTTTCAGTGCTAAGCATCTTGCTTGAGAATATGGGTAGGTCTTAATCTGAATATGCCAAAATTATCACTATTTGTGCTCTACCACTGTAACTGTAGCTGTCAATGTAACACTTCATTGAACAGGCGACATAGTTGTTCTTTTGAGATAAAAATGGTGGGATATTGGCTAATGTTGATTGAGACCTCCCAATGTGCTCGAGCAACTAGCCAAGCACTAAACAAGAGATTGTTATGCATGTGGTATTGTTGGAAAGAGGAAAACATCACCTTTTCATTGATATGAAACACAATATGAATATATGTGACCGTCCACAACGAATCCAGTGTAAAGTTCAGAATCCAGTGATTTAGTTAAAATTTACTTAGAATAAGCTTGAAAATGTAAATGACATAACTTTATTGTTTTGTAAATAAACACTCAAATAATCAAAAATCCTTTTTTAAATTGATTTTCTTAGTTTATTAAACCATATCTCTGAAAAGGCCCTGGCAACTTTACACTGGGTTTGTGGTGGATGGTCACATATGTGACCTGCTCCCACAAAACGAGCGTAAAGTTGTGGCGAGGATGTTGCTGAATTGAGCTAAGATAGCATGTTATTAATTTTTGCCGTTTGTTGTAAGTATGGTCCAAGCCCTTTTATTTATAGCGGGATTATAAAATAAATAGCCTGGCATGGCTGGTAATACTCTTAAAATAACTATACATACTGCTATTTTAGAATTCCACTATAATAGAAGGGACCATGGGTCCATACCAAAAACAATTTAAACGGCAAATCAATAACATGCTGTGCTGCCTCAATTCATCAACATCTTCGCCTCGACTTTACGCTTATTTTGTGGGAGCAGATCACATATATCATAACAATATCAGAATAGTTGGCAATTGGATAAAATGTCTGAACTTTTTTGATGAGTTTATCACTTGTTATTGTCGCCCTTAACCTTTGACAGAGATTCTAGGATCAAATTTCCTGTATTCCATTCACTTGTTATGTGTATATTAGTTCCTCTGTTTTGGCTGTAATAGCCTAAATAGGGCAACAGAAAACTCCTATGTTTGTATGTAATTTGTGTTGGATTGGGTATTAGAAGTGGCGAAACTACGAGGGGAGGGGGGGGGGGGGGGGGGGGGGGGGGGGGGGAAGTGGCGTAACTGTTAGGTGGAAAGTGGCGTCGTAACTGGGAGGGGGAAGTTGAAAATGACCCATCAAGGGACGTCATTTTCAATCTTGCCATACACCTTTATTATACCCCTTGCTTTCACATGCGATTCTATCTTGGACCTCACTCACTATCCTGGAAAAATTGTTTGCATACAGTACTTAGTATCTCTAATATGGTTGTTGTAAGGGGCTGAAAATAAAATATTATTATTATCTTTTTGCCTTGCCAATGTCCTGTAATGTTTTCTCAAAGAATAAATAAAATGTAAAACAGAATATGCCAGTCCCTTTATTATGTAAATAAAATGTCTGAATGTAATTGTTGATTGACCTTTTGAAATCAAAGTTTTCCAGAAAGTTGTTAAAAGTGGTAGTTTAACTTTGGTACCTAACCCTCATCCATTATATGGTCATGCATAGTAGAGTCATTTTCTTGGGTTTCGTGACCAATTTCTTGATACCAAAGTTTCTTAGTGAATTTGTCAACTAGAACCATTTTAAGAGAATATGAGCTCCCATGCACCTCTCAAAAGTGACGGGAAAGTTCTTTTATAGCGCAAATTCCAAAATGGCCGCCATACAGGGGCCCAAAAATGTACTTTAATTAAGCTGAAAAGCACACCAAATTGTTCGGCTGAGCACAAGGATTCCGAAAAAGTATAGTTTGCCCTACTTCCGATGTTTGGTTTAACGAGTTATCGGGTAAAAAGGTCGTTGACCTTTGCATATGGGGTCAAAATTTAAACTTGCTCCGATTTTGAAAAACAATATTTGAAAAACAACAGTTTTTTGATGAGTTTATATAGAAGTTAGGTGACGAAAAAACACAACCCTGTTCGGGTAAACGGACCTCTTGTTTCCCCCCCCCCCCCCCAAAAAAAACTGTTGGTGAATTTTCAAAAATATTTCGAAACAATTAAAAACCTTTTGTTAAAAATCTAATTTTTAAAAAAAAAAAAAATGGATTGGTCGGTCAGGCCTGTTTGCCTTAGCAGTATATTGTCTTCTGTCATCTTGTGGGGTTTTGTATTCTGTGTTCCACCTTTATACTCAATTTCAAAATGTCAGGAAATGACTCTACATGAATAACTTTTAAGCTACAAAAAACACCCTGATGATGCAGAAACTTCTATAATGAACAGGATATAACCAAAAAGTATTCTGTTGCTCATGGAACCAACTCTCTAAAAGACACTCAAGTCAGGTTGCCTTTGTTTTTGGATTCTGTGCTACCAGACTTGCAGTGTTAAACTATGTATGGTCACAGCGTCAGTGTTTTGGATAATGTATAAAAGACCTGAGGTACAGTTGAATTAATACTGTGCACAATTCCGTATTCTCTGTACGCAGATATCTTTCACAAGGGTTACTCCAAGGATAGAGATTTCTGCGAAACAGTGCCATCCGTCCCGGCGTAATCCAACGGTATTTGCATGCTGCCGACTGATTAATCCCCAATATTTCTTTCTCCATTTCTTTACTTTGTATCCTCCATTACAGGGTTCTTTATCAGCAACAGAATCAGCCTATGGACGCATTGCAAGCCTACATATGTGCCGTACAGTTAGATAAGACACACGTAGCTGCTTGGACAGATTTAGGCATTCTATATGAAGCTTGTAGCCAACCTAAGTAAGTATTCTGTGTAATGCCATTGCTTTTTATTCATGATATGTTGGGGCATTTATGCCGTACAGTTAGACACACATGGCCACTGGTTTAGGCATTCTATATTATGTTAAATTAGGCCACATAGGCATATAAAGTGCTCAACAAAAGGAAGTCATACACTTTGTTTAGGTCCCTTAGAGTAACTTCCGATTATTTTTTGACCAAACAGACTAGATAGATATTTGGATGAATCTTTCAGGCACAATTTGATACCAAAGTTGCCACCTAATAACAAAGATAAACCATGATTGGCAACATTTAAAGAAAAATGGTCACTTTTCTATAAGTCACATTTTCAATGCCCGCAAGCCGCGACAAAATGCTGTGCGTGGCACTTGAATGGCCGGGAACGAAATGGATATTGATCACACAGTGCAACTGCATTAGGTCGTGCCTGAGCGAGCGGGCTATTTGATTATGAACAGGTAACTTGTGGTCTTCCCGTGTATTGAAAATGTGACTTTTGAAAAGTGACTAATTTTCTTTTAATGGGGCTAATCATGGTTTATCTTTGTTGTTAGGTGGCAACTTTGGTATCAAATTGTGCCGGAAAGATTCATCCAAATGTCTATCTAGTCTTGTTTAGTCCACTTTATATGCCAGTCAGAACCTACATATGGTTGCATACCATCAAATAATGTCCTGTAGAGCGCCTGGTTTGTTCAAATCCTTATGAGATTTGGTTTCTTTTTGTACAAATCCAATAAAATGTGAATAGAATACTCACAATTTTAGTTACGTTTCACTGCTAAACTAGCAGCTTCGTCAGACTGGCAACTCTGTCTGGAGGCAACAGGAATAAGGGATTTCCTGTTGCTAGGAACCGCCGTTGTAGAGGGCGTGATTCTGATGAGTTGATCGTAGATGTTGTGCATTGTGTTCAAATCTTTGTTTTCCTTGAAGACACTGATGTCTTCTATAAAAAAAATCACACACATTGTTTTTTTGGTTGATCTGCTTTTCCCCTTTCGACTGGACGTCGAAGACTAGTCCACTCAATCGCCGGGTACCGACCAGGACTTGATCCTGGTCCCTCCGCATGTTATCCCTTGTCCGACCCACTAAGCCATGACCCTCAGCTACTCCTTCACACAGTATACCATGGTCACTATATTCCTGAACATTATCCAAAAACATCTATAATTTCCCGAATTACAGGACATTTCCTGGAAAATGGAAACTTTCCTGAAACTGTTCCAACTTGAGGTGATCCAAAGTATAGCTTTCTATCACCACAATAGAATTTCAGCTTAACCCCTTCATTTTTGCTAGAAAAGTGAATGTTTATGTGCATTGAATTTTGCCAGGACTATGTTACACTTAGTCATTAATTTGATGATGATTTGCATTTTCTTTTCTTCATAGGGATGCGTTAACCTGTTACCTGAATGCTTCTAAAAGCTCAAAGAATAGCGTGACGACGGCTTTGTCATCACGGATTAAATTATTACAAGTACAACTGAATTCACTGCCAGCAACACGGATGCAAAACAAGTAAGTATGCATTCAATCTGGCAACTCAGAAAAAGGGGAAAACCCAAGGGTTGACTGTAGTTGTTGATGCGTTGCGAGACGATAGCTTTGTCATCACAATGACATTATCACAAGTACAACTTAATGCGCAGCCAGCAAAGCAAGTATGTATAAGATGCAAAGCAAGTACCGTATTATCCTTAATAAGCGCCCATGCCCTAATAAGCGCCCACCCCTAAATTTGTAATTGACTTTGAAAAGTATAAACTATTAACCGCCCACCTTAATAGTCGAAAAGTTAAGTTTATACAAAATAAAGACCATTAATTGTAGCTCTGAATCATTATAGCTCTCTGTATGTTACACTAATTGTACAAAAACAACCATAGATTTAAAAATTTAAACGTTTATAACACTTAATCCCAAAATGTACTTTGTTTTTTGTATACATGTGCCACTAAAGATCGTTTAATTCTAAAACTGAAGCAAAATTAATGTACATATGTACAACATATAACCGCCCACCTGAAATGACTTGGCTAACCGCCCTGGTCGCTTATTAGGGATAGTACAGTATGTATACATTAAAGCGGGCAACTCGGAGGAAAATGTAAGGGCTACAAGCATCCATGACTGTTACATTTTAACATTGTTTCAACTTGCTAAGCAAGGTCCAGAGCTATCCAGAGCTGATTTCAAATAACAGCAGTAGGAAAGAACTATAATTGACACTTCTACAATTTGAACATTTTACTATTTTAGCGTTAGAGAATAAAATATAGGTTGTAGCTGTTTTGCTACATGTATTTGGTCTCATAATGTACCGTATTATCCCTATTAAGCGCCCATGCCCTTAGCGCCTACCCCTGTTTTCCCCAATGACTAGTAAAAAGTAACACCTAATAAGCGCCCATCTTTTTAACCACTGCAGCTCAAAACAAAGCATGAAAGTAGCGTCCGAAAGTCCTGGCATCAACAACATGTTGGTGATCAACGTATTGGCGGGCTGTGCACATTTTCCACCAAATATGTGCATAAAAATTCGGAAACAATTTTACAGTTTCCACAATAAAGGACTTTAAAAAAAGTAACTTACAGAAAAAATGTAATAAGCGCCCACCCAAAATGACTTTGCTGAGAGCCCTGGGCGCTTAATAGGGAGTTTATGGTGGATCTTTTACCATACTTTTTTTGGTTAAATTAATTTTAATCAGACAACAACAAAATTCCCCCTTTATAAAATTGGCAAATCCATTGAGTTGTTTACCAACTTGCCTGCTTCGATTAATCTCGTTCTGAGCTAACGCCATCTCTGCGTTATACGTACAACGCACACGTCGGCACGCTTGAACATCTTAATGTGATGACCATACGCACTGAAGGTATGAATTAAAGGGACATTAAGTGGTGTTGAAAAGTTAAAATGTTTAAAAATTTACTTCAGAATTCAAGATGAACATTAAAAATCGCCATTATTGTTGTTTCTACTAACAAAAAACACAGCAAAACTAGATTAAAACAATATCATCGCTATTTATTGAAAAACGCCCTCTATGCATATATGGTTCGCGTTATGTATCACGCGTACTGCACGGGGATACTGTCGGACGTAAAATGCTGGTCCCGCGGGATAAGCATTTTTGAATCGACGTTTTCTTGTACAAAGAGAGCTGATTTTTCTTAATCCTTATAGGTGTAAGTTCATACATGTAATACAATTATAAAAATAATATAAAATTTTTTAAAAAAATATAAAAATTGACACCATGGAATTTGTATTTGCGTAAATGAATAAATTAAACACAACCAGGAATTAGAAGGGTGGGGGAGGCTGGAACAACAAGGTCAAACACATTTTGGATATCCTACTAGCTTATGCTATTTCCGATATAAAGCGCAATCTATATTTGACCAGGGAAAAAAATAGACGAGGGCTCCGGGGTGATTCACCCCCAAAATGTGTAAAATGGCCCCCCCTAAAGGCAATGGCGAGGGTGAAAAAAATGATAAAAATCCATGAAATAGCCCCTGTGAATTTTCAGAAGAGGATTCCCTTTATTGGATAAATATCCCTTTTCGTCCCTTTGTTTCAAGCCATTATTGCCATTTGAATTTGTTCTTTAAGCCAGCATCGATCTTTTTATCATCAGCATTCCTTTGAACTTCCATTATTACTTCACAATTCCTTCACAATACCACGCATTAATCGCAATGACTGAGTAACTCGTGACGAATTCGGAAGCAATGTGTTGTGATAGAAAAATTAATGGCGACCCGACACTCGCATCTCCCATAATCACATTCTTACTTTCGATCTCTATACAACATGTACATCTGTCAGACATAACAGTTACGATAGAATTGTACAAAGAGACTGAAGAACCTCATATCCCAAATGCGGCTTACACTTTGCCATGTATATGCGTAAACGGGTCGACAAATGGTCAATAACAGGCCGACAATCTAGTCCTAAAGGGTCAATGATTAGACGGTTATTCCAGTCGTTTTACAATTTATTTATTTTAAGGTAAGGTATAATATAGCTGGTATATCTACCAATACCAGGTCGGGGATGAACCTTCATTTTTTCTCCAACCAGCCAGCCGGGCTGGTAGCATGTAAAAGTTACCAGCCCGACCGTAAACTTACCCCTGCCAAACAAGTAATCTTCATTTACCAACAGCAAAATTCTTACCGGCCAGCCGGGTGTGTATATTTGAAAAGTTACCTGCCCGGCGCAAAAGTTACCCGCCACAGGCGTGTGGGCGGGTACCAAGTACAGCCCTGACCAATACATTTAAAACAAGGGGCACTCTCTATGTTATTTCCATTGGTCAAGGGGCAGTCCTTTGGAGGTTCTATTAGAACCAAATTTATTTTAGGCCAGTGGCAACCTTTGTGTAGAGCATTTTTCAGAGCCACCATATCTGTTCTGTTCAGTGGAAAAAAGCGGCAATCCATCTGAACGGCTCTTTTCAGAGCCACCAATTCTTTCACAAGTAGGAAGGGGCACCTAAACTCTCAAATCATCGGGCAAGGGGCAGCCCAAATGATGATAACAAGAGAAGTGGCAATCTCTATGTTTTGTTTAATATTATAATAATTTGGTCCTGAAGAAGTCAGAGCTAATCCTGACGAAAGCTTGACAGATTAAAATTTGTCCGATGGCGAACCTGTTAAAAATTGTACTTATACATTTAAAACATGTTTATTGATACGAAAAATTGGAAAATATCAGTTTGTAAGTAGCCCTCGTCTTGCTGAAAGTAGCCCCCCTAAACACCATCACGAGGGCTTTTTTTCTTGAGAAAATCCAGAAAGAGCCCCCCTGAAAAAAATATTATTTTTACCCCTGTATTTGACATAGCTGTATTCTGCTGTAGCTGCTCCTGTGTAGCTGCTCCTGGTGCAGCTTAGTTGGACCAACAGAATCTCACATATGCGACATGTAGTGTCTCATCTTTGCTCTGGGGTGCCAAATTCACACCCTATTCACAAAGCTGTGAAGGCACAGAATATTGTAACTAGATGATTGCAGTTTGCCTTGTGCATTTGGATCTACCAATTGCAGCTTCCAATTCCAGTGTTAATATCCTAATTGATTTGATTATGTTTTGTTAACAGAAGCAAAACCTTACCTAGCATAGAGGAGGCTTGGAGTCTTCCTATACCGGCAGAGTTGACCTCTAGGCAGAGCAATATGAACACAATTCAACAGGTAAGTCAAACTAAATGTGCTGATAACGCCTACATAAACATAATGGTTTTAAGCTAAACACGCTTCTAACTTTGACTTTCGACACATCGTTTAACTAGACGTTATTCTCGCAAATTTGTTTAACTTCAATACGCTTCTAACTCGCTACAAAGTGTCTAACTTTAAACATGGGAACGGGGATAGTTTAAAGCATGTTTTAAACTAAACTCCTACACCAACTGTATGCCTTGAATAATCACTGCTGCAAGCTGACATTCAGATAGTGTAGTATTAAGAAATACATGTGCTTTTGGGGTATTATACCTGTATACAGTAACGCACAACCACTCTGGAGACGAGATTCGCAGGGTTTAAAACTGTGTTTTGTTAAGCACATTGTTTAGAAGATAAACTCTCGTTTAAGTTAGACATGCATTTAATTTAAGTTAGACACGCGTTTAGTTAGTCACAATTATAAGCTAAAATCCTGTTTAATTTGAGAATACGGGCCAATAAAGTTAGCTGAAGGACTAGTGATGACCTCGAAAGCTAGTCCTTCATCTAACTTTATTGGCCCGTATTCTCAAACTAAACAGGATTTTGACTAGTGATGATGACCTCGAAAGCTACGGAGTTCAATAACCATGGTTGGAAAAAGGTATCTAAATTATTCCTATAATAAAGGTGTTGAGAAATGTATCCTCTTTAATTTGAGATATTGCACGCTAATAATGGTTGATTATTGAGCAAGTGACAATCCTCAATGTCAAGTACGATTTTTATTTTCACATTTTGTCTTTCTACACTGTATGATGGACATTTATTTTCTTAGACCAAGGGAGGAAAAACCCTGTTTTATGTGCCTGACCGACTGGTATGTTTCAAAATAGAGATTTTATATTATTTTTCAACAAGTTTGAAAAACAACTACAAAGAATTTTCAAATACATTGAAATATCTGAAAGTCTTTAAAATTTGTGAACATATTTGAATATCTTGAAAATGTATAAAAATATTTGTAAATTTTGAAAAATGACCCATGTTTTCATGAAAATGATTGAAATTGGTTAATCAGTCCCAAAAATGCCTCCCTCTGTTTTCAGGTCTAATTAACAATTTGTGTGTTTAGATTTTTTACAGTTGGAATAGATATTGCCTGAAATATGACAAGAAAACCCGTTTCAGATTGTAATAATTCAGAAATATTCACTCCTACTTGAATTTGAAAGAAAGTCAAGTATAGGTCATGTGGAATAGTCAATAGATTCAAGTATTCTGTGATATTTTTTAATGATTTGAAACCAAGTCACAAGTCACATCAATTTTTAGTGACCCAAGTCAAGTCATCAAAAATGTTGACTTAAAACCAAGTCAGTTGTCATAACGCTTGTTGTTCATTGTTCAAACTAGGATTAAAATACCAGCAAATATTAGCGTAGCATTTTGAGCCAATGAAATACACTTGAACATTGAAAATGCGCAACTCAACTCAACTAAGCACCAGAACCCAAAGGAATAAATCATATGGGCAATTCCATGTTACTCACGTTACGCTTTTTCACTACGTTACACTTTTGGAAGTGCCATATTTTTTAGAAGAACAAGCTTGACAGAATTATTTTTTCTGCAGTAGTTACACAAGACCCAACACTAACTTTATATGCAATTAGAATTGCAACACAAGACATGACTTGCGAGTGAGAAGGAAAACACTTTTGTTACTCACGTTACATTTGATTGGACACCATAAAATGGCAACAAGCCTTCATTCACAAAGTGTCCTCATACAGGATATTTTTGGAAACAAGTTTAAGATGGTTGATAAAGCTAACATTAAGATCTACAAATGCAAGGTGAAACTAATCTGATTAGACAAACACTTTTCAGAAAATTGACTAAAATAGCTGTTACTCACGTTACGTTACTCACGTTACTTGTTTTTACAAATTCAAATTGTATTTATATAGCTCATGCAGATTAGCTCAAAATGTTATGAAATAGTCTTGACATGATGTATTTAATTTCCCAAAATGTTATTATGTCTCCAAACGGTCAAATATGACCGCCACACAAGTTCACAGGACATTTTGCAAACTCTCTACCTGTTACATCAACAATATATTGATGAAAATGGTATCATTTTGCATTAAAACAGAAACAATTTGAGAGCTATTTTCTTTTTTGAAACTTAACATTATGTTTAACAAGTGTTAAGTGAAAATAATTGCATATAATTGATGAATTACACCATAGTTATCAAGGTTGCCGAATTCAGCACCTTTGCGCAAAATCAATATTTTTGAACTTAGGAACGATGAACGCAAGAAATATGCAGAAAATGCTCTACAATATTTGTGTACATAAGCTATGCATGTATATTTAACACTTTGTAACCAACAAAATTGAATATTTTCCTTCAAAAGTGACTTTCAGAGGACAAAGTTACTGTTTTACTTGTTGAAAAACTTGGAAAGACACGCAATGACCCCTGGAAATAGTGCGTACGAAGTGATGGAAGTGCCAGACTGACATAAGACTGATAAATGAATAAAACTAAGTGCAGTAAAAACAAAAACAGATCCATTTCTTATTGCTACAATGCATTTTAGGCCGTTACTCACGTTACATTTTTGTTACTCACGTTACAATTGTTACTCACGTTACAGTTTTCAAACCTCTGCCATTTTAATAAAACTACACATAGCCCATTTTATTTCCTGTTTTCAAATTAAGTACCTGGAGTATGATTATTATTCCATTTGGCAGAATTTAAAAGCAAAGAACAAATGAGTAGGACAACTATTTGATGTTTATCGTTACTCACGTTACATTTTCAATTACCATCGGACACACAGGAGATTCCTCCCAACTTGTGTCAATGCATAGGTATTTTTCATAGTTGGTAACTTGAAACTAAGGTATTATGCATTTCAGAAATCAACAAATATTTATATTTACAGTTAATATTAAATGTAAGAGGTCAACATAACCGGGACACACATTTTTCACTTATTTTTTATGAAAAAAACATTTTCCAACTTATGACGATAATTTCTTGAAATTTACAAACAAATCATTCAAACATTTGATTGTCCCATATACCTACAAGTGTATACAATAAAATAAAATGGGTAATAAGCATCCAAATTGAATTTAAAATTTTCAGGTCATATCACCAATCTATGGAATTGCCCATATTACATTTATTCTACAATGCATCATCATCATCATTCAGTTGTAAATGAATGAACATATATCAATAAATGTGCCTGAGACACCATTGTCTCCACATGGTGTCTCCACAGATCTGTACAGTGTTACCGCCCACATACTCGTTACAATATCACTCATTTTCAGAAACCCCCACACATACAGGATGTTGTTGGGGGAGGTGGGATGGCATTTGATTGACGTTGGCTGGGGTGGGAGTGGGAGAAAGCCTACATAGTCCGAAGGAAAAATTGCTACCGCCCACTCCTGATGTTGAATGCAGAATCTGCTTGCAGTGTTTATATTAAATTGCATAGATAGATTTTTGCTTTGTATATAAAGAGCAAATGTGAACAATAAATAGCCCAACAGACAGTAAGAAAGTTGATGAACTGAGTGATTTCAAATCAAATTGGTAACTTTTTACAAAGAGCACTGATGGGCCATTCAATTTGATCATGATGTTTTAAGTTGGGTAACCTTTTCTTTTGTAATTTCTTCACCTTAAACTTTGTACACACCTTTGGCACAGATCTTTGTTGGTAAACCCTTGTTATGTGAAAAGTGTTAAAACGAAGCACAACATTTTCACTATGACACTTCTACCTTGTTCCCCAGGCGGATAAGCCTTTTGTCAGTCTTTTTTGTTTTTCTCTCGGGGGAAGGGGGGGGGGGGGGGGGGCGGGTGCTGATTTCAACTTATTTTGTTGCCTAACTTTATTTTGCCCCAATTTCGCACTGGGTTTTCAGTTTTTGAGCACTCTCCGCTTTTTTTCACTAAAGGTCAGCTTCCTGTTCGTTTTGGGAAATTTTCAATATGTTTTCCTGTCAATTTGTAATCTTATTTATATACTTATTTATTTTGTTTGAAAATTAAGATGTATACGACAATTTAAAGAAATATGAAATTGGCAAATTATGGTTTGGTTGGTTTCATACTAGAGATGTTTGCCTTTGGCCCAAGCTCATCAGGAGAAGTACTTTTGTAATACTCATCAATATTCATGAATACTCATCAATAGTCATGAATGAGCGAGTCACATTTCCTGTTGATGTTGTGGGTGTTTGCCTCGCTTGTGTAAACGATGTTTGTCTTCCTTGTTGAAATACTACATCACTGTAAACAGACAAAGTGACATTTGATATTCTATTTGTTCTAATAGTAACAAGTGAAGACTAAAGTGACGTTTAATATTCTATTGCGATGGCTTAGCGCCACAAGGCCTTTATAGCTGCCAGTTGTTATATAGGTCTGCAGTATATGTGATGAGCAATTGATATGAACTACCTGTAACTATTGAAGATGGTCGTTTTGGTCAGTTAAAATAAATTAATGTTAGTTTTTATATAGCGCTTTATCAAATTAAGTATGCTCAAAGCGCTTTACATTAATTCTGCTGCTCAGTATAGGAAACAACAGAATCAGTTAGCTTCACTTACATTATTGCTGCATACCTTACAAATTCTGATAATTGCATGTATTCCTATCAGACACTTAGATTGTGATTATCCCAAAACTGCTACCCATTTTACACCTGGGTGGAGGGAAGTAATTGCAGTAAAGTGTATTACTCAAGAGCACGACACGACATGTTGAGCACAACATGTTGACCACAACAGAACTCGAACCCACAACCTTTTGATTATGAATCCAGTGCTCTATCAGCTGCGCCACACATGCCCAGTGATGTGAAAAGGCAATATCTATAATAGTTATACACTTCTGGTGCTATATGGTGCTCCCTTGTGAAAATGCAACCTCACTCATGGCAGCCATTGTAGATGGGTATTGAGGGACTTAACCCTTGATTTGTTCTAGTCAGTAGCAAATTATGCTACTTGACATATCATGAATTAAAGATGGGATACAAGCGTTGAAACTTGTTGGATTATTGACTCTCTCAGTCTTATATCTTGTCTATACTACTTGAATATCATGTTATATACATGGGATAGACCAATTATAAAACTGAAGTCAGTGCAAGTTCTTTGATAATTGAAAGGCTTATGAAATGATTAAGACGACATTAAAAGATTCAAAATGCCCCAGTGCTCAAAATACCAGAAAGAACGTTGTAGATGTATAATTTAGCTTTATCATACAATTTTATTTCTATAGGGTTAGGCTTATTACGGATCCTTTTTTGCAATTCTATAAATCCCTAACCCTACTACATCACAACACAGAACCACACGGCCAGCAGCACTTCTAGGTGCGCGGATGTAAGTTCTATACCACGGCGCACTAAACCCTGGGTATTGAACATGACTGACTGTAGGCATATCTAATACACAAATGATATCCGATGAGCAAATCAACCCTCCATCACCCCCTTATGTGGATGGTCAACTTCCTTACAAATATTTTCTGTCAGCTTTGACCTTCTTGTTATCTTTTGTGTCTTGCTATAGGAAGATATCACTTTTGAATCTCCCATTTGTATGTGTGTTTATTTTAACACCAATGTTCATTGCATTTTGCAGATGTAACATAATTTTCAATCTCACTTTAAATGTTGTCAACTTTTCTTTCCTCCATGTAGGCGTGTTTGATTCACCCTTATGGTCAAATCAGTTCCCTATTGCTTTGTGTGGTTAAGAGGTCAAGTTTGTGTTAATTTTTTTCACCTTTAGAGCAAACTGGTTCATTCAAATCATTGTTTTTATTGAAGATCTAGATGTCTTCTGCTTCAAAACAATCACTTTTGTGGGGGGTGACCAGCATTTTTTTCGCTACGGGCCAATGATATCTATCTTAGGTACGACAGACTGCCTTTATCCTAAGATCAGAGATTCTAGTTCTAAATTGGTGGAAACAGTGAAATCGTGTAAAATGATGAAATGAAAAGCTAGAGATATTGGGCCCGATGTGGAGGAAATAACCTACAAATGCAAAATTATGAAACATTTAGGTACATTTACAGCATTTATTACCTTTTCTAGGATGTTAAATTTAGACTTGGGGTCAATCTTAATTTCAAACACTGCCGTGTAATGTCGGAATGCAAAATATGATTTGGTGGTGTGTACTCTACATGTGCAACGAGCAAACCTCCCCCTCCACCTCTACCATATCTCATAGGATTATTTGTGTCTTCTGATTTGTGTTGCAGATATAATATAATTATGAATCTCATTTTGAATCTCACTGATTTTCTTCATTCCAGGCGCGTTTGATACACCCATCTTGTGCAGTGAGCAAACCAACTCCTCCACCTCCCCCTTATCCCGGTGGTCAACCCAATCAGTCAGCAACAGGTGGAACCACGTCCAACTGTTTACCCCAGCAATCAACTCAGCAGACCGGTGCTGCACCCAAGAGGAGGAAATCAACTGGATCAAAGAAAAAGGTTAGTGGGGTAACAGAGGAAGGGAAAGGGTTACCACTTTTATGTGGTTGGGGGTTTTTTACTCTGAAATTGTGACATTTTACAAATTGGCCTTTTGAAATGGATTGGGGATGAAACCAAGTGTACAGGGTGGTTAAAAAAAGTTAACTGTGATCCGACAGCCAATTTCTTCTAGTTACTGATTCATATTTATAAACATTTTTGCGTTTTATTTAAGTAGTGGTTACTGAGCATAACTTGGCCAAAAATGTAATATCTGGATTATTTTTGTTTATGAAATACTGTTGTTTAAAGATATCATGTGTAGCATTGACTTGTTAACAGATGCCTCCAAAGTTTCTCTCAAAGAAGTCATACCTCATCAAAATACTTGTGTTTAGGCCATTCAATCTTTACCAACTCCTATTTTTGCTTAATTATTAAATTTTCCATGTCTTTTGATTCCTGTTAAGAATCTTTTATTCAAATGTACATGTTATCTTTAAAGTTCCATATTTCATAAACAGAATATAAGCTAAGTCTTAAGATTTTGGCAGAGTAATGCTTTGATCAAATGTAAAGGAATTTACCAAATTGTAATAGTTTTTTAACCATCCTGCATTGTACCATTGAATTGAAACACTTACAATCATGCATATAATCTTTGGTGTGCCAAAAGAATTGGGTCAGGAAAACTTAATTGTTTATGGACTCACTCAAGTTGAAAAAGATATGTGATTGCATAACCATAAATCACTGCGGGCAACACAACAAACAAATTTCACACTGTAGTTCTTAGTGTGTTAACTAACTTATACATACTTCAGTTCACAACTGTTGACCCGGGACCAAGTTCTAATTAACCCTTGCCCAAATCTGAATCCAAATCTGAATTGGTTTGGGTTAAGAGAAGGAATAGAGTTACGGAAATGAGCAAAGCATTTATGGTTCTAGGTCACCAGTAAGGACTCTGAAGTGTGCGTGTTAATCATTCAGGACTCCTAAACACTTTCCATGCAGCTATTAGGTTTACCATAAATTATACAAAACAACAGATTTTCAGAAATCTTTCTCAATTTTCTCAATTTTCTCTCAAGGATTACTGACCCATTACTAGGCATGTTTGTACTTATTTCAATGCATTTCCCACAATGATTGATTCCAAATATGATTATGAAATTCAATAATTTTGACATTTTTGAAACATTTGGTGACATTTTGGAATGTTGTCTGCAGACGCCTGCCGCATGGAAAGCGTTAACATTGTGTCTGCTGTGCATTTTATGCTTATAACACCATAACACAACACTAAACTGATTGTGTGATGTTTTACATCAAGTATCTTTGCCTGGCATTGCACAGTAAGCATATTGCTTTTATCTCTAATGCAAAACTTTGGCTGCATTTCACACACCACATAACAAGAGCTGCATTTTAACATCACAAAACCAAGAATATGTTTCACACATCACAAATTCAGGAATGCATTTTACCCATAACAAACCATGGATGCAATTCCAATGTCACAAGACCACAGATGCATCTCTTATATCACAAAACTAGGTTTGCATTTCACTCTTGTCAAAACCAGAAATGCACTTTGCATATCACCAAATCAAGGATCCATTTCACACAGCACAAAACCAGGGATGCAAATCATCACACTTCACAAATCTAGTAAGAATTCATTTTACACCGAACATAAATGTTATGGTTCGTTCACACTAGGCGATGTTTGCCGTGCCGTACTTTCACCTTAATGTACGGTAATTCATCCCAGGTCAAGCCGGGTCAGCACCGTGTGGCAAAATAGGAGAACGTCAGCATCAACGCAATGCGCCGTAAACTGCCGCAATGGCAGATAAACATTTTAAAACTCCATTGTGATAGCGTACCGCACCGCACGGTAAACAATGTCTACATGTAGTGTGAACGAAGTGATAAACCATTGCTAATGTAAAAACATAAGCTATTGATATACACAGAGGGTATAGTATGGCTTTTAGTGTAGCATATATAAAGACATCAAAAAAAGTAACTCGGCTGTTGTAAAAGCACCTATAATTTTAAAATTGTTACTCATATTCTAAAAATGAGAACACCAGGAGACGGACAATTTAATTACGGTGATTTTGACACCTTGTTTGTTAAAATCGATAAAGTATTGTTGTCGCGGTATGTGCTTACAGATGAAAAGTGCCATTTCCATTGTTGCATTAACTCCTATTGATCTCTCTGATTCAGCGTGAAGATAATAGGGGGAATTTTGATAGTTTGTCCATGGCGATGACCTGTCCTGTCTGTCTTTTCGGACCTTCTGAGCATTTGGAGTTTTAAATTCATCCTTTTTAATTGTAAAGAAGTACGCCTGTCATCCCCATTAAATTTGTCCCGGATTATGCTAATCAAGTTTACAGCGCAACAAGAACAGCTAATCAAAATTCCCGCTATTATCTTCACGCTGAATCAGAAAGTTCAATAGGAGTTAATGCAACAATGGAAATGGCACTTTTTATCTGTAAGCACATACCGCGACAACAATACTTTATCGATTTTAACAAACAAGGTGTCAAAATCACCGTAATTAAATTGTCCGTCTCCTGGTGTTCTCATTTTTAGAATATGAGTAACAATTTTAAAATTATAGGTGCTTTTACAACAGCCGAGTTACTTTTTTTGATGTCTTTAGTAGGGGCTGGAGAGGATGCCATAGTTAGCAATACATCCAGCAGACTCAGCAGGTTTAATCATCTAGGGGAGGGGAATCATGTAGGGGTGCATGTGGCTAGATGAACTGACCACTTGCTTGGCTTTATTTGTTAGGGAATTGTTAGGTGTTGTCTGATTATCACTACCAAAGTTGTCACTAGACTCATTTTAGTGCTAGTTCTACTCGCTTGTTATGAAAGGCAAAAGGTACTTGATCTCCATTTTCATGCTGGTGGGCAAGATCTCAAATTCCTTCAAGACCTTTGGCTAGCCCGAGTGCTGGTTGCTGCCGACCGGTGCTGACCATGACCAGTGTAGTGACAACAATGGTCACTATGTCACCACATAACACATTTGAATCGTGAATCCTGATTGCCATATCAAGTATATTGCAAGTACAATGATCCCTTAAGGTATGTGATCCAGTAAGCTGGGAGTTATATAATCACTTCGCTGGTGAATTGTGAACAGTTCTATGTTGACATGGCTTTCTGCTGACTTGAACACTTTACTTTCCACACGGCAGGCGTCTGAAGACGACATTCCAAAATTATTGAATTTCGTCACCATATTTAGAATCACCACGAAAAATGCATTAAGTACAAATATCCCTAGTATTGGTTCAGTAATTCTTGAGATTTTGAAAGTTGGGAAAGATTTCTGAAAAATCTGTTTCGATGGTTAAACTAATAGCCGCATGGAAAGTGTTACCACATTCATTACATGACCTAAACCATGCCTAAAATTGGCCCATTTTGGAATAATATATGGATTGTGTTAGCTTTTTGCTTTAGAATGACACCCTAATCCTGCATGATTTGACTAATAGATTGGCATGTCCATTAACAGGGTTCCCAGCCACTCAGGGAAATCAGGGAAATCAGGGAAAATCAAAATAACTTTTTCCAGACAGGGAAAACTCAGGGAATTTGAAAAAAAGACAGAAACTCAGGGAAAACTCAGGGAATTTGATGGCTCAAGTGGGTAACACATTTCCAGGCAATGAATAGGTGTAAAGTCGAAAAATTTCGCGCGCTACGCGCGCATTTCTTGGCTAACAAATCCGATAAAGTGAAAATATTTTGTCAGGGAATAATATAAATTTGTCAGGGAAAAATCAGGGAAAACTCAGGGAATTTTGGTCTTGTGAAATGATGGGAACCCTGATTAACTGTGTATGCTGGCTATTAGAAATAGCCAGCACATACAGTGTGGCGTATATCACATGTTTGAGAACATTAACTTTATATTGGAAATAACATGTTAACTTGTGGTTATGCTGGTTCCCTGCATCTATGGGCTCCACACAACTTATCCATAGATGCAGGTACGCGCCGATTTCCACTCGAAGCTGATTTGCTGGCATAAAAGTCATGCATATTCATGATTGACAAAATAAAATCCACAAATAAATTTGATCAAGCCAGCGTCACGCTTAGAATGATAACAAATTGCTGATTGGCACAAACTACACATGTGTCTGCGCTAACCACAGCGCCGGACTTCACACGCACATGCATGCATGTCATGGCGCGTTCCCCATCGCGCCGTAGCTATGGCAGCGCGACAATGCATTCAGCGTTCGATGCGGTATCTCAACTACAGTGTGTTGATCGTTATTTACCTTATGCCATAACAGAGCGACAATGCAATGTGTTGAACTTACTGTTACGGCCGGCAATTGGTTTGCCTGTACCTGCACCTATGGATAAGTTGGGCCGGGGATCCAGGGTGCAGGGAACCAGCATAACTTGTGGTATGCTCTGAAACACTGACACACTAACTTGGTGTGCAAGCGAGACACCTCCAATGTGACCAAAGCTAATGACATGACATTTGTTGTAGAGTGCACTTCTGTGTTTGAAAATGACACATCTTGTATGCTGTGAAACACAAACACTGTGTGGTGGTTATAAATTTCCAATACAGTATATCATACTAAGAATTGCACATGAAATGAATGGAGAACATACCCTGAAACAATTGCAGAATTAAAACGCTTTGGCACGGACTGACCAATTAATTCTGTGTGCTGTTAAGACATATCCAACACACTTGTAGTGTAAGTTACTATCACACATAAAATGGCACATCAAATGTGTGGTTTGAATACACTTTGTATTGTAAAATGACACATTAACCTTGCATGCTATGAAACCCTTTGGCACATAGACTGACACACTAACCCTTTATGCTGGATCTTGACACACTGTGTGTCATTTGCAAAACACTAACTCTGTATTTGTTAAATGACACATTAATCTTGCATGCTATGAAACACGTTGACACAGACTGACACACTAACCCTGTATGTTGGATCTAGATACCCATCACTAACCGTATGTTAGTTCAGCCATGTCACACAGGCACAATGTGTCGTTAGCAAAACACTAACTTTGTATTTGTTAAATGACACATTAATCTCGCATGCTATGAAACACGTTGACACAGACTGACACACTAACCAAGTGTGCTGAATCCAGATATCCATCACACACAATATGTTTAGTTCAGTCTTGTCACACAGACACGATGTGTCATTTGCAAAACACTAACACTGTATTTGTTAAATGACACATTAATCTTGCTTTCTATAAAACACGTTGACACAGACTGACACACTAACCCTATGTGCTGAATCCAGATACCCATCACGCAAAGTATGTTTAGTTCAGTCTTGTCACACAGACACGATGTGCCGTTTGCAAAACACTAACACTGTATTTGTTAAATGACACAATAATCTGGCTTTCTATGAAACACGTTGACACAGACTGACACACTAACCCTATGTGCTGAATCCAGATATCCATCACACACAATATGTTTAGTTCAGTCTTGTCACAGACACAGACACAATGTGTCGTTTTCAAAACACTAACACTGTATTTGTTAAATGACACAATAATCTTGCATGCTATGAAACTCTTTGGCACATAGACTGACACACTAACCCGCTGTGCTGGCTCTAGATAACCAGCACACACACTCAGTGTGTCCAATGTGTTCCTTACTCTTTTCTTCCTTCATCTTCATCATCATTATTATCTCCAGTCTCCTGCCTTTCCTATCATATCACCATCTTTCCAGTCTTCCACCTCCGTGGCCGAGTTACTCAGCATGCAGCAGCAGCAGCAACAACAACTGATGAAACAGCAACAAGAACAGCAACAGCAACAACAGCAACAGCAGCAGCAACAGCAGCAGCAGCAGAAGCAACAACAAGTGTTGATGACCCCTCAACAGCTTCAGCTCTTACAGCAGCTTCAGGAGAACCAGTCAAGTTTGACGCCGGAGCAGAGTTTGGTATTGGAACAGCTGCAGAATGCCTATTGGATTATGCAGCAACAACAGCAGGTGAGTCAATCATAAAACTTGGTTAAATTTGACCTGACCCAACTAAACTTGGTTTGAATGTAAACTGCTACGACACAACCTGGTTAGCTCTTACTGCAGCTCTAGGGAAAACAGGCGAGTTAGAAGCCAGAGCAGTCTTGTGTTGGAATTGTTGCAGAATGCCTACTGGACCATGCAGCAACAAATGAGTAAAACCTAGTTGAGAAGTGACCTGACCCATTTTAACTTGGTTAAAATGTGATCTAAACCAGTCTTCTTGGTTATTATATGACAAATTCAATCAGACAGCCACTGGTTAGATGAAATTCTTATTATATCAAGTGTGACAAGCTTCAACAAAACTTGTTTAAAAAGTGACCCGCTTCAACAAAATCCGGTTAGAGAGAGAAGTGCTCCAATTAACTTAGTTGTATTATGACATGTTTGTCGAGAACCAGCTCGTACTAGCCAGGTGTAGAGTGAGATGCTCCAATTAAAAACGGGTTAAAATATGAACTGCCCCAGTAGTGAGTGGCAGCATAAAGGAATAAATGTGCCAATATACTGTGATGACAATGTTACTTGGAATTATTTGACAGTTCCTTTCTAGACTTCTTGACCATATAGCAGAATTAACTACTTTACGCATTAACTACTTTACGCTACAGAGTGACAGGTACACATCTGAATGCAGGTGACGTCTCAGATCTTCTTCGGATTCTACCTGGCTCTCCGGGTGGTTCAAAAAAAGTTGACCCAAGTTCAAAGTAATTTTTCAACCACATTTAAAGTTTCAGATAATTTCTGTTTGCTTAGTATTAATCAGCAGTAAGTTTTGAAATTATCCTGATAAGATGGTACATTTATCTTGGTTGGTTCTTCAGATATGGTTCATTGCAGAAAGCATGCACAGAGCTGCCTTGGCCACGGGAGCGTCCTTTAGTAGAGATGGACACGATTGGTCACAAATTGTAAAAATAGGAGAAAAAGAAACAAGGAGACATCTGAGACATCTGTCTGGTGCTTGACATTACCTACCTATACGTATCTACGTTTCTTTGTTGAATGTGAATGGCACATAAGCATAGAGATTGGGATACTTTGTCAGGGCGGGCTTTTCAATTCTGAAACTAGAGCATGCTGTTTTGTTTAAGACAAAAACTAACTAACGCTCCCGTGGACAAGTCTTTGTACAAAATGTTTTCTGTAATGACTCATATCTGAAGAACCAAACAATCTAAGCGTGCCATCTTTTCAGGATAATTTCAAAACTTACTGCTGATTAAGACTAAGCAAACAGAAATTATCTGAAACTTTAAATGTGGTTGAAAAATTACTTTGAACTTGGGTCAACTTTTTTTTGAACCACCCGGTATGTTCCTCGCTCAAAGAAGAGAGCTGGTGATTCATCCTTCCTGGTTGCTGCTGCCAAATTATGAAATGAGCTCCCAGTGCATTCGATGGAATCTGTTTCCTTGCCTGCCTTAAACACTTATATTTGTTTCCAACATAATTTGTTATTTTGTTTTCCTTGTTTAAATGGAAAAGTGTTATGTTTTTTGTAGAGCGCTATATGTAGAGCGCTATATATGCTGAATGCTTTGTATTATTATTACACTACTCAACTGGATCCATCGGCCATTTTAATCAGAGTCAGTTTATTTATTTAACTTGATGACAGAAGCATTTTCAACTTCTTTGGACTAGATTAGAGTAACTTTTTTTTCTATGCATCCTCCTCAATTACCTTATTTATAGCTTGCAGAATGATTATAGAGAAAGTAATAGAGATTTTCTTTAGATATGACAGAAAGCAAAACAATGTAAATAGTTTTCATAATATGAAAATGTTTTAATTATTCTTTACATGTATTTTGATTCATAGATATTGAAAGTGCAGCAACAAGTAACCGGGCAACCGTTGCTTGGTAACGCCTTGCAACAGTCCAATGACTCCTCACGTATTTTGCAAAACATGGCTGGTATTGCCCACGCTCTTACTACGGATCAATCAACAAGGATGAATACTACGCCAACCAGTGGTATGAACATTTCATCTAGTCATGGATTACCTGTACCTTCAAGGTTTTCGTCGATAACCACAGCTGCGCAGCAATTGGCTGCTGTATCACAAGCGGGATTACAGACTATAAACACTGCCGGTGCAACGGTGGTGAATAGCAATGGACCCAGAATGGGTTTGGCACAGGCGCCCTCAAACTCTCATGTTGGTACAGCTTCCCCATTTGGTTTGGCAAGAATGCATGAGCTACCTCAGAAAGCGGGCCAAGTGGGTGGAAGTCCTTTAAACAATGCTGCTTTGATAGCAGGACAGTCTCTCTCGGGTGCTCCGTCACCGCTGCACACACCTAAAGAGAATGCCAGCCCGAGGCTACAGACCTCGCTGCAGAGTCCTTTAGACTTCCCAATGGCGCCAAATGTGATTGCCCCGAATAACCCCGATATGAACCAAAAGCTGGCCGAGTTTAAATCTAGAACTGGTAGTGGCAGCGAACAGAAGAGTATGATGTCTCCGCAGGAGATTGCAGACACGATGTTGGCTCAGCTGTCGCAGACCGACACAGCCAGTAGCAAAGGTGGTAGTCCGCCATTTGGTGGCACACCAACTGATTCAAACGCTGCATCCTTAGTGGGGAGCCCAAGGCCTAGCTCCATCAATAACTACAGTACTATAGGCGCTACAAATCGGGGTGGCCAGACTCCGTCGGGCGTATCCCTCATGGACGACGTTCTTTCCCCTGCTTCTTCCAATACATTCCAACCCATGAACTCATATAGTACCTCAGCGAGTGATCCTGTTAGAACTACAGGGCAGAGTGACGCCGCTGTAGCCGGTAGTCCAATGAGTGTGGGACGCAGGAGTCCGGCGTCAGCTTCCGCGATGACGGAATCTGGTATTAATAGGGACGTCAACAGTGCAATTGTGTCCAGTAATGATAGACACTCAGCGGAGAACCATGTCAACGGCATAGATAGGGTAAGAAATAATGTTGACTGTGTTATTTCATAGGGTCATTTATATCCACCTGTTTATATATGCTAATAGTAATAGGAAAGCAGAGGTGTTATACCTGTGCCAAATACTTAGCAGATACTCATCCAGAACAATTTATACCAGAGCAGATGAACTTATTTAGCTATGAATACTGTTGCCATAAGAACTTTTGAAATATGGTTGGCACAAAAGGATAGGGCATCCACTTGGGTAATCTTTTGTTCGCTTAAAGATTACCAAAGCGGTCAAAAATTTACCCAAATGCAGAAACTTGTAGGGATATACAGGCTGTCCCAGAATGATTCATTACCAGACAAGTTGAATTTATTAGGCCAAAAAAAGAAGATTGTTTGTCTCAGAAGCCTGCACGCATTGGTATGTGAAATGAGCTACGGTGCGTAGGTCTACGCACTGAGGCCTTTTTTTTTGGGGGGGTTGGTATTTTTACGAAATATTTTTTTTAAAAAGGTCTCTGTAAGCTTGGATTGGCAACAACAACAAAAAATCGCATACCTCATAGCCTTCTTTCAACAACAAAAAAAAATCGCACAGCACTTAGCTTTTTTTTGCCAAATGTTTCTGAGACAGACCTTCTTTGTTTGGCCTTAGCTATGAGAACTTTTGCTGTGTTGTTTTTGAAATATGGAGGACACAAAAGGACAGGGGACGTGCTTAATTCCACTTGGGTAATCTTTTGTCCACTCTAAAGATTACTCAAAGTGGAAGTATGCGCATACTCCTTTTGTACCAGCCTTACTTGAAATGGCTTATTGATCATGTTGTATGTGATCGAACTTGAACAAATATTTTGACCTTTAACACTTTCCATGCGGCAGGCGTCTGTAGACGCCATTCCAAAATTTCTCAAAATTTTTAAGATATGTTAAAATTATTGAATGGCATTACCATATTTGGAATCGCCATGAGAAATGCATCGAAATAAGTACAAACATGCCTAGTATTGGATCAGTAATCCTTGAGATAGACTTTGAAAATTGGGAAAGGTTTCTGAAAGATCTGTTTTATATATGGTTAAACTAATAGCCGCGTGGAAAGTGTTTTTGTAACCATTTTTAAATAACGTCATGTCACACTGGAATGATTAAAAAAAATAGGCTGAATGCCATTAACAATGGTAATTTAAATAAAGATTTCTTGATTCTTTCAATTCATATTATGATCTACCGTTATGTTTCAGGTTATAGTCACTTATTAGTTTTGTCTTTGATGAGAAGGTGAGGGATTTGACTAAAATGGGCACTCTGACCTTTAAAAATTAATAAATAATGGGATAAAGTGATGCATCAATTACATAGTAGTAAAGCGAACCTCGTTGTGATTGTATGGTGCACTTTATTCCGTCGAAGACTTGATGCATGGCTGGGACCTTACACTAATTCCAATAAATGTATTTTCAGGTTCTAAGCATCAGCACATCGCTGGGTAAGATGCACAGTCCCGTCGGTCCATCACCGACGTCTGGTCTCTCCATCCACTCCAGCGCCGCCAAGGTGCTGGAAGCTTGTCAGAGACTTGGCAAGAATGGATTGCATAACAGTAGCCTGATTCTGGAGAAGATGCCACCTCCGGCACCGCCTCTGCCTCCGTATCCTCCGCTTCCGAAGATGCAACTTAACCCTCCGACGCCAAGTGTGCACGTAAGTGTATGGATTATGTATATGTGTTGTTTCAAGAAAAATTAGATAATTGAATGCACGAATCAATGCACGTACACTGATGTTGATGTGTGAATAGTGGCACAATCGTGCAGGGGGAGTGCTATTGTGAGCATATCAATATTATCACAAGTGCATAGAATTGTAATTTCTTAAACATACACATGTATTGACCATCATTCATGTTACAATACAAACCAAAATTCACAATTGTGTGCATACTTTAAATGGTGAATGAAAACATGTTGACAAGTTTGCTAAAACTGGCAGTAAAAATTGTAATACCTACACTGCCTGAACAACATATTAAAACTGTGTGCTGCGAGTATGCAGAGTTCAATTGGACATTTTCAATGATCTCAACATGTTTTAGTTTCCTTTTTACTGATTGGTTCAAAACAACTAAGAGTGTATGAATTTTAAAAAAACAAAGCCTATGCCCAATCCAGTTATGGTTGGTTGCACACCACCAAATACATCTCCCATAGGTTTACACGTGAAATGCACAAGTTATCATGAAGATAATTGTTATTATTAATTACCCTTGTAAATGTCCAAGGGAACAGGGTTGTTGCTTGCAACCAAGGTTAAGTTCTTGCCTTTAACTGTATCATGAATATGATTGGAAGCTGCCAACATTTTCTTCATTTAGAAGTAAATTTGATTCATTCCTGTGGGACAAATAACATGTTTGACACAGCCTTCATAAATTGTTTCAGTAAATAAGCAGTGATTCATTTTGATATTGCAATCTACGCAAAATGTGCACATGTTTGAAGCAGATGCTAGTGATGTGGTTTTGTGTGTAATATATATAGTAAGGTTAGCATTGTTGGACTTAAATAAAAGCAATTCAATTTCATATTTTTACTGTCTACTATCTAGGTGGAGTCCAAATCTGATGCCTATTCTCCTGCCTTAGCCGACTACTGCATATCACCTAATCAGCCAATCACGGTGATACGAGGCCTGGCGTCTGCTCTCAAACTGGACCTTGGACTATTCTCTACCAAGACCTTAGTAGAAACGCATAGTGACCATCCAGTGGAGATTAGAACACAGGTAAGATTAATGCAGTGCACAGGAAACTGTTCTCATCAGTTGGTGTGCCACCATATTTAACCTTAAGTCAAGAGGAGATTGCAAAATTGCCACGTATCCCCCCCCCCCCCTCCCCGCATATCAATGTAATTCAATGAACCATTTTTTATCCTCCACCATATTGAAAAATGTGTCCAAACCCCTCTCTCCTGCGGTATTTTCTCTAATAAACTTGTGTTACATTTTTGAAAGGGGAGCGGGGCGTTTATTGGGGGTCAATTTTCAACCAATAATACACACCTTTAACACTAATGCGATCCGCGCTACCGCACATAATCCAATGCACTACGTTTGCCACAATAACACATACTGGTAACCCCAGTTCATAGAACAAATTGTTCAATGAAACGGCATCTCTTTTCAAGCCCTATTTCAAGTGCTAGTACCGATAAAACATTGCTATTTCCAATTGTTTACATCGCTGAAGAGAATAATTGTTATTATCCACCAGTTGGTTCAGACTCCTAGGTTGCTCAATTATTTGTTTCCTATATCACGCCATGTTGATAGTGACTCGCTACATCGCCGCAGCTTTGTTGATCCAGAATATGAGTTGCGTTGCATTTCGCATCATATTTTGACCGATTTGCATGCAAATTTTGATGTATTTTAGGATAAGAAAGGTGACCTTCATATACCTTAGTTCTATCAAATTTATAGGGGGCTTTTATTTTAGGGTTATTTCCATCACAAAAATAAGTGAGGGTGTTTATTAGAGGTGGCGTTTACATTACTTATCACATTGTTGTCAACCAAGGCAGTAACCGCTGAACAAGAACTGTGACGAAATTTCCCCTCTACCTACCTTGCGTATCAAATATTTGAAAGGAATAGCAGCCTCCTAAAAACATTGTCTTATGGGTATCCCTGGTCCACTATGATCGCTGATATAACATAATATATTTAAACCACAACCATTATCTTGGGGCATGAGAAATGTCAGGGTTTGAACCTGAATTCAGGTTTTATTCTTGTCCGCAATATCTTTTAATATCAGCCCAGGTTTCACACACTTTGTCAGTATTTGTTAATTTGTTAATTTTTTTTTATTGTCATCGCAGCCAACCGGCTGAATTGTAACAACATTACAAATCAAATACATTATTAAACAATGCGACGTCCAGGCAGCAGCTAAATCAGCGCCAAGTTGCGACATAAATCAACATGAACAAACATACATAACCCCTATATAGTAACCTCCAAATAGGCAATGTAGACTAAGTGCCTTGCCCAAGGACACAAACACATTGGCACCGGCTAGAACTCACAACCTTATGATAAGGAGACCGGCAACTATTCCACTGGACCACACATGCTCTACATGCTATGTTAATTCTCATGTCTGATCTTATTGTTGTCAACAGAGGCAGCAACCGCCAGATGAGAACTGGGATGAGACGGGCACCACCAAGGTGTGGAAGTGTAACAGCAACCGCTCGTTTACGACCATCAATAAATATGCGCAGTACCAGGCGTCCTCTTTCCAGGAGTCACTCAGGGAAGAGGCCGAGAAGAACTCAAAGTACAACACTGACGGGGATATGTTGTCGCCTAATGCAAAGAAGTAAGTGGTTCTTATTGTAACTAGAAGGGTGACATATCAGGGGCGGGTGTGTCAAGAAATATGCGCAATATCAGACGTCATCGTTTCCATGAGTCATTCAGCGAAGTAGCAGAGAAAAATATGCGATACGTGCGACCCAATCAAATACCGTTCTTTACTAGTACACAAATTAAGCGCAGGTCACTAATGGAGATTCAAGTACCTCCGCATTAACATTAGTAACCCAGCGCATAGTTTGTATCAAGTGCGTATTTGCACAACCCAGTAGTTACGCGACGTGTGAGTGGTTTGCTTGCACGATTTTCGATCATCTTGATCTATTGTAATGGTCAAAGCATAGTCATATTGCTGTAAAGTGTAAGTTTTTAAATAAAGTAACGTCTGTATCGTTAAATGAATATTTTAATTGACGGTTTTGAATCAGGATAATGACTTTGATCAGTTTAGTCGGTAACTGTGAAGAATCAAATATTTTACTTTATGACCTCTGAATTTTCCTTGGGTCTACACCCCTCGTTCAATTCCTTGGTTCCAAAGTGAAAATGTTTTGATTCTTCACTGTAACCTCTAACAACTGATATACAGCCATTATCCTTTAATGAATACACTTGATTTTTTTAATTTTGTGAATCATTGCCAATTATGAATTTCACAGAAATGCTCATGTCTATTTTATTTCTAAATTCTGATTTTACGTTTACCTTACAGGAAAAAGAAATCTGGTGAGAGGGAATTCAAGATGCTCAAGTTTGGCACTAATGTTGATCTCTCAGATGACAAGAAGTAAGTAATACTGAGTACTTACATCGTGTGATGAAATGTAATTGTTTGTAAATTGTCCACAATTTTATATTTTGGTGAACAAATTGTCAAAATATGGTGGTGACTCTAGGCGGCTACATGTGTGTGCTGTGCTATACCTAATACATGTTTAACGCACAATGACTACTTTCTATTATTTCTATGACTACTTTCTAAGTTGATATCAAATTGAATGCCACTTATGTTGTGATGGGCCGCAGGTTAATTTTGGGAAATTCTGAATAAAAAACATGTGTGTGGAAGAACAGTTCCAAGCATTTCTTAGCGATGTTTACTACCAACATGTGTAAGGAAAACACAATATTCAGTGGTCCTAATAGAACCCAAGAGTGTTTCTAGTCGGAACCACTGTCAAATTAAACATACAAACGTCCAAACCCCAACATTTTCAATTTCTAACATTGTATTGTTTCATGCATTGCAGATGGAAGAAGCAGCTAGCCGAGCTGACCAAGTTGCCATCATTTACCCGTGTTGTGTCAGCATGCAATATGCTGAGTCATGTAGGGTACACCATACTAGGAATGAACACTGTACAATTGTATATGAAGGTTCCAGGTAGCAGAACGCCAGGTAGGTTAGACGACAAAAAGAAAAACACCTGTTCTTAAGACTCGATTCATCCATTTTTTTTTAATTTGAGAAAACACTTTTTTAAACAAATATTTTGATTTGAATTTTGAAAAATTTACCAAACCATTTTCAAAAATGTTGAACCCCCCAAATAAAAAAACCCCTCCAATAACGAACGCTTGACCTACCGATCTTACCTGAGAGGTCCATTTGGCCGTTGATATAGGGTTTACCTTATGTCACCTTATGGAATAATATAATGTCTCCTTTGCACACACAGAGACAATCTGTCCACATTCTTGAGAACCATGTGATCACTGTTAAACTAAGCCTGTATGGAATTCTGGGTATTTATATAGTGGCAAAGTAAGACTTGACTTACCTGATGAATCAGCTAGAACAGTATAGGCCCTTTTTATAGGAATATGGTCTATTCCTAGTAAAATGCATTTTAGAGTGTAATTTTCTTAGTCCTGTTTTGTGGGATGTTTGCTTTATGTTACCATGGTATATATGCAATATGGTATCCTAAGACTTTCCACACGGCTATTGGTGTTACCGTATTCAAAACAGATTTTTCAGAAACCTTTCCCACTTTCAAGGCCTATTTCAAGGATGACTGAACCAATACTAGGCATGTTTGTACTTATTTCAATGCATCTATCATGAAAATTCCAAATAGGGTAATGAAATTCAATAATTTTGACATTTTTGAAACATTTTAGGACATTTTGGAATGTCGTCTGCAGACGCTTGCCGCATGGAAAGTGCCAAGAATCATTTAATTTCATAGGTTAAGAGTTTAACGGGTTTACCAGTCAGACAAGTATATTTATTATGAATACATGTTGTAAATAAATAGTGATCTTACAATATGTAATTTTAGTTTGGCCAGGACATGGTTCGGACGCTTGGAACCTATTGATTGCTCAATAACACACTCTTTGCGAACATGTAAGCCCTCGAAGGCATATATTAGGGAAAATATGTTGAATTCTAATGCAGTGGGTTTGGTCTGATATGAGTCCCATTACCACAAAATTAGGAGATATGGTCCAATAAAAGATGGCAATTTTATTTCGGTGGCCGGACTAAGGTGTATGGGCCGGTCCATATGCGCCGGTATCCACTACTCAAAATGCGAACCAGCCCATCTGTTATCACACTGTATTAAAAATAAAATGTCCATCTTTTATTTTCTAAATGTACAGATTGATTAAAAAAACACTACACACTCTTAGCATTATACACTCACATAAAAATGTTTAAAAATGTACCAAGGTGAATTAATTATACTTTTGTGTATGATATACTGGACATACAAATTACCTACCACTGCAAATTATGAGCGTTTACTTTTGGACAAACTAAAAGTAAACGCAAAAGTAAACTTAATACTAAACACTTATGTGAGCCAAACGACTAAGCTGTTTTCCACCCAGCCTCTAATCAATAACTGTCCCATTATATCACAGATATGGTGGAAACATCTGTGATTATATTCACTCACTTGGAGCGTGCTTTGAGGTCAATTGGGTCCAAAATGCAAGAAACGTTTAGTTTTGCATTTACTTTTACGTTTAGTTTTGTGTTTAGAATTACGTTTACTTTTGAGTTTACTTTCAGTTTGTCCAAAAGTAAACGCTCATAATTTGCAGTGTACTGTATGCCGTTTACTGCTTTACAATTGACCCAAATATATCGCCACTTTTGTATCATGGTTCAAAATCAGACTGTGCCATTTTAGAGCTAATTTTAAGCAATGAAACATAACTCCAGATTATTGTCAATCATAAGATTATGTTAGAGGGTGAAAGAATCATTAAAAGATTACAAATTCAATATCTCCAACCGCTCCCAACATGAAAAATAAATAAATAAAGTAAATAATGGTCAAAGTCTAAGTGCATCCTTAACACTTTCCACGCGGCAGGCGTCTCTGCAGACGACATTCCAAAATAGCACAAAATGTTCCAGAAATGTCAAAATTCTTTAATTTCCTTACCATATTTGGAACCACCATGAGATATGCATTAAAATAAGTACAAACATGTGTAGTTTTGGTTCAGTAATCCTTGAGATAGACCTTGGAAGTTGGGAAAGGTTTTTGAAAGGTATTTGGATATAATTGTGGAAATGTGTGACTGATTGTGACATTTGTTTGAATTTGACAGGGCACCAGGAGAACAACCAGTTCTGTTCCGCTAACATCAACATCGGACCTGGAGACTGTGAATGGTTTGCTGTTCCAAACAGTCACTGGGGAGTCATCTATAATCTATGTGAAAGGTTAGTTTCATTTGAGTCTTATTGTGTATTCTATGGTTTCATCCAGGGTTGTCACTAAGGCGGTCGGGCAGAGCCGGCACTCACGATTGCCGACTGGCACTCTTTAAAAAAAGGTTAAAAAAATGGCACTCTTTAATTCTTTTTTTTTTCTTTTCTTTTTTTTACAATTTGTTGATCAAATCATTTAACTGCCTCATAAAACAAGAAATAGTTGGCATGAACCCTGAAAGTGCATTAAAAAAAACCCCTAAAAAAGCATTAAGAATTCCTCTAGACCCTTTGCCGTGATCCCACTGCACTTCGTTGGCAACAATTATTCCATTCGCCGTCAGTCAAATTAGATTTTGGCCAGTGACAACACTGGTCTCATCTAATTATTAAGCACTGATCTCAAATGCGATGCAACAATTAAAACAACCCCAAACATTGATAGTCTTCTTTTACTGTGTTTTGGCAATATTTTTTTAACATTTTGTCCGATTTTTAAATCAATCATCTGAAATTTTTAAATGTAATAAAATTGTGTCTCTGGATCCAGTATGCGTTAAATTTCAATGAACTGATGGTCAAATTAATTGATGCCATAGTCCTTTGAATGGCGAATCTCAGATCATCCCTGTCTGGATTTGCAGGGGTATTTTGTTAACCCTAACCGTGTTTTAAACCGGGATCACAAGACAAAACATCAACTAAATCGCCAGGGACTGACCTGGAAACCCTCCGGGGACCCTCCTCACGTCGTCTTACCCACTAAGCCATGACCCTCATCTACTCATTTGCATAGTATGCCGCGCTCACTATAAAGGCTCAATTGATTGCATCATCGAAAATCGTCCACACATGTGCATGGAGATAGGCTTAGAAGTAGTATTTGTTAGTACTCCGGAGCCGTTACGATTAAATTGTTGGTTTTATAAATTACAATTTATTCAATACAAAGTAATTTTTAATTTGTTCTGTTTTGTTTCAGGAGTAAAATCAATTATCTGAAAGGTTCCTGGTGGCCGGTATTAGAAGACCTGTATGAGGAGAATGTCCCTGTGTACAGGTTTATACAGAGGCCTGGGGATCTGGTCTGGGTCAATTCAGGCACTGTACATTGGGTACAGGCTGTGGTAAGTCTCTTCAGTTAAGTCGTATAACGGGCATAGGATTTTTATGAAGCATAATGACGAACTTTAATGTAAAAAACAAAATTGACAAATCTTTCAATCAAGCAGATCAATTCCAGCAAATTTAAAATTCTTTTAAAAGTTAAATTTGATTTTATCATTTCCACCAAGCAACGCTCAAAACTGTGCTTTCTGGAATTAGGGTGTACAGCTTTACTATCTTTAAGATGCATCCAATAAATAGATTTTTGTGGAAGGAGGCCATTATGAAAATGAGAGATACCCTCAATACAATAGGTTTGTGAACATTAGTGATAGAGCTGTGACGAATAATAAGGTGGAGCGTCTAACCATTATAGTTATGTTATAATCCAGATACATTCAACTAATTCTAGAAACACCATCAAAAGTGACATCAGATCTAAAACATTCCTCAAAAACACATACCATAAGTCAGTTGTGAAATGTTGCTAACCGAGTAGATAATTATGCAATATGTAAACATATAATCTTTAACTGTGAAACCTGTTTTATTTTGTGTCTGCAGGGTTGGTGCAATAACATCGCATGGAACGTCGGTCCGTTGGCTGCGAGTCAATACAACCTGGCTCTGGAGAGGTATGAGTGGAACAAGCTGCAAACCTACAAGTCCATCGTGCCTATGATGCATCTATCATGGCGCCTGGCCAGGAATGTCAGAGTGCCGGAACCAAAGCTGTTTGAAACGATCAAGTGAGTTAGCTGGCATTTTCCCCCCTCAAATCCGCCTTATTTGTCAAATTCGTAAAGGGAATGTAATACTATAGCACTTTCCACACGGCTATTGGTTTTACCTATATAAAACAGATTTCTCAGAAACCTGTCAACTTTCAAGGATTATTGAACCAATATAAGGCATGTTAGTACTTATTTTAATGCATTTCTCATGGTGATTCCAAATATGGTAATGAAATTCAATGAAGTTAACATTTTTTAAAAATTTTGTGAAATTTTGGAATGTGGTCTGCAGCCGCCTGCCGCGTGAAAGTGTTAACATTGCAAAGTATTATCATGAGTACAACAATATTGTAGGGAAACTTTAAATTGAATTAGTTTGTCACTTTCCTTTAAATATACACCATAATAGCGTCACTTTTTGTTTCTGACAGACTTGATGCAAGTCTACATGAATTCCTTAACAATATTACTGGGAAAACTTTTAAATTGATTTAGTATGTCACTTTCCTTTAAATATACGCCATAATACCGTCACTGTTGTTTCTGACAGACTTGATGCAAGTCTGCATTCAAGTCTGCATTAATTCCTTGCATATTTACAGCAAGCTGGTGACGAATCGGCGCTCATGGGGCTCATGTCTTGATTTCTTGATGGCGCTGGATGGAGTTTCCTATCCCAAAATTACTAGTATCCCTGACCATGCACATATACTGAATTCGCTAAAAAGGTCACAGCAAATTCTCTAATTATAGTATAATTTATAATTGACTGAACAATTGCGAAATAGTGTACTGCGTAAACAATACAATGTATAATGCATACACACTTGCTCTAAATGCTGCGTAAAGATGAATATATGCACAAGTCCCCATGCTAGCGCTACATCAATCGTTCGTGTATCTTGTAATTACGCATACGCTAATGGAAACTTGTTCGTTCAATAATTAATTGGGACTATATTTTGATTTTGCACCAATGGATGATAATTATATAAAATTTGATTGGGACTGTGGCACTGATCCGCCATAAAGCAATGTTTATTGTTTATCAATCTAGTTTTGAATCTCATCTCATTTTCACTTACAGGTACTGCTTATTACGGACATTGAAGCAGATCCAAGTCACTCAGGATACAATGAAAGAAATGGGAGTAGATATACTGTGGCATGGCAGAAGTAAAAGTGAAATGGCACATTACTGCGTCAATTGTGAGGTAGGTCTAGCTCTCATAAGAGTGTGAGAGGTCCTCATCTTAGCTGATTTCCTCTTTTTTTGAATTTTTCTCATGCCAAAATGTCAGCCTTTTCTTTTCTTTTCAGGCCATATTTGGATTTTGTTACCAATTTTACGCTGTTTTTCCTTATTTTTGTCTGTTTTTTAAAATATTTGTGGCCTCTCACACCTCTATAGAGATGGGTAATTAGGGTGGGCTGAGGAGTGTGGTCAAGGTTGGTTTGGGGTGGACAAAGGAGTGTGGTCAAGATTAGTCTGGGTGGGCGTGTGTTGTCAGAAAACAACCGTGGACCCGAACCAGGACTCCTGCTACAGGATTCATTGTCCACAGTTAGCAGGCTGTAGAGAACGTAAATACGATGGACAGGTTTCAGATATAGATGTTTGGAAAGAGATGACCACAGTTAAGGTAAAAGGCCACTAGAATGTTAATTGTATGAAAGAATGCCTGGCCAGATTTGTCAACTTCCACCTTCTAATACATGGTAGAGATAGGCATAACTTGGTCAAATATATAAAAAGAAGTTGAATTCCAACTAAAATATACATACGTGATATTCCAAAAATAAAGGGTCTTTAAGAAAAACAAGAAAGGACTGAATTGAAGTCACATCAATGATCAATTGTACTACTTGCAGAAGGATTTTCTTAAAGACCCTCGTTTGACCACATTATAAGCCTTGCATTGTACTGTAATGTTAATGGGAACCCGTAGACACTAGTGGCTGAAATCAGGAGGTCATGTGATGAAAATGATGCATGATGGGGTGCATCAAGAAATCTTCTTTGGTGATTTGTATGAACAAGGAAGAAAAATGAAAACAGTATTTACCTCATGAATATATAATGAGATAATGAATATTCATCATATGATGTACCTTACAGGTGGAAGTATTCAACATTCTGTACACGACGGAAAAAGACAAGAAGTACGAAGTACACTGTCAGGATTGTGCTCGCAAAGCCAGTGCCAATCTGGACGATTTTGTGGTCCTGGAGCAGTATAAACTAGACGAGCTCATGAAAATCTATGATCAATTTACCTACAGTGCAAAAGTGGTGAGTAACTTGTGGGGTATGTGATGTGTTCAGTTGGTTTTTATATTAGTCGAGAAACGACTAATATACTGTATTCGTCCTGTTTATATTAGTCGAGAAACGACTAATATACTGTATTCTAGCTGTTTCTTCTTCTTCTTTCTTTCTTTCTCCTGTCATAAGGCCTATAGCTCCGTAACCATTGAGCCGATTTTGACCATATTTGGTCATAAGTACCCTTATGTGCACCACTACTCAGGTTGTAAAGCATAAGGGGTCAAAGGTCACACAAGGGTAACTAGGGGCCAAAACGTGATTTTCACTTAAAACGCATTTGCAATTTATTGAAATGACCTAGGATCTTGAGAATTGGCCAACATATTCCTTTTGACCGTACGCATGTATAATAGTTCGGTTTTTTAAATCGAAAAATGTTTGGGGTTACTAGGGGTCAAAATGTAAATTTTACTCCATTCACTCAAAACCCTACTTGTCCGAGGGAAAATGACTGATGATACTCAGAATTGGTCAAAAGATTCCTTGGATCCATGTACATATAGGGTGCTTCTCCACTAAAAATGAAATGTCAAACGGGGTCACTAGGGGTCATTGAACTTTACAGGGGGAAAATATAAGGCATGCTCCGATTTTGACTGGGTTTCTTTTATTATGTGGGCATTGATGAGACAAGAACAAAAGTCAATCATACCATTAAGGTCAAAGGTCAAGAAAAGGTCCCTAGGGGTCAAAATGTACATTTTCACTCCGCGCACTCAAAATACTACTTGTCCGAGACGAAATGACCGATGATTGTCAGAATTTGTCAAAAGATTCCTCTTATCCATGTTCAAATAGGGTGCTTCTCCATTAAAAGTGACATGTCAAACGGGGTCACTAGGGGTCATTGAACTATACAGGTGTAAAACTGAAGACATGCTCTGATTTTGACCGGACTACTTTTTTCTTGTGCGCATTGATAAGCCAAGAAAAAAAGTCAATTATAAGTTTGGGGTCAAAGGTCAAGAAAAGGTCATTAGGGTTCAAAATGTATTTTTTTAACTACTTCAGGGCTGAAATTTATAAAAACAATTATCACATATAGTACAACTTAAGGTTATTGCCCTTTGACAACATATAGCAAGGTCAAAGGTCAAAGCCCTCGACTAATATCCGTGATCTAAGATCACAATTATCTCTAGTTCTTTCTTTCTTCCGTCATGGGACCTATAGCTCCGTAACCATTGAGCCGATTTTGACCATATTTGGTCATAAGTACCCTTATGTGCACCACTACTCAGGTTGTAAAGCATAAGGGGTCAAAGGTCACACAAAAATAACTAGGGGTCAAAACGTGATTTTCACTTAAAACGCATTTGCAATTTATTGAAATGACCTAGCATCGTGAGAATTGGCCAACATATTCCTTTTGACCGTACGCATATATAATAGTTCAGTTTTTTAAATCGAAAAATGTTTGGGGTTACTAGGGGTCAAAATGTAAATTTTACTTCATTCACTCAAAACCCTACTTGTCCGAGGGAAAATGACTGATGATACTCAGAATTGGTCAAAAGATTTCTTGGATCCATGTACAATAGGGTGCTTCTCCACTAAAAGTGAAATGTCAAACGGGGTCACTAGGGGTCATTGAACTTTACAGGGGGAAAATATAAGGCATGCTCCGATTTTAATCGGGTTTCTTTTAATTTGTGGCCATTGATGAGTCAAGAACAAAAGTCAATCATACCGTTAAGATCAAAGGTCAAGAAAAGGTCCCTAGGGGTCAAAATGTACATTTTCACTCCGCGCACTCAAAATACTACTTGTCCGAGACGAAATGACCGATGATTGTCAGAATTTGTCAAAAGATTCCTCTTATCCATGTTCATATAGGGTGCTTCTCCATTAAAAGTGACATGTCAAACGGGGTCACTAGGGGTCATTGAACTATACAGGTGTAAAACTGAAGACATGCTCTGATTTTGACCGGACTACTTTTTTCTTGTGCGCATTGATAAGCCAAGAAAAAATGTCAATTATAAGTTTGGGGTCAAAGGTCAAGAAAAGGTCATTAGGGTTCAAAATGTATTTTTTTAACTACTTCAGGGCTGAAATTTATAAAAACAATTATCACATATAGTACAACTTAAGGTTATTGCCCTTTGACAACATATAGCAAGGTCAAAGGTCAAAGCCCTCGACTAATATCCGTGATCTAAGATCACAATTATCTCTAGTTCTTTCTTTCTTCCGTCATGGGACCTATAGCTCCGTAACCATTGAGCCGATTTTGACCATATTTGGTCATAAGTACCCTTATGTGCACCACTACTCAGGTTGTAAAGCATAAGGGGTCAAAGGTCACACAAAAATAACTAGGGGTCAAAACGTGATTTTCACTTAAAACGCATTTGCAATTTATTGAAATGACCTAGCATCGTGAGAATTGGCCAACATATTCCTTTTGACCGTACGCATATATAATAGTTCAGTTTTTTAAATCGAAAAATGTTTGGGGTTACTAGGGGTCAAAATGTAAATTTTACTTCATTCACTCAAAACCCTACTTGTCCGAGGGAAAATGACTGATGATACTCAGAATTGGTCAAAAGATTTCTTGGATCCATGTACAATAGGGTGCTTCTCCACTAAAAGTGAAATGTCAAACGGGGTCACTAGGGGTCATTGAACTTTACAGGGGGAAAATATAAGGCATGCTCCGATTTTAATCGGGTTTCTTTTAATTTGTGGCCATTGATGAGTCAAGAACAAAAGTCAATCATACCGTTAAGATCAAAGGTCAAGAAAAGGTCCCTAGGGGTCAAAATGTACATTTTCACTCCGCGCACTCAAAATACTACTTGTCCGAGACGAAATGACCGATGATTGTCAGAATTTGTCAAAAGATTCCTCTTATCCATGTTCATATAGGGTGCTTCTCCATTAAAAGTGACATGTCAAACGGGGTCACTAGGGGTCATTGAACTATACAGGTGTAAAACTGAAGACATGCTCTGATTTTGACCGGACTACTTTTTTCTTGTGCGCATTGATAAGCCAAGAAAAAATGTCAATTATAAGTTTGGGGTCAAAGGTCAAGAAAAGGTCATTAGGGTTCAAAATGTATTTTTTAACTACTTCAGGGCTGAAATTTAAAAAAACAATTATCAAATATAGTACAACTTAAGGTTATTGCCCTTTGACAACATATAGCAAGGTCAAAGGTCAAAGCCCTTGACTAATATCCGTGATCTAAGATCACAATTATCTCTAGTTTCCGATTGTATTTCACTCTGGCCCCAAAAAATAATTGTTGTTGCCCTCAGCGACCGACTCTATAATCTCAAAAATCAGGGTCACAATTTTCTTTTTTAAGATTTAAATTTTATCCAATTTGTCAAAATATTACTATTTTCTGCTTGAAATTAATAAGTTTGCTTGAATAGATTGCTTTTTAAACTATTATCACGCTAGAAACATTAGTCAAATTGACGTTTACCAATTTTGTCTTATCATGAACCACGGTATGTCAGTAATATTTGGGAGTAGTTCTGTTATACCCTTCACAGAGGTATTCATAGTGTATGATTTTAAAGAACGACGCATACTACTAATGTTGGTGTGTAGGGTATAACAGAATTATGCCAATATTTGTCAGCCAAAAAAGCAAATGAAAAAAGAGGGAAAATCGACCGACCGACCCAACTTCAAGATTTTTGGCATTTGAGGGAAACACAACAAAATAAATGTTGCCTTGATTTTCTCATAACCCCCTCACCTGGGGATTTGATTCGGGAATAAAACTGCAGGGGAGAAAAAATTGTCAAATTTGGTGGGGGAGCCTGTATCGCTGGCGCCAGGGATCAAACGGGTTGTGAGCGTGGCAGTTCGGCGCCTATCCAACTGAGCTAAGGGTGCACTGGGTGCTCTCGGGGCTTATAATAAGGATCCCAGAAATTGGACGACCTACGGATTGCTAAGTCGACGCATTCACACATGACTCGAGGTGTCATCTCACACGTCCGTCGTCCAAATCGAAAGCTCCCTATTGTTAACAGCGGGAACACTGAACATACATGATGTCTTCCATAAAGGGGAACATTGACAATCAAATGGATAAGCTCGTATTAAGTTTGGTTGTATGCCTATTACAGAGCTATCTGTTTCAACCTGTTTGGGTTCAAATGCTCTTCAAATTTTAATAGCTTAAATATTGTGTGCATTCGGGCTGTGAGAACGAATGGCAGATTTTCCCCATATCTTAGTTGTCCATAAGTACCCAATATGATTTGATCAGTTAACCACTTAGTGATGTTTGATACTTATTGTTTTGTTTTTCCCACTCTTGTTACTCTTTGGATGTTTTCCTCCTTGTTATCCATGACTTTATCATTGAGGATGGTTTCTTTTCTTGTTCATTGCAGGGTGAGATCAAGGCTACATGACACAAGGCTCGCAATGCACAATACACTCATGCTGCAATCAATTCACCCAAGAATAACATTTTTTGATACTATAAGCCCTGTGTAATATCGTCTTCAGTGTTCTTCTTACAAAATTACTACTGTTATTTGTTGTTATTGTTTTGAATAAAAATGAAAATAATTACAAAAAAGTCTTTAAAAACCCCAAAAAGAATATTTGGAGAGGTAATATCTTGTCATTGTTTTCATTCAAATCTATGCAAGCCGCCCGTGCTAATCATAGGGCATTGTGGGAGATCATAATCACTGAGGCATCATGGGAGATGATCTTGCTAAGGCATTATAGGATACTGTAGTATTGTGGGAGATGATCTCTTCTTTTTTACATATTGAGAGATGAAGTCTTGCTGCGCCATAATACAACTCTCTGCAATTTAGCGAATAAAAAGGTATTATATTTCATGATTCGGGGAAAGATTGATTATCAACGTTCTACCAGCTATGTTAAACCTCACTATTTTGATCAACGACAGAAGTAAAAGTCTAGATCCTACATGAGCCAGTGTAATATCTGTGCATCAACTTTTCCTCTATAAGCAACAGGTAATGTTAGATACCTACATTGTGTAAAATCGCCAAATGTATGAATGTGCACTTCTTCATTACTCAACCTTCCGTTTTGTTCATACTACACTATATGTTCCTCTACCTATTTGTAGCGATTTCAGAGCTTACTTGAATGATCGCAGATAATTATATAGTGTTCATCATTCCAATATTGAACAAGCTTTCATTCGAATCCACACAATGAAAGAATAATTCTTCATTGATCAATGGAAAAGGAATGCACTGTGATGTCACTGCAAAGAGGTAGATGTCATGTACCGTGCATTGCTGTAGAGTCAGACTATCCTTAACATTTTCCATGCGGCTAATGGTTCTACCATATACAGAACAGATTTTTCAAAAACCTTTACCAACTTTCATGGCCTATCTCAAGGTTACTGAACCAATACTAGGCATGTTTGCATTATATCAATGCATTTCTCTTTGTGATTCCTAATATGGTAATGAAATTTAAAACTTCTGTCATTTTTGAAACATTTTATGAAATTTTGGAATGTAGTCTGCAGACGACTGCCGTGTGGAAAGTGTTAAACAGCTCTTTTCTTTCGCCCGTCATCGTGATTACTGACAGTACTTGAATTCCAAGTACATGTATCACCAATGCACCACCAATGTAGCTGCACAAACCTGTATGCCCAGTACCTATATGGGTACCAGTGAAGAGCCACCAATGCAGCTGCACAGCATCAGTAACTCTGCTACTGTTTGGCTACTTTGGTAGTTCAGCACAGGCACTGTACAGGTCCTATACAGGTACTGGTACTGTACCGGTACTGTACAGGTCCTATACAAGTACTGTACCTTTATTGGCAGCTGAGTAACCATGATACAGGGCATAATACAATGGCTGTGTACAATAAGCATTGCAATGCTGAAATGCTGATGTTCTCCTGTTTCGGAACATAGCTGCTATACTGTAAAAGTGGTTATTTTCGCGTGATTACATTTTCGCGCTTTGCTGACTTTCAGCCATTACGCTTGTTTTTAAATTCGCGATTTGAAAGATCATTACATAGACTTATACACAAAATAAATATGTTTGTGTGTTTTTATTTTCGCGATAGCTGCTTGGAGCGCGAGAATTGTTGAAGTGCGTAAATTTCCTTGTTTACAGTATATGACATGACTATACTTGACCTCCTATGTATTGCTGTACATTTTGGCTGAACCAATGCCAACACACAGCGTTGCATGGCAAACAACGCCTACAGAACGAACATAACCCAGTATCCAACATTTTGCATGTAACCTTTTCATAACTCTAATTATTACCGAAAGGTTTGATTTCATAACTTGATATTATGGCTGAAACTTGAATTATGTACATACGTAACAGGGTTTAAGTTTAAGAATCGGTGACACATTAATGTATCTATTGCTGCAGTCTTGCAACAAGTCTACAAATCAAATCTTTCTTTTGAAATGATAGACTGGTGCAAGTCTCAATTTTTTTCCAAATAAAACAATTGACATAAATGTGTTTTGCCGCAAGATATATTCAGGTATTTTTTTACATTGCTCTTGGGAGTCCTATTGATACAAGAGACTTTGCAATTTTGGATGTTTGTTATGTGTTCCAATGTTGTTCCTTATTTGAGAGCAATAATGACTGTTCTTGTTTTTCCCCTGTCCGTTTGTACTCTTTTAAGTGCCTACTCAAATACATCTCAGTATAAAAACCAATTTGATCTGTTAACCTTGAATCAAATCTTGTCATACGTTTATCGATTGTCTGATTTTTGGATATTGAAATTCAATATATCAAGTGTGTGGAACACAAAAACATGTGAAGCGATATTTTGATGAATTAGACATTTTATGCATTATGTTCCATTCCACTGCCTTAACACTTTCCACGCGGCTATAGGTTTTACCATTTACAAACCAGGTTTTTCAGAAACTGTACCGAACTTTAAAGGTCTATCTCATGGATTACTGAACCAATACTAGGCATGTTTGTACTCATTTTAATACATTTCTCATGGTGATTTCTAATATGGTAATTAAATTCATTTTTGAAACATTTTGTGAAATTTTGAAATGAAGTATGCAGACGCCTGCCACATGGGAAGTGGTAACACAAAGACCAAAGAGCCTTAAGCGTTTGTTTTACATGCTGTTGATTAAAGCAATGTCACGTGTAGGAATTTACATCAAAACAGTGCTTTAAGGCTTGACCGACCACTGGTCAGCCTAATCTGGGAATTGGAGAATTTATGACCGGCCAATAGCTAAATCGCTGTTATAAAAGTGATTAGGCAGTGGAATATAATGAAAACACTTTGACATTTTTTAGTCTGTGCAAAAATGTAGTATCCCATCGTTGTTGGACATTGTGTGGTAACTTGAAAGCCACCATTACCTTACTTAAGAGTCTCTAGATTTTATAGTTATTTTCCAAATCAAAATGGACAAAACTAAGTTTTTGTGCTTGTAGTACTCCATATGTGAGTGTGTCCTGCGACATCCAGCGAGGGTGTGGGTTACAGCCAGGGGTTTTAATGTGACCCATCACATAAAAACAGACTAGTTTTCTCCAAAAAGGATAATTGATATTTTAATTTCATGTTACAAACCTAAACTTAAGCTTTAAAATGACACCTAACTTATTGAAACCGAACATAAAACACAGGATTTTATGTAGCTTGAGAGGTGATAAATTCATTTTATTGTCTTTATTTTGTCTCATCTTTTGTTCTTTTCCACAAATAAGGTCTGTTTCGTTATGATGGGTCACATATGTGACCCAACGCGAGTAAATGAGGCTCGATGAGGGAAATATGAATATTGAGTTATTGATATCATGATAATATGTATATGGTAAGGGACATTTTGGTACCAAAGTCAATGTTATATCACATTCCAAACCAAAGTTACGAATGTTTGAAATTCACTTTGTCTCAAAACATCAAATACAAGTTGTCAAGTTATTGGAAATTAAAGTTTTGGTTTTGTTAACAAATCAATGGAGTAAATGAAAATTAAATACCTGAAAATGTAGTTTAACTCTATATTTTCATGAATTTGAGTTTTTTGTTAGATACAAGATGTATCAAAGATCAGAAATAAGACTTGTTCTGAATTTGACTTGATTTGACCTTGTCCCACCCACATTTGTGCTCTATATTCAAATTAGCTACTGCCGCATTCCGCCTCATTTACTGTTGTTGGGTCACATATACTCGAAAATGCCCCGTATAAAGGAAAGGATACGGAACAAACCTCAATACTTTTTGAAAAACGGGAAGAAATGCGGTCATTTTATGAGAGGGGGAGTGAGGAGGAAGAAGAAAGTGAAAGAAGTTGGATAAAAAGAGGGAAAATAATTGTTTGTAAGGGGGAAGAAACTAAGTACCTGATGTGGAAAACTAACCCCTGGTCCCAGCCCAACATATGAATGGTTATAGTATCAATTTCATAGCCAGCCAAGCATATGAATGGTTATAGTATCAATTTCATTGAAAGTCCAACATATGAATGGTTATAGTATCAATTTCCTTGAATTTTAAGAACTTGTTCCTCACTTGGCTAATTTCCTGCCTAATAATATAATGTGATCAAGTAAATTTAGTCGAGAAGTTGGGATTATTGATCTTGAGATTTAACCAACAAAGGATGGAAACTACTTCTTTTTTTATTGTTAAAAACCCTTCAATTAGATATTTCAGCCTTCAGACTATTTGTGCTTCATCACATTATATAGTGGTGTTTTGTAATTGAGGACCCTAGGGGGGGTTAAGTCACATTGAGAAAAATGGCAAAAACTGGGTTTCATTGTGTCCATGTGTGGACTTGACCCACTCGGGTTTTACCTCCCATGGACTCTTACACAGCTTTACCGCATGACTTAACTTTAACATTTGAACAGAGGGTGCAGAGATCCTCCTTGTAGCAGAAAACTGATACTAACTACAATTTCACAATATTGTGACTTAACCCCCTTTTAGATCTAGGGTTCTCAATTGTAATTAGTGATTGCAGAGAGCAGTGTTGCAATGCTGCATTGTGGGATTATATTGCATTTAGCAAAATGCATAATGGAACTGTAAAAATTGTTGCCCACAATTTTTTTGTTAATTCTACCAGGCTTGAAAAATTTCTCAGATGATACTTGTTCAATTACATCATAGTGCAGATACATTCAACTTGTGCGCATGCCAACAATTAAAAAGTGAAAAAGTTTCCACTTGGCATATTGTGGGTCAGATGTGTGATGCATTATGGGAGTTGCACTGCAGTTAAGTGTGTTGCATTATGGGAAAATTGTGCAATGCATTGTTGGATAGATAAAACAACCGCGCTGTTGTATATAAATGATTTTGGTCATGAGAGTGTAGATAGGGAGTGGGTGCATTGAAAAGTTTTGTTTTATGTTTGTTTAGAGAGCAGTAAGCTTATTTGAATCCTTGTTCACCAATTTGTCTTTGCCACTAGAGTTTGGATGTTTCCACTCGGCTCGCACAGGCAACTAAAGCCCTGATTGACGGAATTTGAAGATTTATAAAAATGGCCCGTTTTGAAATGAAATGATTTCAAAGTTAAATGTGCATGGTGCATGCATATTTATTGGAATTATCCCTGATGAGAACATGATATTGATATGTGACAATTAACAGTATCATGCAATTGAATCACATGATTAGATAATGTGATGTCAGATAGATTATGTGATTAAATCATGTGATTGGATCATGCAATCAGATTACATGATATGATCAGTTGAGAAGGCTCATTTGATCACACTGTATAAGCAGTTTATATGATCAGATCATGCAATCAGATCACATGATCAAATCATGTTATTGTATCATGTAATCAAATCATGTGTACTTTACTTTTTGATTAATATAAACTCAGGGAAGCAACTGCTATCTATTTGCTTACTTTCTTTTTGCTGTATTTGTAGAATTTTATGAAATTGAATATATTGTTCATAGCTAAACTAACTTGAATCTGAATGCAATATCAGATGCGAGTCACACAGACAAGAATTACATCGGAGATGTTCGTTGTTATGTTGTGCCATATTGCGTTTATCACATTTTGCAATTCTCTTCAAAATATGATTTTGTCTTATCACTTTAAAAGTGTTGTATCTGAAATGAATATAAAGTATGAAACTGAGTTTTACATTTTTTTACCTCAAATTGAAAATTATATTTCACTCATGAATATTTTTTTGCTAATATATAACTAATTTATTATCAACAAAAAAACAATGATTTGAAATTAAATGATAATGCAAATTGATTTCACTGGGATGTTAATCGCTGTTGTTATGTTTAAACTTCGTAACTCCATTTTTTTTACTTCAGCGTGTATACAGTAATACTGCCTATGTATAACCTTTGGCAGTCTGCTCTAAACATGTTCAAGGGCCAAAACACATCTAACCTAGAAGTGCTCTTGCCCCTGATCATGTATAAAGCAACATTTCATGTGTATAACCGTTAGGCAGTTTTACTTTATACATGCTGAAGGGCCAGAAAAACATTCAAGGTTTTGACAGAACAACAACGCTATGTTAGTGAGACTTGCATACTTGTTTTGGTTTCTTTATATAATGGTTGAGAAGTTCAGCCCCTTAGTATTATTAGGACATTTTAAATGAGCTGTTCATGAGGTGAAAAAATATACACAATTTTATTGCATCACATGTAGTATATTGTAAAGATGGAGAAGTGAGAGAGCTGAGATGTTTAAGAAAAGGGTCTTTAGTTCCGTCAGTTCCAAATTGGCGAAACCTGTTTACAGCAGCGAATGAATTCAGAAGAGCGTTGCGCGCTAAAGTCTTGCATGGCGCAATGTCGCAGTGTCATTGTATGCGTGACGTTTGCTTATGCCAAAATCGCGCTTATACGCTTGGATTACTTATGCGCGCGGATAAATAAAAACCGAATATTTCTCGCCAAATTGGAATTGATTGAACTAATAGTCTATTTCCCTTCCACAAGACAGTGATGTCACTGCTGTCTTTTACTGACGCAGTTAATAAACACGCATGCACTCCTAAAAAGCTGGTGTATATACACATGTGTATAAAGACAGAAGATGCATGCAAGGGTAAATGCTGCGCCTGTAAAGTTATGTCACTATCAAGAGGAAGGTAAATAAACTGGAGAAATGAGATTGTAATTAAGAGCCATCTGGAATAAGAAAATGTCAACTTTGACGATAAGGCGAAACTAGTTCTTGTCACGGTGTTGTTTAGTGGGTTTTTGAGTCACGATAATGTTGAATAAGTCTCTGATATGGATCAATGCGTAAGGCAGCTATCCGGTTCAATGTTAATTAGGTTTAAAGCAATTGCTGCCTTTGGCTTGATTCCATATGGGAGATGCATATTTTGAAAAGAGTTATATGTCCCCATTTTGATTTAGATGTTTGTGCACTGTATACGGTGTAATTGCTACAGTATGGTACAAACCACACTGAATTTGGATTTCTCATTACTGAGTTCAGATAATTGTTAAACTTGGTAAAAACAGAGTGATACAAAACAATGTTTCACCTCTTTATACCTCAAACTCGAAGCCAACATACAAACAACTAAATTATCTTGGTCATGCCATGTGATGATATTGCTACAATTGAATATTATGACTACACATCGAGGATTGAACGCCAGAAGGCCGTAACTCATGAAATGCTATTTTGAGATAATCGACTTTCAAATATTTGGGACTCATTACAAAACACTGTAGCACCCAACTTTTAACTTTAATTTTAGTCAAATTAAGAGTGTTTATGAGTTCATCTCTTTATGGTTCTGGAAATCTAGGTTATATGGATTATTTTTGTACCAAAATATCAATTTGCCCACAAAATTGAGTTACAGCCTTCTGGCGCTTAACCCTCGACATGTATTCTTCGTTTACAGAGGACTAACTCCTCTGAAAGGAAAATAGAAGTGTATTCCATTTTCTATTTATTCTGTTCTGTTATTCAGAAAAGAGTTTTGGAAATATATTATATACAGAACCTTTTTCTTTCTTTGGAGGTTATGTCTAAAAGGTTGGCAATACCTTTAAAACAGATGTAGTGTTTTCATGCCCTTATCCTTATTTGTTTTCCACAAAATAAGAGGCAATATCAATGTGTATTGTATGAATTTGCAGCAAAATTCATGATTTGATTAGGTATTGTTGAAGAAAGCTGCACAGATGAAAGAGTGATCGAGAGGGTTAGTTCAGAAAGGCTTTCAAATGCAAAATTGAGTTTGTTATTGAAACAATACAACATTTGTATATATTGTAGATGTTGATATTTGCAAAAGTATTGTGAATTGGAAAATGATGTACAGCTTTGTACAAGCTTAAACTAATGAACCCTTGCCTGATTTTATAACTTCTCTTGAAAAATTGGTATTGTTTGTATAGTGAGATAAAGATTTGTACATTTCTTTCTCCTCTTTTTTTCTATTCTCTCCCAATGTCTGGATTTGTTTGAATGAATTTGAAATTAAAATAGTCATGTGATTATGTTGAATTAAATTTGATTTGCGCTGTGTAACGTGCCAATCACAATTGATGTGAATTTTAAAAAATCACATTTTTGAGATTATTATTTCTCTCAACAGTTAATAAGCTTACCTCTGGGGTAGCCTTCTGGCAGCAACATCACATTTGATTTGTTCCCCTTCAAATTAATGAAATTCATGCATAGGTTATTTCTAAATCATAACTTGATGATGTTGCGTTCATATTCTATTTCTCATAACTTGACAATTGTGACAAGATGCTGGTCGTACATTCATTTGTTTGCCCGTTTTGAGGTGGTTCGGATAATTTTATGTGGTTTTCATCAATTTGCAGCCTTTTCTAATTTTGTGGTAAGAATCCATGGGGTTCTTGTGAAAAGTTTGCATCACTTAAATAGGATTCTCACCCTGTGACACAGTGTTACCTTCCCCTGTTGCTACTCAAAATGAGCACAATTTATAATGTAAATTTATTGCTACCTTGTGCTTTTATTGCGCTTAACCCCCTGGGCACTACCGGCCTATCTTACAGTGGTTCTGATTGGTGTATTGCAAGATATACTCATTTGAATAGCCAATTAAAATGCAGCTTGTAAAATGTTCCACTCCCATCTTTATCATGGATACAATTATTCTAAAAATGTCTCTCAGTGGTGCAATAAATGATGTATCCATTTTTTTAACCAATCGGCCGGTAGTTCTCAGGGGGTTAAAAGACTTTCTGACTACAGTACCTAAATGTTTGCCACCTAACTTTTGGATCATGAGAAAACAAGGTCTACACATTACAGATACTATAATTTGATGAGCTCCAAATAGGCAAAGCTTCTTTACAGCAGCAAATTAATACAGAAGAATGCAGGCGCGCATGAAGGCAATAAGTGCACTGCATTATATGTGTGACGCATGCATGCGCCCAAATCATGTGCATGTGGCCATAATTGTGCGTGTACGCCTGGATTGCGTGAATATGTTCTATTTGTGTGCAAGTCTATGGATAAAAACTCAAAATTACAAATTTAAAAACAAGTGAATTGGTTCAAAATTGGCAAAACGCCAAAAATTACATATGCGAAAATAACCACTTTCATTGTATTGATGCATCAGTATGAATCTCATTAATTCCAAAATATTATGATGATAAGAAGTTGGCATTAGGCCAAAAAAAGAAATGTTTGGTTGCCCTCCGCGACCGACCGAAGAAAAACGAGAAAAAAAACCCAGGTTTTTAAAATATTTTTTAACTCCGAAAATTTCATAATTTTGGACATATTTTGTCCCAAAGATGTAGAAATAAATTCTATGAAATGTTTTGAAGTCCAATATATCAAATGTTAGTCAAAAATATTGCGCACAAAACTCATCAAAATATTTACATCACCGGACTGTAAGCCCACTACATTTTGTACACACTGCTTCCGGGGGGAAAAAACCCTACCGACCGACCCACAATTATTCTTTCTCTGGAGGGCAACCAAACATTTTGTTTTTGCCGTATCATTTTACCTGCTTGTACAGTATACAATAATTTGACTTCTTTTGATTGTCTTGACTCATATTTGTACATCTTTTTTGTTATTTTGGTAATATCACTGACTAGAAAAGCAAGAATAATAAGTGATATTTATTGTTGTCTGTCTGCAAGAGATTCCTTAATAAATTTGAGCAGATTAGGCCGTGTACAGATGATTTGCATACAAGGTGCTTGATATGTTTTACATATTTTCTGAATAATTTCTTTTTCCATGAAAAATAACTTGTTTTTTCTGCAATCCTCTTCTGTGTAAATCAATAATGTGTTTTACCTTCTTGTTTACTTACCTACACTTTGTAATGTTTGTACTTGAAAGATTTATGAAAAAATAAGGAAAATATCTTTTTAATAATATTTCTTGACTGCATATTTTGTACCATCTGTGTAAATTTGGTTTCTGAATCTATTTTGCATCATGTAAACTTGTGTAAGTTTTGTGCACTTTTGTTGAATTTTGCTATTTTTGCGACTGCCAAGTTTTTTTCGCGACATTTTTAGGCTCACATTTGTTTTCTTTTTCCATTTTCTATTGTTTCTTTTCTAGTTTGATAATGTCAACAATCGATTGGTTTTCCCCTTTTTTTCTAGTTTACAAGCAGTAGATTGTTCGCCTGCACTTTATCATATTCCTTCCTACATACACTGAGCCAAAAAAGAAACTTATAAAAAAGAGAAACTTATAAAATTTTAACAGATCACCAAATAAAATTCTGTGCATGAAAATGTACCAAATTTGGATACAATATTACTGCAATGTATTGCTTCAAATGGCAGTCAATAACCAATTGTTTGCTTCAATGACACAAGAGAAATGCGCACTGACCCTATGGTGATCTGTTAAAATTTTATAAGTTTCTTTTTTGGCTCAGTGTACATGGTAGGTAATACATTGGGAATAAATGCAACATGTGGCCTTCAGTATAATGACTACATCGTTTCAAACATTTTTTACAATCTCAATATGAAATGGTTTATTCAAGGCCGGTTACTACTTTAAGAATAGTGTGCTTGAACCTTTATTTCCGTTTTTGATTTTTTTTTCCGAGCTTTAAGCAGTAGGTGTAAAGTAAATTCTGTTTTATTATTTCTAACAATTTATTACAATTGTGTGGTTACAGCTACGAAAAAACCTTGTTTTACGGGCCTGACCGTCCCAATTTTGTCCACAACAACAACAAATTAATGTAGAAAAAATGTCAGGGAAATTTTTGAAACATTTCAATTGAAAAAAGGAAAGAAAATGGAACAAAAATCTGAAATGTTTTGAAAAATTTGATAATTGGTGAATATGCACCTAGAATTCCAGAAATGATGGTACCAAAAAAAACACCTGCCCGACCCGACCCTACCCGACTAGGTCTGTTTGGTCAAAGAACAGGTTTTTTTCGTGGCCTCTATCTCAAATCTGTTGGCAAGTGTGAGTCAAGAGAAAGCATCATTATGGATTGATTTTTTATGGTTTCAAATTAATAAGTTTCTGGCTAGTTTGTAAGCATCGTATCGTGACCAATCATTTGCAGTGTTTGATTTTTTACTGTTTTATAAGCAGTATCTTGTGAACAACCCATTTACTTTATGAGCAATGTATTGTCAACAATGATCATTTTTGCATTGTAAATTTCTTTATCACTGGTTTACAAACAGTAGATTGTGAACAATGAATTCCATGTATAATTTCTTTACTTGTTTACAAAGCAGTAGATTGTGTAAAATAAATTCCATTGTATATTATTTCTTTTACTAGTTTACAAGCAGTAGATTGTGAACAGAACATTTCTTGTGTTTTCTTACTAGTTTACAAGCAGCGTTTTGTGAACAACCAATTCCCTGTATCTTCTTTGCAGGTTGAGTGTAAAATATCACTTTATTTATGAAATAAATATTTATTGAAAAATGATAAACTGGTAGTGTTTCGATCATATCATTTATTTTATGTGTCTATTACTTTAAAGTAGAAATTTTCCTGCTACATATATTTCGCGCTCGAATGAGCTACTGCAAAAATAATAACACACACATTTTTGTTGTTGCGTATAGGTCTGTGTGATAACACGCAAAACAGTTTAAAATCAGCAAAGTGCAAACATTAATTAATCATGCTAAAAACGATTGAAAGTTAAAATGTCGGATGTGAAAGGTAAAAATGTCGGGTGTTTAAGGGTTTAAATCAGAAAAGGTTATGACGAAAATTTCATTAAAGGTAGATGTTCTGATTGTTGGCCTGATTTTCAACTTGATGTTTTTATTTTACATGGAAGGTCATCCTTAGAATTGTCACATTCCAAAGTTTGAGTTGCATAACTCCAATGGTTCTAATTATAAGCACAAGGTCACGAGAATTTTGCCCATTGAGAAGTGTTCAAACTGGCTGGTGGTTAACCACCTTTGGCAGTAATTTGCCACATTTAGCCTATAATTTCTAAATGGAACATTTCTGGGCCCTAAGATTTTACAGACATAATGAGAAAAATATGGGGATTCTTCTGATATCAAAATATCATGTGAAAAAAAAATCATAGGCAAAAAAAAGGTGATTGGAACCTACGAGGGGGTATCAAAAAGTTTTTGAAATCACCCAGAAGTGAAGGAGCTATATCGATGAAATCTTGTCAGTTTAATCACTGGTCCTTAAAAACATTATTTTGCAAAAATGGTCTCATAAGTATGTTTACTTTTTATACAGGTGGTGCTAGATGCCAAGGCCATGTAATCAATGACGTCTCTCAACGGTGCTGTGTACATGGTAAACGATAAATGTCCAAAAACTGATCTTGTGGGATGCCTTCCTGAGGAGTATGAGGCTTAGACATTTTGTCATTTACAAAGATAAATTGAGACCTACGCGTGACAAATGACAAAATTTAAAAAAAAATCTGACCCTAATATTCGTCTGGAAGGCGTCCCACAAGAATCAGTTATTGATCCATTATAATTTACCACGTAAACATCACCGTTGGAAGACGTCATTGATTTACATGGCCTTGGCATCTAGCACCACCTGTATAAAAAGTAAACATACTTATGAGACCATTTTTGTACCATAATGTTTTTAAGGACCAGTGATTACACTCACAAAATTTCATCGATATAGCTCCTTCGCTTCTGGGTGATTTCAAAAACTTGTTGATACCCCCTCGTACATACACCTGTAAGTCCTAGATCCTATTCATATTTGAAACCATAGTGTCATTTTAGTGGAAATAAGAGGTGGAAGAAACATGCTAAAAGTAATACATTACAACAGAACATTGACTTATCAGTCCATGATATGTCCATGAACAGAATAACTGTCTGTTTTTAATAACAACTCAAATTAAGCTTAACATTACTGTAATCCAGTGCACAGCTTGATGAAGTAACGTCACGGATGAAAGAATGAGAAATTGCCAACATTTTGTGTTTCATTGAAACTTGGAATATATCAGTTTTATAAAATTGTCTGTATTTTACCAAGAAATGTCTGATTTTGAAAATCTAAAATACCCACGAAAGTCAAATAAATGCAGAAGAGACAACCTCAAACAGTATGACAACATATCAATTTGTTTCATACCTAGAAATCCAAATTCATTTATAACGACCACTCTTAGGCACCCTGTAAGAGCAATAAGGCCATGCCACCCTTCCCGTTGCATTTCCAGATTTTTACATTTTACACCATCTGAGATTCGAATTAGCATATCGCAATAACTACTTCTATCCCATACTTCTATCCCATAAAGTCTGTATTTTCTGAACGGTAATCTCACAAGGAATCCAAATATGCTATTGAATTTGCATATAAGACCTAATGGTAACATGTTGTGATTAAGAATGTTCAAAGAATATCGATTTTTTTTTTCATATTTGGATTAAAGCTCAATATTTTTTATTTCTATCCCAATCATCATTTTACCGGGCATATTAGTTCCTCATGCAATTTACCCATCATAATATAATGGTTGTCAAGGGTAACTTGTTGAAATATACTATATCGGGAAGTGAATGAGCACAAACGTTTACATTTCATATTTATTAGAGTTTCCACATATATTTTTTTGGCTATTTACCCTATCCTGATTTAAACGGCAAATTTGAATTCCCCTATTTAAGAGCTTGCCAAAAATGTATAATTTTGCTATCATCGGTTGTATACTTTTTTGTTTTGTTATAGTCATGTATGTAAAACCGATGAATTAGGGCAAGTTCACTGTGTAGTGAATAGGGAAAAAGCCAAAGGACAATGCAATCGATTCGTGATTACAATTGCGTAATAGTTGACACTTTTGTTGAAACAGAAACTTATAGAATATAAAACAATCTATAAAATGAAAGCAAAATCATGTTTGTACCATACAGAGATGAGGAGTTATTGTAAATTGAACGTAGAATTGGGAACATTTTCTTTATATTCCCCATAGAGATTGTACACAGCGCCACCGCCACCGCCGCCAACCCTGACTTTCAAAATATAATCAATCATATCTCAGCCAAACAGTTATAGAAATACCTGATTTATTCACACAATGTAGCTATATAAATAGGCTTTCAAATGACACCTAAATCATAGCTCTACCACATTTAGTTGTTGAGTGAATAGAGTGAGATGGATGATCCGTCACCAAAAATGCAACGCCGCCTTTGTGGGTGGTCAGTTCAAAACACATGGTCATAAATAACCTCACTTATTGTAATTTTTAGTCTTACCTTCATCTTACCTTCATCTCTCGATCTGGACCATGTTAATGTTTTGGAGGCCATTATGTAAGACAGAGTAGTAGACCATCCTCAATAATAATGGGCGCCCGGCTAGCCTCTTGATTATTGTGGATGGTCTACTATGAGTTCTTTATCTTTCATACACGTAATATATAATTGTATTTTGTTAACAGTAAAGGGGTCTGTAGCATGATTGCCTAATCATGATATCACATGTATGATTATATATGTTGTTAATGGATCGCATGATGTGAGCATGCGCAGTGTGATAACTTTGAGAGTTACATCATGTCAGAGCTAGTAAAACAATGCGTCCCAGAGTGTGTTATTATTAGGGCTAAAATACCATAATAGCATCCTCCAACATGGTTGTCAGATGTGGGATACTGACAATGGACTACTCCCGCCTAAAGGTGTACGAGTCCTGTCGCTGTGGACGTCGTCTTTGACATGAAAGAATGAAGAAATCATCTGTCACCCGGGCGTTAAATATAAGCTTTTAAATGAAAATGAACTTCGTCAAAGTTTTCGCGAGTCGCCGATTAGCATGACGTCATGATGACGAGCTGATGGATAATTGCCTACGGCTGTAAATAGCGAAATGACTGAAAGTTTGTTGTGAAATAAAATCGGCGTAGAAGAAATCATAAACTGTAAGATTCTATGAAATCCTAGACTGTATGATTAAAATCACATCATCCGAGAATGGACACTATAATAGTTAGTCCTTCAAGCGTGGACACCAGCTTTTATCTGTGATGTTATCATAATATTTACCACAGGAATACTACGTTGGGGTTTGCTGAGCCTTGATACCGCAAAATTGCAGCAATACAATGGAGCAAGTGACAGTACAGTGAATTATAAACGTGTGGCAGTACACGTTAACTTTTGTTGATTAATAAAAATGAAGATCAGACTGTTGACATTAATAAGATTCAATCGTCAGTGAGAGAAATCCCGGGTTGAACTATATAGTTAGACATCAAGATGCCTTCAATGGATGAGATGCACGTTGTCGTTAGCCATCGATGCCTTCAATGGATGAGATGCACGTCAGTCATCAAGATGCCTTCAATGGATGAGATGCATGTATTAGCCAGACATCAAGATGCCTTCACGGATGAGATGCAGAGCTCTTTGGTCAATTGGACTCTCTTTAAAATGTCAACAAAAGCCAGCAATAATGTAGTTGCAGTGGAGCAGAACTTCAGTGTGAAATGGATCTGCCGGGACTTACTGGTCATTGCTGTCTGAATGCTGAGTGTTTTGATACAAAAGCTTGAATCCAATATGGATGGATGGACATAATAAATAAATAAAAATGTGTTGCTAAATCACATCGGCCCTAGTAAAACATAGGCCTTGAGGAACATTAGTGAATTAAAGAATTAATGTTGATTTAAAATAACCAAGTAAGTTGCTGTGCTAAAGAGTGAAATATCTTCTGGTGATTTTCATAAAGACTGTATCTCAGTGTAACTGGACATTTGCTGCAAAGGTCGAGAAGAGCCTAGACTTTACAGATGAAATGACTTATATTATAAAGGAGATACACAGCATACAATAACAATGGCAATATAAATAAGCCATGTGATAAATTTAAAATGTTTATGGACAATGAACGAACAATTGGATCATAACGAGTGCTTAGTAAAAATCACTAATCTTTAAAAAAAAATGAAAGGAAGGGTGATGATTGGAATTAACCTTTTATACATAACTTCTATGTGTTTCAATGGCTACCAAAATGTTACCTTCAATAGTCTAGTCATTAACAAAAACACTTTGTTTTATAAAGAAGGAAAGATGTAGCATGATTGCCTAATCATGATATCACCTGTATGATTATATATGTTGTTAATGGATCGCATGATGTGAGCATGCGCAGTGTGATAACTTTGAGAGTTACAACATGTCAGAGCTAGTAAAACAATGCGCCCCAGAGTGTGTTATTATTAGGGCTAAAATACCATAATAGCATCCTCCAACAGGGTCAAAGGTCATTACAAACCAGCTTGGTGACAATAATCTTACGGGTAACATGGGGTGTACACAGATTGACCTTTAATAACCATAATCAAACAAAATAATATAGTGAAATAATATTAGCCAACTATAACATGCATTTTGAAATTTGAAACACGATTTATACCTGTTGTCTGTGTCCGAAAATTTAATTTAATTATATTAATATATTATTTGGTATATCAGTGAGATGGTACAATGTTCATTATGAAAGAAATTAATGACATTAATAGGCCTAAACAATCAAGCTGAAAGTATTCATATTCATCTATCAATGATCTATCACGCATTCAGGGCTATACGATATGTGCATTATGTGACCGTTCCCTAAATGTCTTTCGATTTTATTCTTCTTTGGTGTGATAATAGCTGTAGACAATCCCGAGAAGCACGCGACATTTCATTGGATTTGCTCATATAATTACAGACTTATGGGCCGAAAACTGAAATTAGATGATTTTCTTAAGCGTTTTTATACACAATCATAGAAAAAAGGTGTTCGAACACTGACCCTAATTGCCATGATTATTGGACCATAACAGGCACGCTATTTGAGTCACGTGAAAATCAAAACTTGTTTCTGGTAGCCTGAAGTATCCCCTTACTCATATCCCTCCCCCTTCCCCACCGATCAATGTTGCGAGGCCCTGTGCTGATGGTGGGCAAATTGTGTGATTCAACATTGATCAGGGGGGAAGGGGGAACATTTTACATTACACCTAAAAAGTGTTCAAACACTTTTTTCTAACATTGTAGGCCAAGAAAACGAGAGAGATGATGAAGTTTTGTGTGAGTTTTGGCACCTTTTGTTTCGTAATGTCATGACGCAAAAATATGTAATGACCTCCCCATTCAAACATGTGCGATTTCTTTAACGTTTTTCTAAATTCCATCATTTTCACATCGTATTTTGAGACCCCCGATTTCTAGCTTTGGTTGTGTCGAATTGCTCCGAAAAGTAGACTGTGAATGATAGTATGTCGTATAGCGTCGCGTGTGACCATAGGCTAGCCCTGATTTGCACGTTTGGAAGGATTTTGGGCAGTTTTTAAATATTCGATTTTGTTGAATTTATCAAAATCTGTGTGTGTAGTGATGCCATTGCAGTCGATTAATAAGCGTATTGTGTCAATATAAAAACAACTGTCGGCGTCGTTTGATGTTCGGAAAGCGAGTTTTAACAGCGCGGTGTGCTGGATTGTTCATTTTGGGCAGGTTAGAAAATTACAGTGTATCCCAAAAATGATGCTCTATAAAATTACGCTGTATTATACTGTGACTTAAGGGGGGGGGGGGGGGGGGGGGTCTATGTTATTTTCACCAATTTTGGAAACAGATTTTCTCAATGTTACCATGGGTTTACCCCTTAGAGTCATATATCAAATTGAAGCTTAGGTAACAGCGTTTCAAAAAATGCATGTTATTTTGATCTGGTTGCTATGGTAACCGGTCAAGGCCTCTGATTGGCTAAACACGGGATCCAACTTTACTAGAAAACTAAATGTTGCATGTTCACCATACTTTGGTAGATGATGCATGGAAAGAATGCGCACAACCCAATGAAGCCGGATTTTTTATACGGTTGCCATGGTAACCAGGAACCGACCAATCAGGTAATTTTACATTATAATTCAAATTTGGAAAGATAAATTGAAAATCCGGCTTCATTGGGTTCTTCCTCTATTCAAGCTTATTATCCATTCCAAATATCACCCTGATGCGAGGTTTTGTTTTTGAGTTATGTTGGATCCCGTATTGCAAGTTTGCGTGTTTTCTAGTTTTGAGATATCGTGCAAAACGTATGAAAAATATTAGAATTGGCGAGGAAAAAAAAGGTTGACATTTTGGATAAAAACAGTTGTTCAATTATGGAAGAGCATGAATTTAGACACATTTTGAGCCATTTTGGGTGAAAATAGCAATTATATTACCATTTTTATTGATTTTTAAAGATAAATGGCTTAAAAATAGCCGGGTGAGAAAAATAAAGAAATAAATAAGAAATTGCGTTGACTTTGAAATTTTGATGATTTATGATGTGCAATTAATTATTTTAATATTTTAATAAATAAATTTGATCAAATGTTACAATTATTTGATCAAAAAATAATTAAAACTGAAAATGCTTAAAATCGCAGGGTGAGCGTTTTCTACATACAAATGTATACAAAACACCACCGATATTTTGAGTCACCCGAAACTCAATCAACCATAACTTCAGAACCGAAAATCCAATTTACCTCAAACAAAAAGCATTTTAAAGCAGAGACTTAGCAGTTTCCTACTGTGCTAATATCTCATTTTTTTCCGAAGCACTGAATTTTACTATTTGACTAACATAGACCCCCCCCCCTTAAGTAAATTACGATATGTTCCAAAAATATTCGCGGTATCAATTATATGAGTATCGGTGGCGATGAGCAATTTATTTGTACGTGGATGATGACAAAAAATATAGTTAGCATGTTGAGTCAATTCAATGGGTGATACGTTGGCGTGGCACGTTTTGATTTTTTTTGTATACAAAAATGAGACATTCAGATTGTGTTGTGGAAAATAATCAGCATGTTTTTCGGATAAGTAATGTTGTGTCGAGATCAAAATAAGTTGTGTAGACTGTCATCTGCTAATAATATTGTGGCGAGTTTTGTAGATTAAAAATAGTGGCAGGATATTTTATAAATTGTAGTCTGTTCCTGGCGCATCTTTTGGAAGCGATGAATTGTGTAGGCCTAGTTGTAGCGTGAAGATAGACGACTCATCTTATAGTAAATACCCATAGGTAAATATGGTTTAACCGATTCTACTAATGGGGCAATCACATGTATCCGTGTAAGCTGAGCGGCCCTTACCTTGTCAATGAAAAATGGGTGCGGACGGCGGCACACGCGGTGGGCCGTTTCCCGTCCGTTGAACACGTTCAGGGGACTTTGCCGGCCACCGGAGATTTGAACATGCTCAAAACTTCAGGCGGGTGAGTAAAAGCGGCGGCGAACGATAGGAGCCCGGTATAAGGACGGCGCACCCGTTCGCACCCGTTTCACACACGTTTCGCACTCGTTTCACGCCCATTCGCAGGGCCGTAATGGACGGTAGTGGACGTCGACCATTAGCGACGCGGGCTGAGAATGGCCGCATTCAGCCTGGTAACCGTTCGGGGAACAGACTCTCAACAGGCATGTTGTAACTCTCTAAATGTAAAAGAGCTAAAACTCACTCTTTCGAGAGCTTTAGGAGGGACAGCTCTTTTTTGGAGTGAAGTTCAGCTGTAATGCATCTTTTATATCATATTTTTAAAGTTATTGATGTTATTTTGTTGTTATATAATGGGCCCACGTCACATGAGGTTGAGCTCGCGTAAAGTACGCCTGCTCAACCTCACCCCAAAACGGTCCCGTGGTTCTCTGTTCTGCGCACTACGTCATCTCGACCTCAAGGCTCTGATTGGTTGGTGCTCAAACGTGAGAACTGAAAAACTCATGAGCTTTTCCACGCGCCATCGCGCCCCACTGCGTCGGTGGTTATGGCGCAGCGGGAGCACTGCGTTGGTGGATACGGCGCAGCGTGACGATCGTTAAAAAGGCTTCAGTTTAAATTTGACCAATCAGGTGCTTTGGTGTTGTTGGTTGGCAGTATTTTGTGAGTTCAAGCATGCGTGCGCAGCCTGATCGAAGTGCGCCCACGTATGTCGAACTGTGGCCAGGAGATTATGTGCAGTAGGTCCATTGTATGCCATTTTTTGACCCGGTATAGAGCGGTATGGACCGAGGACCGGTGAGGAGGTGTTATGCACCCGGCGAGAACGGTAAGCTAGCCACATATGAGGACGGTGAGCCCGGTGAGGACCCCGCAATCCCGCATAGACCCGGTATATAACGGTATGGACCCGGTGACCACCAACAAAAATCAATGAGCCCGTTGGCATTTTTTACTGATTGTTTGGACTCTGTTGTTTTTCTTGTATACGGTAAGGTGGCCGCCTACCATTACCGTAGACTTTATCCTCCATTCTTATATAGTGGGTGTGGTTTGAGATGTCAGCAGGCAATTTGATTGGTTTTTGGCTGATTTTCAGCCGACACGCCCATGCATTATGAGACAATGGTGCACGGTTTGGGGCGGGGTTTAATTAATTCGAAAAATAATACCTTCAGCGCGTATGATCAACGCGTCATCGCGTTAGCGTGCCCTACACAAAGTCGCCGCCGTGTGCGTTGTGGGTATAACGCAGCGATGACAGGTGCGCGTGTGCTAAAGAACGCGATTAATTTGAAGCAGGATGTTGGAAAACAGCTGGCTGGATTCGCCGATTTTATAAAGGGGGAAATTTGTTGTTGTTTGTTTAAAACAAATCTAACAAACTGCGGTTTTTTATGATAAAAGTTCAAAATAACCAATAAACTAAATAAGAATGAGAATAAAACATAGTTCTTAGCTGTTTTGCTATAGACGATGGTCTTATAATGTATAGGCTGTACCATATTTGTGTCGTCGTGTATGGCCGCCTGCGGCGACCATACACGACTCCAAATATGGTACAGCCTATACATTATAAGACCATCGTCTATAGCAAAACAGCTAAGAACTATGTTTTATTCTCTAAATGGTGCATAGTTTGGGGCGGGGTTTAATTCATTCGAAAAATAATACCTTCAGCGCGTATGATCAACGCGTCATCGCGTTAGCGTGCCCTACACAAAGTCGCCGCCGTATGCGTTGTGGGTATAACGCAGCGAGACAGATGCGTGTGTGCTAAAGAACGCGATTAATTTGAAGCAGGATGTTGGAAAACAGCTCGCTGGATTCGCCGTTTTTATAAAGGGGGACATTTGTTGTTGTTTGTTTAAAATAAATCTAACAAACTGCGTTATTTTATGATAAAAGATCAAAATAACCAATAAACTAAATAAGAATGAGAATAAAACATAGTTCTTAGCTGTTTTGCTATAGACGATGGTCTTATAATGTATAGGCTGTACCATATTTGGAGTCGTGTATGGTCGCCGCAGTCGTACAATACGCTCCACTGCGTTTGCTGTTGTGACGACTGGAAATGTTCCAGCCCAAATCACGGAGCACTTTTTGACAGCAATTTGCTTTACCGCGCGAGCTGCGCCTTGCACAAACACGCGCATTGGTAGGGCACTTACGCACACGCGGGGGCGCACATTCATGACAAACACGGCCACGACACGGCTGAATCATGAGCAAGTTGATTTATCATGCATTGTGTTTAAATTCATTTCTGTTTACTGGCAAAACCGCCGCTTTCTTTCGACAGAAGCAAGCCTGCATTGCAGCTGTTTACATACCGGGTTGTTGGTCAATATTTTGCGATGTACATATTTGCACATACCTAAAATAAATGGAAGAAACTCCCAAACCTAAGTTTTAAAAGGCCTGCTGCTGCGCTGTCCCATGTTTTTCCTTCTTTTTTCGAAAAGATTAAACCAATGAAGTGTTTATGATTTCCAATATCGGCCGGTAAAAAAATATATTTGTACCGTCGATATATGGCAGTAGGCCGTGAGCTGCAGCGGGCATGCAAAAGTCTGAAAGTGATAAGGCCAACAAAAAGAAATGTTGTGTTGCCCTCAAGTGCCAACAATTTAAAATCGGGTCGGTCGGTCGGACATTTAAAAAAAAAAATCAAAATCTTTTTCAATTTTTTTTTTGCTGAAAAATATATGGTTTATAAAAAATATATGAATGATGACACACGCTTGGGTCCTGAACTGAAGGGACCAGGCTCAAGCAAAATGCTCGAGGCAGGCTTAAAAAGCATATAATACAAAAGCATGCTGGCTATGAAATGAAAGTAAGAAAAGATGGAAGAAAAGAACGAAGTTAAAAGAGCCACTCCCAACAAATAAAGTGAACAATTTTGCTGTGAGCCTTTAGACATGAGAAAAGAATAGATGTCAATTGAACATGAATTTTTGCATGAAGGCGTACGAAGCTGACACAGTAAGGCGTAGGGGAAGGTGGGGTAATGGCGGACGCGGGGTAATCGCGGACAGGGCTGTATCTAAAGGCAGGTGAAAGAAGGTGGTATTTTGCCACCCCATGATGTTAGGTGCCTCTCCATTGAAATCACACAAAACCAAAATGGGATGGTTGTCTCGCAAATTCTCGCGAGAATTACAAAAATCACTTTTTGGGCAACGTGATATTTTGGTGCATTAATTTCTCTTTGAAACTGGTATTTCTACATCAAGGAAAACAAAGTCTTATTATGTTTTTATGTAATGTATGATACCTTCTGATAAAAAAGAAATGAATTCGGAGTCACAATGATGAGCATAATAATAAGAGAGGATGTGCCCATACATTGTACATGGATTGGGGTAATCCCGGACATGTACCGTTTCCATGGTAACCAATATGGGCGTGGTCAATTTAACATCATAAATTGGTAATAGTTGTTGACCATATAAATATGTGACATTGTTCTTTGATTTCTGCTACACTTTTAAAAAGGGTATTTTTTAACTCCCATTGAAATGCTATATTCCAATAAAAATAGGGCTGCCATTGACAAACAACGTCCGGGATTACCCCCAGAGTGTGGGGTAATGCCGGACGACGCCATTTTTTTATTGCGTCGTAGCTTCAAATTTCCAAATGATGAGTTGATAAAAACTTGATAAAAGGTAGAACCTTCACAGTGCTTTGTGTTTACATGATTTTTATTGTTATATGACGTATTATATGCGTGTTATACCTCTCTGACAAAAGGTGTCCGCCATTACCCCACCTTCCCCTACTATAAGCTGGCGCAGGAGGCTTATACAGAGCTGATGCACTTACTAGGCCTACAAAGCTGGCGCAGGGGGCCCATATAGAGCTGGCGCAGGAAAGCTTGCAATACTAAGGTAGCGCAGGAAAGCGTAAACATTTCGCAGGAAAGCGTAAAGGTATCGCAAGAAAGCGCAAATGTATCGGAGAAAAGCGCAAAGGTATCACAGGAAAGCGCAAAGGTATCGCAGGAAAGCGCAAAGGTATCGCAGGAAATCGTACAACGGTAGCGCTGGAAGGCGTTCGAAGGTAGCGCTGGAAGGCGTTCGAAGGTAGCGCTGGAAGGCGTTCGAAGGAATGCAGGAAGGCGTACGAAGGAGTGCAAGAAAGCGTACGAAGGAGTGCAGGAAAGCGTATAAATGGCACAGGAGGAAGCCTGCATGAAGAGCATGAAGCCGCTACACAAATCTGTGGAGGTTATGAATGGCATAAATTGACTAACTAATTAGTAATACTATCATGGTATCTGTGGAAAAGTAGGCCTAAAAAGTGTCCCCCTCTCTAGCTCTAGGCTTAAAAAAGGGTCTCCCCCTATCTAGGCCTAATATTAGGCCAGCCTATTAAGCTCCCGCCTAAGCTTTATACGTCATGTAAATGTATGAACTATAGCCTACTTTTAGGCTATAATAGTACTAGGCCTAGTAAATAATACACAAAAAGTACTAACCTCGTAAGACGTAGTCGTAAAGCCTAGCCCTAGGCTGGGCATGAACAACACTTATAAATTATGTCAAAGTAGGAGAATCATCTGGCCGGCCGGCCGGTACAACAAGCTTTAAAAAAAGGCTTGTTTCATCAATGTCAATTAACGAGAGCAGCAGTCGCTCAACTCACAACACAGAACAGTCGAACTAGGCTATGTATGCCTAGAATTGTTTGTTTTCTAATTACCGAGGAACAGCATAATTATAATCCGGCACAATTCTGTTGATTTGACGCTGTAAATGTAAAGAAACAGTGCGAGCTAAAATCTGGCCATCTGGGATCTGCTGACTACTTCGCGAGAAGTGTGTGGTTGAGTTGAGGAGGCACGGGAATGGTTCGAGTTTGTGTTTTATTGTACTCTTTCTTTACAGAAGAGGCTTCTTTAGGTGAATAACTTCCCCAAAATCAATAGTTTTACTCTTTTACTAATCGTCAACATCTCCTGAACCAAGTCCATAGCTGAACCATCATCCACCGGCGCCGCGAGCCGCGCCGCGTCGTGCCGGCAGATCTGCGTGACATGCATTTGATTTATGTAAATAAAATCACAATTCCGATTTTATGGGCTCCTTCTATTTTCACGCTTTGTGACCAGTCCCCAAGTGGAGGACCGCGCTATGCATTCTGGGTATATTAGTTCAGCGGGTGCGGGACGAGACTTCGGGGACTGGTGGAACTTGTCTAACCATTACCGCCCTGCGAACGGGCGCAAAACGGGTGCGCCGTCTGTATACCGTCCTCAAACCAGGCTCTCACCGTTTGCCGCCGCTTTTACTCACCCGGCAAGAGTTTTGAGAATGGTCAAACTTCCTGCCGGGCGCGGATGGCCGGCAATGTCCCCGGCAACGTGTTCAACGGACGGGAAACGGCCCACCGTGTGACATCACCGTGTGCCACCGTCTGCACCAATTTGTCACACGGTAATGAGCCGGTCAGCTCACACGGATACATGTGAGTACAAATGTATTTTACAGATATTCCCGGAATATAAATGTGAGCGAAGCGGCGAGCTTGAGCGCTCAGCTTATACAGGACAGTTTGATGACGTTATCAAGGCGGTTCGGTCGGTACCCAAGCGTTTCGGCCGGTGAGGACCTGGTGAGGAGGTGGTATGAGCCTGGTTCCAGGCCGATAAGGACCCGGTATAGAACAGTATGAACACGGTGACAAAAAAATAAATAATGCGGCCGTTGACATTTTTTGCTGATTGTTCACCGTGTTGGACTCTGTTGTTTTTCTATAAGACGGTAAGGGGCCGCCCAGCTCACACGGCGGATGTGATTGCCCCATAATATTGTATGCTTGAGTACGGTTTATAAAATATTCGATACAAACGTGTAGATTAAGTTAACGCTAAGTAGGTGCGTTATGTAAATGTGAGTCATACTTGCCAATGGAGTCCGTGCACGAGTTCTTTCGTCGAATTTCATGAAAGCTGATAACCTCGGCAAATCTTATTGTCATTCTAAATAGTAGTAGGGGTGATGGATAGTGCATGATGTAGTTGAATTTCAGGTAGTATTTAATGATGATGGAAAATATTTGTAACCTGTTATGTCATTGATTGAATGGTTGTTCTCAATAATAATGAGAAAGACATCTGAAGGCTTATTATACTTACATCAATAGTTATTGTAATACGTAGGCCTCTATTGGTATTGTATTTACATGATTTATGACATGTAAAACTCAACCCAGTGCGATGGTGATGATCGATGGGGTGGGTTGAGTTAAAAAGTTGTGGAAGGCAGAAACACTCATCTTACATTTGGGGGAGGGGGGGGGGGGGGGGGGGGGTCAAGCTGATTGTAAAAAGCCTATGCATTTAGGATTGTTTAGGTCAGTCATAACACCAGGTAAGATAAGATAGTGGTGATCTGTTAAGCGAGTGTAATGCGCCGATACAATGGAGTGCTAAAAACAGATGAATGGAGAAGGGAGTGCTAGAAATAGACGAACGGAGAAGGGAGTGCTAAAAACTTTAAAAGGACCATGTAATAACATATATTTAATGATCAATATTGTCTGTACTAGTGATATTGTGTGTAATACTTTATATTGAGCAAAATTGACTTCAGTAATTTTTGTGAAATTTACCAAAAACTGATAGGTTGTCTGATCATTTTTGGCGCAAAAAAGTCATGTTTGGGCAAAAAAGTAAAAATCACCATTTTTAGTGAAATTTGATACCAAAAATGGATTCTCTGACTCATTTCATTAGAAAAAATGTATACTTTTATGTGCATCACATTTAGATGTTTAAAAGTTTCAGGTGCTTAATAATTTTGGCGCCAAAAAGGGTTAATTGATGACACTTCCCTTAAACATGTTAAAGATTAGTTAGACCTTTAGGTTAGAAGACCTATGTAAAAGTCTGTTGATAAGTGTTAAAATTACCTGATACCGGGTGTCCCTAAAAAGAAATTGTGCACATGTTTGCGCAACTTGTTGACCATAGAGTCTTAAGGTTTGGTGTAATATGTTTATACACACCGAAAGAGAAAATACTCAGCTTTCAGATGCCGTTTATTTTGTTTGATTTGGATTTGTCAATCCTGAGATATGGACAATTAACTAGAGCTACCCAGAATCGATGTTGTGCCACTTTACAGTTTCAAAGGTTTACTCCTAAGATACAACTTCCACTTGAACGATTGCCCTTCACCATTGTTATGCAAAATACCATTTTTGTATTGAGATTGAATAGGTTTTAATAATAGAATGAGTGCCTGTGTATCCAAGCAGAACTGAATATAAAGATGTTTGTTACATGATTCGAACCAGCCCTTTTGACGAGGTTTCACAAAATGTTTATTGGGCCTACATTTTTAAAACAAGACAGACGTCCTGATATGGCTGGGTGTGGCCTCAATTTTTAATAGACATGATAGAAGAGGGTGTTCATGGTCTTAAAATATCACGAAAAGAGAAGTCCAGCAGATGAGTCACCAAAGAGTTTGCCATTCATTTCTCAAACACTCACGTACCTTCTTCTAGGAATACACCTATATAAAAAGTAGTATTGGAAATGCTTGGTAGATGGTATTGACAAGCACCAATATGAATAAAGAACATTCTGGAAGACTAAGATATGAAACGTGGCAGGACACAGTAACACATTGATAACGTGCGGCGTGCACTTCAGAGGGATCCCAGAATAACTGCTCGTAGAAATCCCTTACCACATATTCCAAGGACATCATTATTGTTCCTCAGCCTCTTTTAAATTCTGGGCAAATGCCCACCTCAATGTTTCAAGACGATTGATGCCCATGGATAGCTCAATGTTAGTATCGTTTTGACGCTCATAATCATTTATTCTGTAAAAGTGGCACAACGTCGATTTGGGGTATAGCTTTGATAAACTGGGCTAAAAGCTGAGTGTTTCCCCTTTCCGTGTGTATAAACATATTACACCAAACTCTAGGACTTCATGGTCAACAAGTTGCGCAAACATGTGCAAATTCTTTTTAGGGACACCCTGTAGCTGGTGATACTGTAAAAGCCACTTCTCGTAGTAGGTATTAAGCCCACTTCTCTGTTAGAGTCATTGTTTCTATTGTCTATGTGTAGTTCATCTGCTCGTTATTTCTATGGGAAGAGGCCGTTTAGCTAGAGACCTTTATCAAAATCATTTGCTTAATAATGGTCTCCGGGTCCAGGCTAGATCTAGATAACGGGCTGTGCATAAACCGTGGTTGGTGATCTCTTCCAACAAAATAATGAACGGATACAACAATAGAAGATAGAAAGACACTAGATAACAACAAAAGGAAAGGTGATAAGACGTACTTATGAGGTGTAGTATATAATACCTTCTACCTATACAAGGATTATTGTGTACTGCTGTATAGGCACACAAACACACATTAAGTCTTGTACTGGCAGCAGATACCATGAGTCTTGAACTTCTTCCAGCAGGTACAAAGCTGAAGGTTTCCAGCAGACACACTGTAAGCACACAGGATTGCTTAGTTTTTAATAAAGAGTGCTTCCAACGTAGTTCACTTTACATGTGGTGCTATAAAAATAACGATGCCTGGAATCCATCCCGCCTAGTCGAATACAAATGTTGTTCAGTTGACCAGCACTCCAATTTAAAATGGATATCACAAGATGTTAGCTTCTGATTCAAGGAGTCTCTTGAAGTGTAGGTCTAAAAGTAGTTTATGCGCTGTTTTACGAAATACACTTAACACAAAATGTCCCTGATCAGGTGTTCTGATGTTGGCTAATCCAAAATCATTAACTTGTACGAGAAATCTGAGATATGTATTTCATGAGCAAATTTCGTCTCCGTAGTTTGATACCTCATTCATAAAAATCGAGTGATTATTGTTGATGTTATGATTGTTTAATCGACCACCCTACCAACACAATTATTGCACTTAAATTGGGTTTCAATGGGATATTCTTTGCTTTAGTGTGTGATTACGCATTGAAACATTTGTGTGTACCGACTCCCTGTCGATGCCCGTTACCCATTCATCCCCATACCTGACTGGTTTTTAGATAGCACCAAAATGGACAATACAAATAAATTATATCCCATAGGAAACCAATTCTGGTGCAATTTGTTGTCGTTACTTGTGGTCATTGAAATCATCATAACTTTAAGATTATCCATTCGATCTTTATGAATGAGGTATCAAACTACGGAGAAGAGGTTTGCCCATTTAATGCATTTCTCAGAATGTCGGTACCTATTAATGATTTTGAATTATCCATTTTATATTACCAATAAACCAGATTATAGGAAATAACAAGAGTAACCTTACGCAAACCCCAACAGTTGAATTTCAAATTAATTGTTCAAAGGCAATACATTCTTAATACACTATTTCCTTTTTATTTTATAATATAATATATAAAATATACAATATAAAAAAGAATATTACCAATTATAAACCAGTACCGTATAATATTATAGGAAAGACCAAGAGTGACCGCACGGAAACCCCAAAAGTTGAATTTTAAATTAATTGTACAAATACAATGATTTAAACTCGCATGCAACACATATCCAATTTAACATTCCAAGTCGTATTTTCTTTTAGGGGTTTCGGTAAAGACACAGACATTTTTGCTTAGAATACATTACCATGATTACATATTTATATATACACACAATATAAAAATAAAATTAGTACTGTCTTTTTTTAATATATTTTATTATTGAGATGAATTTTTAATATTTTTAATGAAAGGAGTTATTATGCTTTTAATGAATGGAATTGGTCTGGATGGTTCTTTCAGAAAAAAACACATATCATATAGTTATCAACACACAAAGAAAGACATATTAGTCGATATAATTGTCTTTGTATTCTGAGCCATGATATGCTTTCCTAAAAGAAATCTATCAAAAACATATACATATAATTCCTTTCATTAAAACATATCATGAGATACTCTGAATAGAAAAAACAAATCATTCTGGTTTTCTGTGAAATCGTTGCGGTCTCAAAAAAAAGAGGTTCAACTTAGGACCTTTTATTCCTCTATGTGGAACCTTAACACTTTACACTCGGCTATTGGTTTTATTATATACAAAACAGATTTTTCAGAAACCTTTCACAACTTTCAAGGCCTATCTCAAGGATTACTGAACCAAAACTAGTCATGTTTGTACTTATTATAATGCATTTCGCATAGCGATTCCAAATATGACAATGAAATTCAATAATTTTGACATTTTTGAAACATTTTTGGAAATCTTTTGAATGTCCTCTGCAGACGCCTGCCACGTGGAAAGTGTTAACAATCAGGGCCGTCAGACACTTTTGCCCAAGGGGGGTGCGTTTTCACCTAAAATTTTCGTAAAAGGTTACCCCAAAATGTTTCCAAGTCAGTCACCTCGTGAATTTCACGTAAGTGGTGGGGGGGGGGGGGGGGGGGGGGGGGGTTGAAATTTGAAACTAAGAAAAACGCAATTTTTACCCTAAAAAAAAAAAATTAAAGGGGAGGTGCGTCCGCACCCACCCATCTGACGGCCCTGACAATAGAACCCGAAAAAATTGTTTTTAAAAATTGAGGAACCCCAAAAGGGTCTTACAATATCAAAACATGGTTATTTATGAACCAAAATAGGTCTTTATGAATCAAATAATGGCTCTTTATAACCTTTTTAGTAGAACTCTTTTGGTTCGATGGTTTGAGAGGATTAGAACCCCTTTAGAACCATTTATTCATAGAGCGTATAGGCCTACTCTCGTAATCGTTTTCTACAAAAAATGAAAATACGTATAGTTTCGAAAACCATATTAGAGTGAACTGCATCAAAAAGCCATAGGCTACATCGAAATTTGATGTTAGCTGATTAATATCTCGCAGACGGGTAGCGAATTGCTCGAGGAGGCCCCTGTGTGTTGGAAAGTGCGAGAAAAAAGTTCTGTCAATTACCTTTCATTTGTAATTGTCGAGGCATAGGACAACTATACAATAAACTGAATATATGCCCTATGCCTCATACTTTCCAAACTCAATCGAGGTAGGTGTAGACTTATTTCGTTAACGAACTGATAATGGCACCATGTTTACACTCTCATGCGGCGGGAAGAGTCCAACATATGAGTAAGATATATTATTTTCAATCTATCAATCAACCTATCCTAATTAAAAAGTGTAGTCATATAACACGGACATTATGATTGTTCACGCTCTCCTACGATTTTTCTTTCTGTAACTGGTTCTTAAATATTGTCACGTATACTGCATGACTAGTATGACCATCTCATCCTCCCCTGCTTACGCGGGAAAAGGGTTGCACAATCTGATGAGGCTACCATTGCGGTTATGAAACGTCGACCATTAGACAAAAACTGCCACGTTATAGGATTTTTACGCATAGACAAGTAAGTAATAAAACTCATTTTGTGTGTGTGTGTGAATAATAATAAGTTCATGGGCATTTCAAATGGTACCAGAAATAATGTAATGATTGAATTCCTTACCTGAGGGGGCCCGCCTACAGCAACCTGTGGGTTATTCCCAGGTGGATAATACGGAGGCGGTATGCCACGAGGAGTAAGAGAGAATTGTTCACGACGTGCAGGAACAGCGGCCGCTGGTGTTCGCGAAAAACGGGATATTCCCACACATCCAATCAACCCGAGGATGAATACTAGTACTAACAGTCCCACTCCTCCTCCGATTCCAAGGATTAGGGCTTGAGATACCTTGATTCCTACACAAAAGAATAAGTGCCACAGCAAAATATATGTGAACGAAATAATTGTGTAAGCTTCTACAGCGCAGATATGCGACGAAAGTAGTTGGTCGATCTGTCGCCGAGGAATGTTTAATTATTAGATAATAGTTTTGAGTTAATTTTTGAAAGCAAATTTTCTATGGCTATAAAAAAGCAGATGTACTCCCACTAAGGCCGCACTGAACTGCAAAGTAAGTGAGTATGGCTCGTACGTGTGCGTGACTTGTACGTATCCCTTATCGTATAAGTATATGTACAAGTCACTTACATACGTATTGGCCATGCGTACTAATTGGCAGTGATTCCTAACTTTGTCATTCCAGGTTTACTGACACTGCACAGAGTACTGTGGTCTCGATATGTTAACAAACTCTACCGGCATTGTCAAACTGAATTTGACCATTCGATGTTCTTATTTTTGTTTTTTCATTTGCGCCATGTTTTTTGGAACGAGCGCTCGATAAACTCTTTGTCAGCCGCCAGCAATTCAATACAGTGTTTTACCGTACGGAGTATAAAGAAGCCGGTAAAAAGAGGAATTAAACTTTCTTGACACCGAAGAGAGACATTGTATTTTGTCTATGGTGGCATAGGAAAACCCTTCACATGGTCATTTTCTAGCAACTTGTTTTTTATTTTTATTTGGCAGCAAGCTACATATATTCTACTGATTTCAGAACTGTTTAAATTTTTCAAAAATTCCATCTAGAACTACAGTTATAGTGTTTTAAAGAAGGCAAGTTTATACGTAACAATAAAACATGAAACTTGAAAAATTCAAAGGTTAAAGTTCCGTACATAAAATCTTTGAATTTCTTTAATAAAACTATGTGTTATTATCACACAGAATAGCTTGTCTTGTTAAAAGGACTTTTGATATTAATCTAATTTGTTTGCAATGTTATTACAATTTTAAATTCTTAACTTTCAAAATCTTTACATTGTCAGAATTCACAAGTGGTTAACATGGTCATATCTATCCCTCCAAGGCTATAAGATTTCGGGCAACTTCACTTTTCAACGTTTTCAATGGGCGCCACCATCTTGGATTTTGACGACAATACAGTGAAGTACAGCCAACTATGGCACAAGACTTTTAACATAGGAAATTGTATAAAATATCACTTGATTTCAAACTGTTATTTGAAGTAATAGTTTGCATTCCAAAATGTGGACATTTTAGGAAATAACTGGCGATAAATGGGTGTTTCCTCCACCGGGTTGAGTGACCTGTTGCTTCGAAGAAATGTGATGCGCAGTAAATTATGTGACCTAAATATCAATGCGCATGTACATTTTCATACAGGGCATGAATAGAGCTTTCAAACGATATCAAATTCAATGGGGTGCATGTTAAGTTCAAGAAGGAGTTAGAGGACATTTTAGTTCATTCACCTCTGATTTCTTGGCAAAAAAATTGATAATCAAGGTTCAAAAAAATAAACTTTACATCTGCAATTGTGCATAAAAAACTGCTGGGGCCTAAAGTTAAAGGTCTAATCCCTATCTTGGGACCAAAGTTGGAGATTTGAATTGGAACTCATTTGTTAGGAATAATTTGGCTTGACCCAGATATCTCAATATTAACATTAGCGACTTCCGACGGGTTTTCCCATACCACCACGCATATTGTTTTAAATTGTTACCATCACTACCGCCCTCAGCGTCCTCATCCTCATCAGCATCTGGTAGCCCGCCATCATCGTCCGTAATAAACACCGTCAACACATTGGGGTAGATGAGCGCGTTATTGCTACTCGGAGAAGGATTTGACAGGATCACTTCAAAAGCTTCCTGTGCTTCACCATCCTCGTCATCCCGAATTTCTACTTCAATATCGATTTTGGTTTGTCCGTTTGCAAAAGTGACCTCTCTGTTGATATCTAGGTAGTCTACATTATTGCCCTCCGCTGGTGAAGCACCGTATAGGGAGTCGGCGGTAATTTCACGAGTGGAGACCCCTGGAAATAGTCAATTGGTTAATATTACACTGGATCTAACAAGAGATAATGAAGTTGATTTTGTGTTGTAAAATCTGATGGAATCCTTGAGCATGGAAAAAGCGACATTTTGGCTTCAAACTAGTTTAACAAAAGTTAAGTAACCTTTGAAAAACCAATAGACCGATATCAATATAAAAGCACCGTTGTAAATATTTGAGCCAAAAGTTGTTTAAGTCAGTGTGAATGATATAATTTTCTTAGAATTCAAATTTTACTAACATCAACAAACATAGTGTGTATCCATGTTTACACACGCAGATCATTTAACACAATATGGTTCACCCCGATAAGGCTGTGGTCCCGGCTGTGATGCTTAATCCGTGCGCTGGTCTCCATAATAAGTGACTTGAAACTAAAAGCTAAAGTTTGCATCTCTAATCATGCAAACTCATGAACAATGAGCCGAGACTATTGCAAATGTTTCTGCGTCCGAATGGCCACATCATTTATTTCCATGAGTGTTTGTACCGTGAAAGATGTAAAAAGTACGTAATAGTTCAAAAATTACGTAATAATCGTAACAAATATACATAATAGATAAGAAGCGAACATGGTCTACTTGTGGGATGCAGAAACACCCCTCCATTGATAATAAGATATGGGAGTCTACGGGTCAACTCCTTGACAACGTATCATTTATTGCTAATTTACACCAATCGGCTTTCAGATGTAAATGGCCACGAGCCAATCACTGCAGAAAGAGGTGCGTGTCATGAAAATAGATATTCTTCCTCTTCGTATTTTGTTTTCAACCCTCGCAGACGTGCGGTATAATTTCCCTTCGTGTATTATTATTTGAGAGCGTTTCTGTTACAGTAATAAAAGTGGCCGAGAAAGGAATGGCGGCGAAACATATGGAAGTCGTAGTGTCGTTGTATTTTCATGTATCTTAAACCAGTGTGCCTGAATTACTGTAAGCAAGTCAAATATTTGGTCTACAAACTGTTAACAGCTCAATCGAACCATGTCTATCACGCACGGCAACTCGTCGATCTTGATTTTAGAAAAGCTTTTGATAGCATCGATAGGAAATATCTGTTTAAAGTGTTAAATGAACATCATTTTGGTGATGACTTTATAAAAAGCTGTATAATGCAAAATGGCAATGTCTCAGAGTTCTTTGAGATAGAAAATGGTGTCAGACAAGGATGCCCTCATCGGCTTTGTTATTTATTATTGCAATAGAGAGTCTTGCTTGTAAAATTAGACAGTGTAATAATATAAGAGGTAGTAAACTCCCTTTAGATAATTATCCAAGAAATGAAGCCCAAATATCGCTATATGCAGATGACATCACAATTGTTGTTAGCAAGAAAAGAGATGTAAAGGAAGTATTGGATATTTTAAAGAGTTTCTCTTTATTCTCTGGGCTGAAACTAAATGTAACAAAAAAAGAAGGTATGTGGATTGGTTCATGTAGACAAAGGCAAGAGAAATTATGTAATATGAAATGGAAATAACATCCTGATAATGTAGTTAAATCTCTGGGCATTTATTTTAGTACAAAACCAGTTAGGGGCCATATCCAAACTCTCAAGTGATTTTATAGCGTTTTTATACCGATTTTACCCCGGTATTAAAACGATATTTTTTTCTATTGTTAAAAGCATCGGAAAAAGATCGGTGATTATTACCCCGCTAGAGCTACGCCTCTCTACTTATCTGGCGTTAACAATAGAACTATTGTAGTACTCTCGATGGCTCAATTAGTGAAGCAGACAGATGAAAGCGCGAGGAAGGTTGTGTTATATTCTTTAAGAAATACTATAAGCTTTTTACGATCGGATTTAAAAAGCTTATAGTATAGTATCGAGGTTATTTTAAGGGTAACAAGAAATGTAATAATGTAAGCAATACGATTATTTCTGTGGCCAAAATGTGCATTAGCAAGTTTAAATATGGAAAGCATCCAAATGTTGTTGCGTTATTATTGCATGAGCTCAGAGTTAGACGACTAACATAAATGTTGGAATTAAGTAGCTTGAATACAATTTGAAAATATGATAACTTATTATTCAACATAAGCATGAATTATCTCGTATGGCATTTCTCAAATTAAGATATAGGCCTACATTGTATTCAGTTTTAAGGATAGATTAAGTAAGTAAGTGTTTATAATGATGAATAGAAATTATGCTATATGTTAATGTAAAAGATTGAATGTATGTACAATGTAATATTGATAAGTGGCGATAAATAAATACAATAGATAAAAAACAACTCGTCGATCTGGTCATTGATGCCGCTATGATGATATGTATGCAGTTGATATTGATGATATGTGTTCAGGTTAATTAGAAAATTATAACACTATATTCAAAATAGCACACCAGGTAGTGTTACAGATTACTACGAAAGGTAATTACCGGTTGGCCATTAACTATACCATTGCCGTGGCAGACCTGAATCGCTGCACATCACATTATATGAATGGGCGCTTCTTATCTCTTTAGGTATACTTGCATGTCTAAGTTAAGTCTTATTCTGGAGCCCAACGTATTGGTTTGGCGGCCCCGCCTAAGAAGTTTCCGATCCTGTGACCGATGCGCTATTGTACTTACTGACTGAAGTAGTACCAGCTGTTACGCCATTCAGATACCCAACTCGTTGAATCGTCAGTCTTAATGACGCTATAGACTCTGGGACAGTTACAGAGTTTTCCGTTGCAATACCATCTGGTATCGGCGCAAAATTCACTGTGTCTGTGTGAAGAGATTGAGCGAGAACATTGTAATATTATTAAGTCACAATACCATCAAAAAACCTATTATTTTATTTAAAAATATTTATGATACAAAATAAAAACGCTGCTAACACTATGAATGTATGTGGACTACGCAAAACTATTCAAGCTTTGTGTATATTTATATTGTCTCCTTTTAGAGGGTCGCGGATGGTGTAGTATACAAATACTACATGCTAGAGGTGAAAAAGAGCAAAATTTTCCCCGAGGTACTGGCTACGGGCCTATCACCCCTCACCCGGGTGATAGGCCCGTTGCCAGTACCGAGGGAAAAGAGTGTGCCCTATTGCCTCGATCATACCATGTAGTATTTGTTTTATTACACCTCACTGTGACTCTGGGGATGAGGTTGTAGGGAATTGGCATGATTAGTTCATGAATATTTATGAGGTGTAATCATAATAATTATTATCATTATTAGTTATAATAGCAATGAATTTAGCCATGGATCGAATGTCGATTGTGGCCTGCGTGTTGGCGCTCAGTCAAGACACACACAATCCATTGGCATACCGACAAATACCACGAACTACCAACAATTACTTGGTAAAACTGGCGTATCCTATACGACTACGATCGTTTAAATATTAAAATGTTAAGACCCAAACTGGGGGAAATCAGCTACACACGATTGACAACAATCTTTTTGCTGCAAAACATTGTATATGAACATAGTTCTAACTTGTTACTGAAATTGAAACTCAAACTCACTGTCATTATCTTCGATGGTGATGAATTCTACTCTCTGTCCAAGATCAGTGCCACTGCTGCTAGCTAAATAGACGAAGAACCCTTCTGGACCTTCCAATGCCTTGTCGTCATAGATTTTAACATTAAACGGTAATGTTTGGACATTTGGAGCAAACGTCAAAGATCTTCCTGACAGAGGTTCAAAGTCTTCCAGTGAGGTCGCTTCGCCATTGAGTGTTGATATATCTATACAAGTATAGGGAATTATTTTACTTTTGGTTCAGGCTGGATTCACCTTTGCTGCATTAAGGGGAATTATCGGGCTAGCTGTTAGAGCCATTATGGCCTAAGTACACCAGCGTTCTTCTCCATTACGTAAAATATGATGAAAACGTCAAAAAGCAGCGAAGCCGTCATCAATGCCCCGACAGTTTTGAAGGGGCACTGAGAGATTTCTCAAAATATGAAACTAGAAATTATTCCCTAGTTTAGGCAATAAAATGAAAATACAAGACAGTTTCTCTGTTTTTCAGAGAGCCATTTAATGTTTTCTGCTTTTTGATTTTGATGAATGTTCACTGCCAAATAGATCAGGGCGGTCATCACTATGTTTCAGGTCACAAATCATGGGTGGACTTCAATGTTATTCATGGCATGATTCATTGGGTAACCCATCTGGGGGTGATTTCGATACATCTGATATATTAAATCTATGGATACATAGATTAAAATCATGAAATTAACAAGATCGCAAAATTAATAAGCTTAATAGCTCTTAATGATTTTAGATGGTAATGGACGCAATACCCCTTTGAAAGCTTCAATTTCAGGCCACTTGTCCCGGAGAACACATTTTCAGGTTAAATACAGTAACTTTGACATGTTAATTGGACATCTGACTACAACATTGTCTTCCCAAACAAGGCCAGGAGTCTGAAGTTGAGTTGGTTGAAAGTGCTGAATTTCGTTTTTATTGTTGCTTGGGTGTATTGAGTTGTGTTGCATCGTATCTCTTTTACTTTAAAGGGAATAGCGCATGGTGAGGAAAAGAAACCGCTGACGACGATTTTGTACCAGCTAAACCTTAGCTCATAACTAATACATCACTTACATCATACGATAGAAAATGCGTTCAATCAAATGAAGGATGGTTGATTGAGCGCGCCACCCACATTGGGTTAAGAGTTTGTTGTAGAGTCGCACACAATACCAAATACACAATTACAGACTGCGCCAATGTCCAACTTGTTTAGATTCAAATAGTCGCCGCGCGCTGTTCAATTTTCGTTAGAATCCTCACCATGACCGCTTCCCTTTAAGGTACATTTTTCTTTTAAAACTGCCAAAATGTTTTAGTTTAGGCTTTTACGGGCAGTAATCTCAATGATATCTCTGTGATAGTCAATTATGTTATACTGTTCTTACACGCGGTCTCGGTATCTGTTCCCGGTCCTGTTCTTTCAACATGACACGTCACACTGCCGACAGATTCGTCGACGAATCTGCTGGGACAACTCAGCTGGAATGTACCTATAATAATCAGGTGGAAAATGGTGTACAAGATTAAAATTAAACTCATAGTAAATAAAAACAGAAACAATCTGAATGTATTGGAGGAATCAGATTAAGTAATCATTAGATTATATAGCAACATTTATTTTACTCCTTTATTTTTAAGTTTGTCAGCTACAATTTAATACCACAGTTGTCACTAAAGACTTTTAAATGTCCGAGATGGCATGCCTACATTTTCAAATGTTACACATTTAAATGTTTTTAAGGAGTGGCAATATCAGGCCATTGACCATCATCTGAATTATACATGTATGTCCTGCGTTCTTCCATGCACATGCAGGTACTGTGTGAATTCGATATTCTCTGGAATTCGTTACGCCCATTGGTCATGATCGTCATGTTCATTCCGCCTGATCTTTTTCATTTGTTACTGTTTGAAAATTCATCATTTATCAGAAACTATCATAAACTTAGGGAGCAGTTCCATTTGTACGCGATAAAAATTGCGAGAATGTTCCGGGCCCCGATGAGTTTTTTATCAGGCCCCGATGAGATTTTTATCGCGTACAGTTGCGAGTAGCAAAGGATTATTTATCGAGTAGCGTATTACCGCTTGTTTAAATATAACGAAAGATAAGTGGTCGGTATGTAAATAGAGCTTCGGGTTATTTATTCTAGTTGTAAGGTACAAATTCAGCATTTCATGTTTTTAGAGATAATGTTATTGATTATGGATGTTTAACGTAAATTGTATTATCCTCGTGTATTTGCTAAACAATGTCCCGCTCTATTTGCTAAACATACCCCAGGGTATGGCAGAGGCCTCGTATCGGGCCCCGATGTCTATTTTATCGGGGCCTGATGACTATTTTATCGCGTATCAACTTGAAAAGTATCGGGTCCAAAACATATCAGGCCCCGATACAGTCGCGATAAATTTATCGCGTACAAATGGAACTGTTCCCTTAACGATAATGTATCACATCGCAGCGTATCGTGACAGACTGTAACATTCCAATGCACCTTCGTCTGAAGGCTATTCTTTGAGCAGAATATACTAGTAAATATCCAGTTTTTTCTTTGGTGTTAGATTGGGATTTTGTTGAACGTGAAATCTTGTATCAAGTGAGTTAAAGGCCTGCTACCCCTTACCGTCATCATCGCGGATGTACACAACCGTTTCTCGGTTATTCTCATCAATAGTAGCCTGCAACTCCGTGGTCGAGCGGCTCTCCAATCCACGGATGCGCACGGAGAAACTCTCCACGCCCTTCTCCTCGAATGTATCATCATATACAACTACACATGCTTGTTCTTCGTCATCGTTTTGGTTGAACGTTACCGTGAAGTCTCTATCATCAAAGTCACTGTTGGGCGTTGCTGCTGTGGAAACACCGGCGATGGCTCTTGGTGTAACACTTATAGCTAAATCAGATACAGTTTGGATATTGTAAGTTGCTTAATCAGATGTTGATCCTAAATCGTTGTGCTTTTATATCACATAGCGAGACGATTACATACCTGATGGGCTAAACACGTTGGTCGTGACAATTTTAGTGACTCAAGAGGACTTTCTGATTCGCATATCGCTAACAGTTCATCACATATTCGAATAAGTCGCAACGATTTATATACTAGGTGGTTTATGGCAAGTGACCTGGAGCGACAAGCCAATAACTGTAGACCAATATTGCTATTGATTTAAATGGATTCGTTAAAACCCAAATGAAGTGAATAAGACTCTTCATCTGGAACTGCTGCAGGAATCATTCAGCGACTCAGTAGTATTTATTTGCGGCCGTCTTGTTTCATAATCATCAGTAGAATACATCATCCAATAAGCAATTTGAAATGAAGAGAACACCGTAAGGGATGTGGAGATTTCAACAGCAGTTGAGTTAGATAAACCATCTATTTACGTTCGTTATTAATAGCGCGGAAACACCCGTGACCTTTATTTTCATACCCGATAAAGGCGTCCACCCAGTCGTCATGCCAGTACCATACGCGCGCTAACCGTTGTTGTCCTTATAATATACATCAATGTATTTCATTACAAATTCGTCGGCTATCATGGTATCATGGACAATAGGACACGCTCGGTTGTTTTCTATGAGAATGTATGCCTCAATTAACCCATTTGCCGTCGCACTGTACGTGGCATTACTTGGTTGTGGTCAGATTCATTGCTCATTCTCACGCCCGCCGCGCGTTTTTCTAACAATGTTCTCTAATCGAACACTATCTATATATAATATTATGCAATATTGATCGGTAAAAACCATGCGCGTCATAAATAACGTTTGAAAATGGATGGAGAACAGGTGCCACTGTCAATTATTACGGTACTCATTATTTGTCTAATGGTGCACTCGGCCTTAATGGATAATTTCGTGTCTCTTTATTAAAAGACATTGAATATTTAAGATAACTACTTACATACGACATCAGCTCTAGACAATGGTCCCGTACGATACAAAATAGGACAGGCCCTCTCCACACCTTCATTGACGGTTATCTCTGGATCACGCATCCGAATGACCACCGCTAGAGATATTGTAAAAAACCCAACTCATTTAGTATTAAAGGCATATACTTATACGAACTGGCATTTCTTTTTCAAAACTGTAGAGTAAGTTACACTTAAAGGAAGGGTCCCGCAAGCACAATATTGAGCATTATTTGTTAGAAAAAAATTATCGAGCTCGAAATTAAGTAATTATATAGAACAAAACACCATACTAGTCACAAAAATGAATAAAAACTGCCATCACTCAACATGCAATTTTTAAAATTCGCGGTGATCGAAAGTCCCGATGTCGATGACGTCATGGGTTTCGGTGTTCAAATTTGCGCATGTGCATTGTATAACTATGACATCATCGACACTGGGACTTTCGATTGCCGCGAATTTTAAAAAGTGCATGTTGAGAGATTGCGGTTTTTATTTGTTTTTGTCGCAAGTGTGGTGTTTTGTTCTATATAATTACAAAAGTTGGGCTCGATAGTTATTTTTCTAACATATAATGCACACTTTTATGCTTGCGGGACACCTCCTTTAAAATGTACAATGTTTGTTAACATCTCTGCTATATATTATAAGTCGCTATTATAATAAATAGAGTAGATCATTTTACGTCGCTATCATGAATCGAGTAGATATAATTGGTTTTTTTTTTATCAAGATGCGAATAAACAACCCCGTATAGTTAAACGATGTTTTAGGATTTAGAATGTGATAGATTTCAAGTACCTACCGTCATTGTCTTCTATCCCAATTACCAATGTGTCGTCCCCATCGATACTGCAATCTGCGTTCGACAACTTCACCTTAAAATATTCCACTATTTCCGGGATATCATCATCGTGTATTGCTATGTTGATCCTCTTTGAGTTCTCGCCGGATCTGAATGTCACATTAGTTGCCAACGGCTCGAAATCTTCGTAAGGTAAAGCGTCGCCTCGGCGACCGCCGTTTATTGTCGACGCTTCGATATCTGAAGGAAATTAGTTTCAGCAGCCGTGCATCAATATTACGATATTCAATATTAGTGATAACATCTTCACTAGTCTATTTACGCAAGCCCAGAGGGAACACGGGTTTGATAAGGGGGCTCGGGTTTAATGGGGATACAAGGTTTCAAACATTACAACGTAACTAATCGTTTCAAAACCTTTAGGCCTACCCAGATATAAAAAAGGTCGAGATTTTAATTTGGAGGCAATCACGACCTGTTATCTATTACGTTGCTTGAATTCTGTTATGGTCAGTCCTTGGTTGTCATCCACGATATTAATGGAAATGAAAGTGGAAAATGAAATCTGACTACCTTTTATGAAAATAGCGATTACGCAATGCGGCTTATCGACTTCCGAATCATTCTACGATTGACCCAAGTTCCATCTATCCGAGTTTCAACCTGACCCTTTTAACGCTTTATTTTTCATTGATAAACCTTTTGGGCCGTTTTCACGTACTAAACACGGTTTTAGCTTAAAACCATCTCTAACTAAACGTGTGTCTACATAAACGCGAGTTTATCTTTAAAACGATGTATTTAACAAAACACGATTTTAAAGTCCACAAATCTCGTTCCCAGAGTGGTCGTGCGTCACTGTATACTGGTATTCAATTTGATGTGGCCCAACTTGGGTTACAATAGATATCGACCGAATTCCTCAAGTGCACATGTAATTTTAACACTACACAATCTGCACGTCAGCTTGCACCGAGCACGGTTGAGTAATCATTCAAGGCGTACAATTAGTGCGCGTTAAACTACACCCATACCCATGTTTAAAGAGTGAGTTAGATGCGTGTTGAAGTTAAACAAATTTTCGAGAATTGTGTTTTGTTAAACGATGTGTTTAATGTCCGTGCTAGCTTAACAGCGGGTTTAAATACGTACGAGAATACGTCCCTTTATGCTTTGACCACAAGAATCGCTAGATTGACGAAGTTGGCGTCAATTTCTCTTTAAAATTACCATTTCCCGATATCTTCCAATAAACAAAGCTTGTTTTAAGTTCCACCGTAATTAGATTCACCCAAAATCCAGTATTTTGCCGCGAAGTAGAGTTTAACAACGCTATACCGCTTATTTAGCCTGGGACAAGTGGGACAGTCTGCGATGAAGACAAGCGGCACGGGGCTATATACACTGATCGTTTGATTTGAAGACATAAGGCGGAGATCCTTCGTGTGATGAGAGGAGGGGGAGATGGCCATTTATCAAGCACTTACACACACTAGCTGGACGATCAATATATCCCATTCTACTGACAATGACTTCAATTGTACTACCAACCCCCTCCGACACCTTTATACTGCTACCACCAGGTGAAGATAAGAAGAAGGTACCTGTAAAATATTAAGATATAGGTTAGATTATCCTTCTAATGATATTAAGTTATGATAAATTATATTGGAGTATCCCTTTAATTGTATTAGAGAGGCCGATATTTGCCATTTGCAATACCCCGCACACCAATCATGGCGTGGCATATGTACAAACAAACGAGTCACTTTTTTAGAAGTAAACAAAGATTTAGTTGAGTCCTTTTTGTGATAATTTTTATTAAATTTAGAACAGTACCTTGCTACAATGGATTTTCAAAATGTGGAACAAGACAGGAGGAATACAATTTTAGCTATCACACACCTTGGACCGGGCCCTTCGTATTACAAGCCGTCTTAATCAAATCACGTGACCCAACATTATCAGCGGGTCAGTTGCATGATGAAGTGTGATGGTTTCACGCGCAACGTAGAAGTTGTAAAGATAAGCTCTATAATTAATCTAATTTATAACTCTATGTATACTCACAGTCATCGTCAATAATCCTTACGGTGCACGTGCTCATGAAGGGATCCACAAAAGTCTTCAAAGTCAGATTTCTCAGTTCAACGTCGAAAGTCTCATCTGACTCTTCCAAATTATCGTCATTGATAATGACCTCGTGAGTAACGGTTCTCTCGTTCGCGCCGAAGGTCTTGACAACATTTGTGCTGACGTAGTCTCCGGATCCTGCCACGGATCCTGCCTGTGCCGTTATGGGACTTGTGTACAATACTGTACAGGAACAAAAAAAACCGAAATGAAAATATTTCATAGGCGTAGCTGCGAATTTAATACCGGACTTCAGAGTAAACTGGCATATGCTGATTACATACTTAGGTCGCTAAACGATACAGGTCGTTCCCGAAGACGTGTTTTACGTCATTTGCTGTTCCAACGAATGCAATTAAGATAGCGGCGACCGCACGCGACTTGTCAAAAATCCGGACAGGTCACATCAGGACGCTATGCCCAAATCGCTGTAGTCAACGTCAATCCAACTCGTGCGCGACCGGTCGTTTGATCTGACAAGTAGCTGTGCGCGATTTGTATTTCAAAGTCCAATCGAGCGACTCCAAATCGCCACGTCCTGCGACCGCAAGTATGTTACATAATGGCAAAAAGCACATGGTCAGAGTGACGTTTTGATTACGATAATTACCATTAACAAAACATATGGCATAAAATAACGACTAAAGCATATATTATTCTATACAAAAGAAGCTAAATGACTTACGGACAGAATCCGGTCTACTGAGATCTCCAGTTCGTTCCAAAATGACGGTCAGTTTTCCACTCCTTTCGTACACACTGTTGTTGTCTCCACAATTTGTCATCCTCACCGTTACTGAATAATTGATAAACGAAATAATTATGTGACCAGAAGGGAGATCCGTTTATTTTTATCTTATCGAAAACTTTTCAAATTGAGAAAGATAAAACCAAATATCTACGTATAGATCCGGGATTTTTTGTCATTTGCCGTTGGCAACAAAGCAAAACATTTTAACCCATCAATTTGTACGCTCTACTCAACCATACACAAGATCGTTCCTAGTGATCGCGTGATAACATGGTTAAGATCATGACAATCCAAAAATAAACTGAAATACTTTGGCGTTGTGATGTGATCAATAAAAGGCCCTTCCATACTCCCACCATTGGGCAGAATCCAACGTCGATCGATATCGACGCGTGAGGTGATGCAACGTCAACCTTTACCCACAGGTGTCGGTGGACGCCCGACAACGGGAGTATGAACCTACAGGTGTACTACGTCCAATCTTTACTCTTATCAGTGGTGATAGAGATAATTCCAGAGAAAGGCGCGGTATATACTGCACGCGCAAACACAGGTACCCCTCCTTATTTCATCATGGGTTACAAAGTCAGCGCCTTAGAATAGTGCGAGTGATAATCTGCGATCGTTATAGCAAGGCATTGATTATAGTAAACGCTTTGAATTCACTGCACATAGGTAGATGAATGCATAAAGTTTATGGTTGGTGAAGGAGTGATTGACGCCATTTTAGGGAGGGGGAGCTGGGGAAGAGCACACGCCAAACTTTTCACGCACCATCATCATTAGTGATAGCAACTGTTGTGGTCAAAGGTTCACACAGTTCTCCGTCAAACGCATCTATCAACGTCACGTCAAAGTACTCCGTCGATTCTTCGATATAATCTGCCGTGGTGGGCACGCTTATTGTCGTAGAGGTCCCGGATGTAATGGTGACCAGTTGCCAGGCTGAACTTGCCACGGTGAAGTCTGTCTGGGACAACGCACGTGGGACATCTTGCAAGCTATCTGTACCTATGGTCAAATCTAAATAACGGGGGATGGCATGAAGAGAACAGTAAGAACAAGTTAATTTTAAAATATTTTACATCTTCCGGGACATTATAAATACTAAAAGCTCGCCTTGCTCTGGTCCTCGGTTTAACTGGACCTTCGATTTTGATTGGCCCAGGATTTAAGGAATTGTTTCGTATCTCTAATATAGGTTAATTCATCCATCATGTGACCCTACACCATTAGCGAGTCAGTTTTTTTCTTTCTTTTTCATTAAGAACATTCATCTTTAGACAAAATAATCAACAACAGAGAAACTTACTAGCCGTTAACGGGTAAGTTAGCTCCTGAGAATCTGTTCTCTCGCACTTTATGGTAATATCTGCTGATATGCCTTCAACTACTGAGAGCCTTTCTTTATCCATACTCCAACAGCCTGTAAGTTTAAATGTTAAAACAGATCCATGTATAGAAACACTATAACATTTTCTCCTGCTATATGAGAGACCAAAATCGTTGTTCAATATCTTTCAGCGAATATGCATCGCCAAATTACAACCGGTGACCAGGTAAGGGGCAGTTGTTACTATAAGAATTACATTGGTGTAGTACCGTGTATTCATGCGAGAGGGTATTGCGCGAATGAAAGGCCGGACGAGAGCAATTATCAAGCACAAATTCAAGTATTCTTCTGACGGAGGGAGTCCCACAAGGTTCTGTATTGGAACCACAGCTCTTCACCATGTACACTGCCCCTTTGGGTGACATCATTGAAGCTCATGGTATAATGCTATTCGCAAACTGGAGCAATGTGGTCATGATGTCAAAGCATGGTCGATACACAATAAACTGATGCTGAATGACTCTAAGACAGAGGTTATATTTGTAAGTTCCAAATTTGTGAAAACTCTGACCTTCCCTAAAATAAAAATCGGTGAATCCGACATAGAAATCGCCAGCGCAGCTTAAAATATTGGTGTGATTATCGACTTTTCCCTGGATATGAAAGGTCATGTCTCGAACATTGTTCGTGCGGCTTCCTTTGCCATTTACAAGATCGGCAAGCTCATCAAACATCTTGATCGCGAGTCAACTGAGCGACTTGACCACACCTTTGTGTTATCAAGACTTGACAGCTGCAATAGCCTTTTGTATGGACTTCCTCAATACCAAATTGCCAAGTTACAACGAGTGCAAACTTCTGCTGCCCGACTCGTGTCAAGGTGCTCAGGCGTGACCATATGAAGCCGATTCTTTGTGAGCTACACTGGCTCCCTTTTCAGCAACGCTTACAATACAAGATAGCTCTGCTCACATTCAAGGCATTGAACAATATCGCACCAGCATATATCACAGAACTCGTAACTAAATACACTCCCGGGAGAACTCTTCGTTCTTCTTCTCAAAATCTTCTTCGCATCCCGGCTACAGGAAACACAAACTTTTACAGTAACAAAACTTTTGCGATCGTAGCACCAAAGGTTTGGAACAGTTTACCATCATATATTCGCTCAATGTCATCTCTTGGCCAATTTAAGAAGTGTCTCAAGACTCATATCTTTAACATGTTTAAGGGGGGTATGGACCCTCAGCATAGCCAACGTAAAACTGCCGTAACTTCTTCAATATTCATTTAATCTTATAAAAGGATACAGTTTTTTGCAGGAAAGGGTTCAATGAATCCAACCATGATAATGAAATTAACCATTTTGGAAGAATTATAAAAAACACGTTTTTTGACCCATTTTCGGTTCTGCAAAGATAACTCAAAATATATGTTGTCAAATGTTGTCTTACTAGTTTTCTGATAGTCCTGATAACATTCCCCAGGGTTATTTTTTGTTTTGTTTTGAATATCTTATTTATTTTTTGAGTTATAGACCAAAAAGTGCCAACAAATGTGATTTTCATGATTTTGGCACTTTTTGGTCTATAACTAAAAAAATAAATAAGATATTTAAAAACAAAACCAAAAATTGCGTAGTACATTTGCTGCATTCAAATTGTTGAAATATTACAAGTCCTAAAATGTGCCGCTACCCAGCCGTAGATGCCGTAGTGCATTTGCTGTATACAACTTGTTGAAATATTACAAGTCCTAAAATGAATGTTATCAGGATTATCATAAAACTAGTATGACAAAATTTGACAAAATATATTTGGTCAAAAAATTAAAAACTAAACAATGTTTAAAAGAAATCCTAGATAATTGCCTTTAGATGATTTTGGTGTAATTTCGGCATTTTTTACCAAAAATATGAAATTTAGTGAAATGTTTGTAAAATTTGATAGCAAAATTGGATTCTATGACTCAGTTCCTTTCCAAAAATGTAAACTTTAACTCACATTAATAGTTCAAAATTTACAGCGTTTGATAAACTTCATGTAAAAAGGGTTAACACCCCCTTCTTTCACAAAATAGACTAGATTCCTGGGTTGCACGAAGTGGGTTCTTCCCCAGGAGCAAGGTTTTGAGCTTAACATTTATACTTATAGGTTTGATAAAAATCAGATTACAATATCATATGTTAGCTATAGTGTTGTTTAGATGTACGTACCATAGTAATATTTGTACATTTGAGAAGAATTTTTGTCAGGGAGGCATGAACAAAAATGATTTGCGCTAAAATTGTAAAATTTCGTCTAATTTAGTACGAAAATGTGCGCGAAGCGCGATTTTTGTTCCCTTTTTATGCTCAAATTGTCGATTTCTTTCTAATTTTAACTAAATAGAATTTTTTTTTTTTTGGGGGGGGGGGGGGTGGGGGCACACAAATATATTTTTGGGAAATCCCCCCCCCCCCCCCCCCTTGCCCCTGTAGCGTCGCCTCTGGGAAAAAGCAATAAAGCAATAAACACGTTAGTATACCTGCAACCACAGCTCATAACCCAAAGTTGCATTTTTTCTCTTCATCTATTTTCCCCCTTTTCCCCAATACTTTGTCTTTTTCCACTTGGCATTATTTCCCCAATTCTGCTCATTATTTCCCGGGAGCGGTGCTCCCTGCTCCCGCACTTTGTGCAACCCTGCTAGATCCCAACGTCCCTTAATAACTCAATAACCGCCATCTTTGCTATGCTGATCAAATCGCTTGGGCCCGGTGATGACGGAACATGGATTCGGTCTACTCACAATCATCGTCCTCTATATCCACGTTTGCAACGGAGCTATCAGCCAAAACACAGGCAGCTAACGTTAGCGGATTCTTGACCAGAACAAGTTGGAATCTCTCGAGATACTTTTCCACTAGTTTGTCATCTGTCACGGTGACGGTCAGGGATGTGGTCGTTTGTCCTTTCGGTATAGTCACTGTGGTGTTCACGGCTGTGTAGTCCTCTGGGCCTGCGCTGGCTACAGGGATTATTGGTTGGGACTTCACATCTTGTATTGTAAAATAATGGGAATAAATGGGAAAAGTATGAGTCGAAATTGGGAAATTTTTATAACGGATGTCAAGCAACGTCCCCTTACCCTTGCTAGATTCAGTGACGAAACATTTGGTGTTGGTACCATAAACCCTCGTCTAACGTAAGCATGTTTGTATTATTATACGTGTCAGCGTATACGTACGTTGTATGCCCAAATAGCGACGTTTCCAGGTCCAAAATATTAGATCAAAGCGAATGACAAATTGAAAAATGATCTTCTGTCATTTTATAACACAGACACAAAACTGTATAGTTCGCACAATTATGAAAGTGCTAATGCTTAACATTGCAGTATCCTTTGATACAAACAGTTTTCACAAAGGAACTTGTTGGACACCCTGCATTTTTATATCACTAGTTTTTGAGCATGTGTGTATCCGTTTACGAGACGACAAACAAGACATTGTCGAACCTGCAACATACCTATAATTGCATCAAAATTGAGAGGTCCATCAACCAGTTCAACTACCACCTCAACTTCGCGGGTCGACTCACTTACGACGTAGTCACTAGATGACTTGAAGTGAAAAATCACTGAAAAATATCAAATTGTATATCTTTAACATTTATATGAAATGCCTACACTTGGTTCCTACCGTGGGTAACACAGGGAACAGCGTGTCTAAATGGGGGGGGGGGGGGGGGGGGGGGGGGGGGGGGGGGGGGGGGGTTCACGGCCCAACCATAATGATTATTCGGTGAAAAGACTCATTTGGGGCAATGGTAAATTTGATCAATTAGAGTCCTTTTGACTAGGGGCAAATTATGGGGAAGTTTATAAAATAGTTATGTAAATAGTTATATCACGGATAGCCTCAGGCAGTGGATCGTCCCCCTGAACCCCACTAACGGCTTCATTATTGGACCCCACCAAGGGCATATGAGCGAGCATTTTCACCATAGTTAACACTTGCATAGGGGTACGGAAATACATTCTATATAATATATAGATTTATTCTGTAGTTATAGCGAGTTGACCTTGTTTTGCCATCCTCTCCGATCGCCAACCAGTCGCTTGCTTTAATATTTGTATATCATTCACGTACGGTATGTCATTTTGTCTGAAAATATTAGACCCCCGATTCAAATGTTAACTAAGGAATACCTATCGCGAGCGAGCCCCTGGCCCCACGCCGTCATTCATTTCTAAATGTCACCCAGTTTGACAGGTTTTGTTCATCTCTGTAACAGTCACTTACCATCGTCACTCAATATTTTCAAAACGGCATCGGCATCTGTACAAATGACTCCCTCTGACTGGGACTCAATCATGAGCTTAAACGTTTCATCATGACTTGGCAGTGTTTCGCAAGCAAGGTCTTCCAAGAGCTCCACGACGACGTCCACTTCGGTAACGTCAGGTTTAAACTCGACCGGAGTTCCGGTGCTTAGACTCACGTAGTCTTCGTCGGCCGTTGCAAACGGATCAACGTTGTCGGCAGTCCTGACATCTAGTATAGAAGCAGATCAACGGTGAATATAAGTGACCACTTTGATGGTATAATTGCTGGCTCGCACTAAATGAACAGAGGCTACAAATCGATCAGATTTTTAAACGAAGATCGTTATTACCCTTTACAATTTGAGTGTACTTGTATGCGGGACGGCCTATACGATGACAGCAACATGCGCAAGCTAACAGGATGCGTCATCCTTTGATCTTGATGAAGTACCTACCTTTTTGATTGGCAGAGAATGACTTCCAATGTTTCGATAACGCACGGTAGGATACCCACCCTGCCAACATGTCCCATCCAAGTCGAGGGCTAATAGTGCCACAAGTGTTTGTATGTAGGAATATACGATGACAGCAACATAATTAAGCGTAGCTAACGGATAGCGTCATCTTTTGATCTTTATGGTGAACCTAACTTGTTGATTGGCAGAGTATGACTTCTAGTGTTTGGAAAACGCACGGGATGATGCCCACCGTTGAAGGTTGATTATTGACAGCAACTCTTACACAGACGCAGTGATCATAACGCAAATGCTTGGTAACGCGGTAAATCTACGATATGGAATATATGTGTGTTTTGGCTTTCATGTTTTACACGATATGGATCAGATTTCAAACGGGTTAACCAATGAAATTGAAGTATTGTCACCTTCTAACTAAACAATAAAACGTGTTACCAATGAAATTGCAATATTTTCACCTACTAAACGATAAGATAAAACATGGGTGGAAATCATTATTTGATTGAAACATAAGCGGACATTATCCTATATTGTGTTTTGGAATTGATCAAGGTCTGATAGTACAGCTTAGCTTCCATGTTTGGACTCATGTGGTTATCTGGTGAGTGATTACATTCAAATACACTTCCTTTGTGGAAGATTTAAAGGTCATGTCTTCCAAATTGGTCACGGATTTCAAATGGAATAGCCCAATGTCTTTTCATAGAAAAAAGACCCTTTCTCAACTCCTAAGTAATAGTATCTTACATGCTGTAGTCGTGCCCTTAGTGTATCCTGATCGGGTCAGTACTGCCGTTATACTTCTCGTATTCTCATATGCAGAAACTTCTATTTCCTTCCAACAGTAGATGACTTGTTATGAAAAAAGAACAACGATACTATGTAAGATTTAGTGGTAAAAATCCATCAAGATGTGTAGGTTTATACCATCTACCTTGATTCGGAAAAAGTGTACTTTAGGTCCCAGATACTGGTATACTAGAATCGTTCAATACTGGAACATAAAAGTTGCCAGTATCGGTCGATACTGGTACGATTTTACTGTTCCAGTATCGGTCGATACTGGAACACCAAATTGTGTTCCAGTATTGACCAATTCTGGAACATTTTTATGTTCCAGTATCGGTCGATACTGGTACACATACTACCAGTGTAATTTGTCCCAGTATCGAACGATACTGGTACATAATTTTGTTCCAGTATCGCCCGATACTGGGACATTTTATATGTGCCAGTATCGCCCGATACTGGGACATTTTATATGTGCCAGTATCGACCGATACTGGAACACTGACTTTGTACCAGATCGGTCGGTACTGGGTGTTCTAGTATCGGACGATACTAGTACATTCCAGAATCTGGGACCTAAGGTACACTTTTTCCCCTGAGGCTCTTAATGTTTTAGGCATCTCGCGTTACCATAGGCGCCCTTGCAGATACCCCGTCCCCATAGTCAAGGTACCTCATGTTCCCTAAACTCCAGGTAGGCCTACCGAATGTGCCCGGGCCGCAATGTTCGTTACCGTAAACAACATTTGATCCTTGACGGAGTAAAGCGCATAGCACATGTACATTGTACAGCAATACATACAGTATTAGTGTGTACGGTTAATAAATTCGTGCCCGGGCCATGTGCACATACCATATCCAGGTACGTACATAATTCAGTAGGTCTAAACTCTGAGTTCTGTAGTGGAGTCTTAGTTTTAGGCGGTGGGAGGCGGGGCCCTTTCATCATGATCACTTGAAGGGCGCCTTGAAATGAGAACGGCCATGACGGTGCGTGCCATATCCGGTTGTTTTGTTGGCCTAATGACATTAAAAAGATCTATTCCTCCAGTAGTATATGTATGTAGGCCTAAACATATGTATTTCTATTAAAATGTATAGAACGAATTTCAAATGCCTCATGTCCATGTAGGTGAGTAGACAGGATAGGTTTCCATCCAGTAGGGCTGGTATGGTTCTCATCATTAAACACCTTGCTCTCCGTACAGTGTTTTGATTGGTTTATAATATCACATATGCATCTTGGTACCATTGAGTTTTTACTGTGTTTACATGCTTCAAAGTCATTCCTCATCAGCATTCTTATAATTATACGATACTTCCAATTGCCCAATACATGATCGGCATGTATCATTTTTGGCGACCAAGCAACAAGTAGCGTTTTAATGTCTTAATGTCTTTTAACTCACCGTCATCATTCTCAATTGTGTATGTCAACGTGTTGTACGTCATCGTCACGGCATCGGAATCTCCGGCCAGCAAGCCTGGCGACAATCCGGTGAACCTGAATCCAAAAACTTCGTCTTCCGCGGGTATGAAGTCATTGCAAACTGTCAGTGAAAACGTTTTATCCGCTGTATCGGTAGGGCTAAAGCTGTATTTAAGCGGGTATGTTATGGGTAGATCATAATCTACCGCTTCGTCTACAGCACAGGTGCCCTCAGAAGCGGCTAGCGATAGCCCCGTTTGTAGATCGATATCTGACAAAGATAGGGGGGGGGGGGGAACAGAAACATTCATGAATGAATGAAATAATCTACTTCCTAAGTCCTAGAAAAAAACTAATATGATAGTACATGAACTTGAATATACACGAATTATATCAACACATTCTGTTAGCTGGTTCCAGATAAGAGGATATGACACTGTATATATAGTTATAACTATTTTATTATAATAAACATTTTCTGCGTATGATCTTTGTCTGACACTAGATAATGCTAAATTTAAGTGAAATCCATTGCGAAGCAACCAGTCTGAAATGCCTTCATATTTATTGTTGTTCATTTTGTGTCCACTACAAGCAATCTCTCAACCATCGACTTGGATGATGGAATAGTAGGGGGGGGGGGGGGGGGGGGGGGTACCGCGCCATTTTGTCCCGAAGCAATAACATAACATAACATAACATAACAATGAGCATTTATATAGCGCTCTTACACATTATACAATGGTACCACAGCGCTTAACAAAATTAAAACATAAAATTAAAAATAACAGTGTTAAACATCACTCGCACTATGACGGTGAAATAAGTGAGTTTTTAACATCTTCTTAAATTGAGTCAGTGATGAGGCATGCCTGATGTGATGCGGTAAATTATTCCACAAAAATGGGCCGGAGGCATAAAATCCTTTTTTGGAGATAGTGAGACGAGTTTTAGGTACAGTGAGAATTCGAGTGTCAGAGGCAGAACGAAGACCACTTCTTTTAGGTACATAAGTACTAGTAAGGTCCTTAAGATAACAAGGCGCGCCATCATTGAAACATTTATATACAATAGTCAGGATCTTGAACTCAATGCGCGTTTTAACAGGCAGCCAATGTAACTTGTGGAGAAGAGAAGTTGCATGATCACGTCTTTTAGCATTATAAATGAGTTTGGCTGCTCGATTTTGGAGACGCTGTAGCCGTTTAATATCTTTCGCAGAAGATCCCTGTAAGAGAGAGTTGGAATAGTCGAGCCGCGATGTAACAAGTGCGCGTATGGCGTGATGACATGTTGTTTCATCAATAAACATCCGAATACGAGAAAGATTCCTAAGGTGAAAATTCAAACTGCGACAAATGTTAGTAACATGATGAGACATGTTTAAATGGCAGTCAAATTCAACACCAAGATTGCGTACATGGGGGGACGGTCTGATCTCAATATCACCAACACGAAGTGAGATGTTGCATAGTGACTTTAAGGCTCTTGGGTTGGCTGCAATGAAAAATTCTGTTTTATCACTATTCAAGCAAAGCATATTTTGCGACATCCAAGATTTGATATCCTCAATGCACGCAGATAACATAACAAGAGCATGGTCAGCATCCCCTGACTTATTTGGGTCAAATGAGATGTACAGTTGTGTATCATCAGCGTAAAAATGGAACTTTATGTGTTTGTAACGTTTGATTATATCAGCAATCGGATGTGTGTAGAAAGAGAACATTTGTGGGCCAACACAAGATCCTTGAGGCAAACCGAAGTTGAGAACATGCGAGTCAGAAAACTCATTGGCAATTTTAACCTTGCATGTGCGTCGATAGAGATACGAACGAAACCAGCTCACAACATTTCCTCTAATTCCAAAATCATTTGACAATCTGTTAGTTAGGATATCATGATCAATCGTGTCAAAAGCTGCTGAAAGGTCTAGCAATACAAGAAAAATAGCACGCCGGTTGTCAATTTCGCACACAATATCACTTTTCACTTTTAATAATGCTGTCTTCGTGCTGTGCTTGGGCCTATACGCTGACTGCATCTTCTGGCGTAGATCATTCTCACTAACATGATTATTTTCACGTGACAAAGCAGCTTTTTCAATAATTTTGCTTAAAAATGCTGTGTTGGATACTGGACGGTAGTTCTTAAGCATGTTCTTGTCTAATGATGGTTTCTTTAAGAGTGGTGTGACAATGGCATCCTTAATTGCCGTAGGAAAAGTGCCTGTGGATAGTGAGGTATTAATAATGGAAACAAATGCCGGAAGAAGAGTTTGAATATTATCTTTAAGGAGCCAGGTAGGGATTGGATCAAGTCCACAAGATTTGTTCGGGGATCTTTTAATGAGCGTCAAGATTTCATCCTCATCGGCTGGAGTAAACTCATTCATTTCCGCAACAAGCGTGTTAATCGTGGGTAATGAAGCAGGTTGGCGGGGTAACTGTGAGTCATTAACACCTTTGATCTTATGCCTTATCTTTACAATTTTCTCACTGAAGAATCTACTGAAGTTATCACTCAGGGTTTTCATAGATTCAGCATAGGGAAGTGATGTTGTATTCCTGTTGAGAAGGGTGTTGATGGTTCTGAAGATTGTTTTTGTGTCAGCTGTAGCAAGCTTATCCGTGTAGTACTTAGCCTTTTCTGATCTGCACATTTTAGAGAAAGAGTGAACGTAATCCAGATAAAATTTATGATCATTCGGATCACCTGATCTCCTCCACTTACGCTCTAGTTTCCGACGCTGTCTGCGGGCTCTATGGATTTCATCAGTGTACCATTTGGGTTGAGAAATGATTCTACGTTTGCGACTCATGGCAGGGCAATGGTTATGACGTCATATTTTTGTCGATTTTCAGAACTCTTGTATTGGATTTGCGTGCAAAAAATATGCCCTTGGCATCATACTTTTCCAGGTGTGCAGTTCATTTTAAATTTCAGATGTTCTAAAATGGATGGTTTTCTAAACAATTCGAGGATGAAAATCGAACTGCACACCTCAAAATTGCAAAAAAAGCATAAAACAAGTCAACTTTTTTGTGCCTTTGAACAGAGTGGCGGCCGGGATTGTAGAATTTGACACAGTGCATTAACCCATGACCCATGATATAAATAAATTATTTGCGTTACATCTTTTCAATTAGCACGGTTAGTGTAGTGGAAAGAAAGTCGGCATGAGGAGCGAGAGGTTGTGGGTTCGAGTCCCATTAGGAGCACTTTTTGTTTTATATGCTGGATTTGCTTAGCATCATCTGTATGCTTGCCCACGCGGACACCACACTGCTGGCATCAGTTACGCCATTTTTTCTCTCGAAAATGTCAAAAAAAATTACCGTTCTTTTAAAAATAAGAATTATAATCAAATTACAAACACATTTTGTGCGAGAGCAACACACACATTTGGCAAAAATGGCACAATAAAAATCCGTTCGTTATAAATAAATGGACATGGTTAAATAATAAAACTATCACAATTACAGTCGTAAATCTCTGTGGCGTGCGTAGGTTGGCCATGTCGTTGGCAATCGGAAATCACGGGTTCGAATATTCCCATTATTTTTCTATTTTTTAAACTTGATGGTATATTAATGTAACATCATTGTTATGTCAATTTTTTTCAATTATAAATGCCGCCCATGCGTTTATAGTTTTTATTTTATTTATTTATCTATCATAAATGTATCCTTGATTTATTTAACTTTGTATCTAAACAATTAAAATGCGTAAACAATTATATTATTGCTCGATAAATAGAGTGATTTAACTTGAGTTCAGTTTGATAATATGATAGCAAAACTTGTTGTAAAACCATTTTACCAGTGTGTCCAACAATTTCTCCTTTGCACACTTTGGTAATACATTCAGAGATGTCACTTTTAGCTTGTGAATATAGCTAGGCTCAATTATAAGCAAGTTTGCGACCGGGTTTGCGACCTCTATAATTTTAGGCTGGTAACACAATCCCACAGTGCATTTCGTTAAAACAGTGTACATTATTTTTCCACGATACGTATCACGTGATAACCACGATCGATTTCGCAAAATATTGCAAAATGGCGCGGTACCCCAGCCCCCCCCTAATGGATTAGTAGCCTATCTCCAACACGCCCCCATTGTCGACTTACACATAATGCAATGCTCGTTACAATAGAATATCGCAGCGGCTCATGCGTACGACATGGAGGATAATATAGTTTTTGATGACGACGTTACTTTAAACAAGAAATGTCTTTAAAAAAGACAACGCCTCAGCTTAAACACAGAAAAAAGATTTTTTTTTATTATTATGGCCCAATACAATTTTTGAAAAAAATTAACAAATATTTTCCGAGAAACAAGATTTGTATTTCTGGTTGAGTAGAGAATCACTGATGCTTACGAAAGTTTAAACAATTGAAAAAAATAACAAATAACAAATATCGTCCGTGAAACGAGATTTTTTTATTATGGCCCCCACCCCAAAATAAAATAAATAAATAAATCCGAGAAACAAAATTCTTTTTTATTATGGCCCCAAAAAAATGGAAACAATTAACAACTATTTTCCGAGAAACGAGATTTGTATTTCTGGTACAAATATTTTCCGAAAAAACAAGATTTGTTTTTCTGGTTGAGTAGAGAATCACTGATGCTTACTACTATTATTAGTAATACTAATAGTACGAAAGTTTAAAAATTTGAAAAAAAATAACAAATATCGTCCGAGAAACGAGATTTTTTTTATTATGCCCCCCACCCCCAATTGAACAATTAACAAATATTTTCCGAGAAACAAGATTTCTTTTTATTATGGCTCAAAACAATTTTTTGACAAAAAAAATGTGTACACTTTTATTCATAAATTTAACCTCCATTACTGTTTAACGTAATTTATAAAAAAAAATATAAGGAAAACAAAAAAACGGCTTAACCGGGGCTCGAACTCACGATCTTGTGATCAATAGACCAAGTGATTTACTAGTCGGCCACCACTACAGCTATTAATCTACATATCTAACATTATTCATACCAAACATACTAAAAATCTAACATATTTAAGTAACCTGGTAACCATACAGCTAATGGAATAGTCTCCTAATGAGGTCAAAGGTTAGTAGACAATGCAAAAATCACCAGCAAGGGGCGGAGCCTAATTGTCCATGTGTAGATAAAGCGCACAATTGGGCCCATAGTGTACTCATTACAACATTGAAAGAAGTATTATTAACACAGCATTACTGGCAAGTAGGCGCTAATATTGGGAGGCAATTCCTTTATAGAACGCCTTCGGCGAAAAAAAACCTAACCCTACTGCACCATACAGAATCACACTGACAGAAGCACTTTAGGCACGCGCACACAACTTCTAGCCCACGGTACACTAAGCCCGGGTATCAAGGATACACACCTCTAAATAAATCCCCTATACCTGAAGATCATGGCCTTGGCTTTCTTTTAAACACCGACAATAAATAAGGTCAAGGCAAAATTTTCGAAATAAGCGCCGTCAAAGATACGAATGTTTTTAGAACGTCCAGGTCTGAGCGATTCTAATCAATTATGGAAGTATCTCAAATGAATATAAAATAATACACTCGTCAAAAGAAGTTCCTGGACACTCATTG